>VXBB01012516.1:137705-215895 GCA_013399915.1 Illadopsis cleaveri
TATATAAAAGAACAAGCAGCAAGAAAATAAACCATGTCCCCAAGTGCCACACAGAGGAGGCAACAGTACAAGTTATGTCACCCTGTGGCCTTAAACACATTCCAAGCTTTTGCTGGCATCCCTACAAGAAAGGTCAGATGAGACATGGGCATGGGAAGGGGGTAATGATAGTTTCTCTGGGTGCTCCTCAGTGGCATCTTGCATAGAAGCTTGGCGGCAAAACACATGGGCTGCTCAGGGTGAAGGAAACTACAAGGAGTTACACCAATAGAGGGGAAACAATAGAAAAGCCACAAGAGACAGCAAAATTACTAAACAGACACTTGCTGGATAAACCTGGGAAACTTTTAAACTAAGTTTCCAAACAATGAGAAAAAAAAAAATGTACCTTTCTCCCCAGCTGCTGCTGTGCCCGGGTAAACAGCCCTTTGCTGTATGGTCTTTATAAAGGAAGTGTATCCCATGAATATTTGACTCTCATCTATTTCTCCCTCAAAAGGAAAGAGATTGATGTTGCTAAATGCTGGCTGCCTCCTTGAGCCACACTATGCTCAGGTAGAGGCAGAGTGCACAGGGGATGCTCTTCAACCCCAGGTAGAAGTGATATCATTAACCTTTCCTTAAATGTTAGTAGAGGGATAGAGTTAATTTTCTTGTTAGGAGTTGGTACAGTGCTGTGTTTTGGATTTAGGGTGAGAATAATGTTGATAAAACACAGTTTTAGTTGCTGCTGAGCAGTGCTTACTGTAAATCAAGGACTTTTCAGTTTCCCAGGCTCTGTCAGGAATCAAAATGTGGACAAAATACTGGGGGGGACATGGCCAGAACAGCTGACCAAAGCTGACCAAAGAGATATTCCATACCACAGGACATCATGCTCAGTATAAAAACTGGGAGGAGCTGGCTGGGAGCTGCCAATCCCTGCTCAGCAGCAGGCTGAGCATCGGTCAGCAGGTGGGGAGCAACTGTACTGTGCATCCCTTGATTTTCTTGCCTTTGATTCCTCCCTCTTTTTTTACGATCTCTCCTTCCATTACTATTAATATCATTATTGTATTTTAATTTTTTTTTTCAATTACTAAATTGCTCTAACATCAACACATGGGTTTTCCAACTCTCCTCCTCATCGTAGTGTTGAGGAGGAATGAGGGAGCTGCTACATGTTGCTGAGCTGCGCTCTGGGGTTAAACCATGACATAAGGAAATACACAACGCCCTGGCAGGAAGCCTGGGCTGGGCTGCCTGTGACAGGCCACTGGAATTACTTCCTTGCAATTTATCCCATCAAAAACATCCCCCTCTACATCATGGAGGGGGAAATGCACAGAGACAATTCCAAGGACAAGGTCACGGTATCTGCCAGTAGCAAAGGCAGAAACAGGAACAACACTCCCTTCTGTCCCAACAGCATAATTTTTCTGATCAATTTTATTTTATGAGCATCATTAGGACAATGCTGGGAAAAAAAAAAATGCAGCAACTACTGGGGTAAAAAGAGGAGATGATATGGAACAAAGATTTCAGAAAAATACAAGGAAATTGCAAGTTTAACCACGAGTGAAACAGGAGCCTAGGCAGAACTGATCACACCTCTGAGACCAGCATCAGTGTGAAAGAAAAACCTGAAAGAAAGGAAATCTTTGATGAGTGACTCACGTGGTGTTGGTTTCAGGCAGGGGAAGTGACAAGTTGCAGTGAGAACCAGTCAGTTTCTGGCTCCAGAGCCGTGAATGCAGCTCAGCGGGAGCTCTCAGACCCCTGGAAGGCTTGAGAGGCTCTGAATGAAGGATTTCTGCTCCACCCCATCCATGACAGAGCCCCAAACGCTCAGCAGGACCTCTGGTGTCTGTCTGAGCAGTTTGAAGTGAAAGTCAAGAGTGATTTGTGCGTGCATAGCTGTGAATGCACAACTGAAAAAAACCACCCAGCAGCAATAAATCTGCAGTAAATAAAAACAGCAGAGCTAAGAGACTGCAAAAGGGGTACTCCCTATCCTCCCCTGCCCTCAGGAGGAGGTCAAAGGCTGGTGCAAATCCCTTTGAAGTTAAAGGCAGCAGCTGTGTGTTTCTAGTGAGCCCCTCTGACTCCTTTGTTTCTAACTTAGCTCTCAGTGACAGAGCAGCAGTGCACTTTAAGGCACATGACGAAACCAGAAGACTTTTCTTTGATTTTTGTTTTTTGCTTTTTTTCCTTAGGTCATCTGGAATGCTTCAGAGACTGTTCATATGTGTGCAGAAAATAGCAGAGAGCCACTCATGGAGAATGGAAATGTTACACTGTTTTAATGAATGCAAATCATTCAGGTGACTGGAAAGCCCTTCAATGTAAAGGGTTAGTAATTACTAACAAATAAGTAATAAGGGCAACTGTTTTCTGTGGTCTGGAGTGTTCAGTCCTCTCCTTCTACCCCTCCCTCATATAATTAAAACTAAATTGATTGATTGCTATGTCCTCTACTAAGAAACTGGAGGTAAAGGAAGAGGCAAAGTAAGGCATAATCCTTCAAGTGAATGGAAAATAAACCTGGTGAGGTAAGAGGCAACTGTTCTTCACCCTGTGCCGTACTGCTGACCCTGGGATCTGAAGTCTTGCAACACATGCTGTCAAATGTAGTCACTAAACTCTGCATTAACGGGCCCCTAAATGTACCAGGTGTCCCCTCTCCCAGTGTGTCCCCAGCAGTCTTCCCAGTTTGGAGCAGCTCCAGGTGACAAACGTCAAACCTGGTTTCCTTCCCTGATATTACTCAAAGTGATGGTGGAGTGAAATTATCACCAGGACCCTGGGGCAGAGGGAGGGCTCAAGGGAGACAGGAATTTGGCCAAAAGATTGCTGCTCTAGCCAGTCACCTTGTCCTATCTGTAATTTGGATAATATTCAACAACTGCACAAACAAAGCCATGCGACTGGTAGGGGTTTTTATTTGCTGACAGAATCATTAGCAAGTGCCTGTCTTTCCAAGGTTTCTCTTACCGGTAAAGCTGCTTTAAGATGGTGAGATGGGTGCATTTGTGTATCTTCCTTAACAAAATGCCTCCCACACCCACCACTTGGGTGGTCCAGGGCACTAAACAGCCCCCAGGTTAGCGGTGCCTTAATTGTCAGTTTCTGAAGGGCAAAGCAATCTACCACAAGCAAATAGAAGAGGCTTTGATAAACAGTCCGTTCCCCCTTCCTCTAACCTTTACAGGAGGACGTGCAAAAGGATGCTGGGACTATGTTTTGGGCATTGCTAGGAAAACAGGCTGGTTTTCCCAAGACTTCATTCCCTGATGTGCTCCCTATTGCTTTCTTAATTCCCTTTTCGATTCCAAAGGCAGGAAAGGGAGCTTCCCCATCAGTGTTTCACAAAAGAGCTGAGGTAAACAGGCATTAATACAAGCCATGCCCAACACTGACCTGCTTTTTTTTCGTGCAGCATCAGACAGCTTATATGAGCTGGAACTCTTATTTTCTTTAAAACCCACATTGTTTCACGTGTGCATAAGACATCATTTAAATTCCAGTTGATACGTAATGTACAAAACCCTTCCTAAACTGGAAACAAAACATAAAATCTTGTCCAAGAGAGTAAAGGACTCCCAGGATTCTGTATCCACACAGTTCTTACAGATCAGGATGCCCCATAGATTTTCTCCGAACTCAGAAGTTCTTTTACTTCCACCCAACAAATGTCAAGTATTAAAACCAGCAGAGCAATGACTTAGTCCATATTTCATTGCCTGCACTGGAACAAAGATTTTTTGTGTAGTCTGTGACCAAAGCAACCTGCAACCTCTGTAAAACAATTACAGTCACAAGGAGAATTTTCAGGAAGATTTTCCAAGAGGATTTTTCAAGGATTTATTTATGATAGCACAATTAGAAAGCTGCAGCAATAGCAATCAAAATAAACCCTTAGGAACATAAATGGTCTCTAGAAACTTCAGCATGAGGCAGTCCAGACATATTTGTGCTGTAAGGACTGCCTTAAGGACTGCCTTAACCATTTACTTACCTTTTGTACATCTGTGATTCCATCCTTTCCCATGCATGAATAGGCAATTGAAGTGCTAAACTAATTCTGCGCAGAGAAAGAAAAAGAAGTGTGCTAGCTGAAACAAGGCTCTTCTCCTATTTAACATATCTATCCCAATTATTTGCAGAATAGGACTTTCATTCTGTTGATTACATGTGCAAAAACGATTCAGGTTATTGCCAGGAAAGAGCATATAATAATTGCACAGGAAACTCAAATGGGTGCTTGCCAACCTTCTCTCTGAAGAGTTACAGATTTCTAAATATCATAGATCTCGATTGTGAAAATATCTTGATTGTAAAAATTATATACTTCCATCACAAAAACCTGACTGGGGTTTTTATCCAGTTTACTCACCTGACGTGCGTCTTGGTATGGAAATGTTACATTTCTTGCCGAAGTTTGCAAAACATAAGCACTCCTTTTGCCTCTCAAACAGCCTGTTTTGCTCCCAAATAACAGCACCGCTCTTTTTTTAGCTCAAGTACTTGATACCAGCAGGTGAGAAAAGAAATCCTCAGATATCCTACCAAAGACTCTGCTGTTCTTTGGCTCTGCACAGCATCAGAGCACAAAAACGTGGTAGAATGAGCATCCATGTATGTTTCAGTGGAATATTTTTTAAAAGCCAGGAATATAACTCGTGGAGCTGCTGTACTCCCACCTTCTGCTGTGCTGTTGCGCACCCCTACAAAGCAGAATTAAAATTTGACGTTCATTTCCCAAGGTTCGGCCCGGAGTTAGTTCTGTAATTGAAACAGCCACGCCTCACACAGCAACAAAGCTGAAGGGGAAGCTGCCAAAGGTTAATCTTTCCTCTGGTATTTTTACCCCCGCTTTGCTTGGTCGGAGTTGCTCTTGGGCTCAATTGAGCAGGACAATGAGACTATTAAGCACTTTGGCTTTGTTTTGCACACTGTAGAAACCCCAATTCCCTCCTGGGAGAGGCTCTCTGTAAGAGGAGCATCTGCAAGTGAAAGCAGACGCCTCTCCGGGGATAAGGAGCCTTGCATCCCACGTTTCACACTGCTCAGCTCAGACAGCTCTTCACCACTGATGCTGGAGTCTTTAAATTTGATTGAGTTAAAAAGAACGAATATTACTTCATCTGTGTGCACAGAAAATACTTTACCCACTCAATATTTTACCTAGAGCCAGTCGTACTTTCCATGTTCTCTTTTTCCCCTCATTCTGTCCTGTATTAAAACTAACAAAAATTGGCATGAAGTTTGTTTTAAGTGAAAAGTGATTCAAAAAGGCTACAATATGAAATCCTTCATGCCTCATGTGAAATCAAAGGACATTACTTGCAGTGTGTATACTAAATGTTTTGAAAAGAGCTAAGTCAGGCTTAGTGGCCATATGCAAACAAGGTCCGGGCAATACACCCAGCATTGCTCCATCTGGCATTCAAACCCCACAGTGTTCCCAGCCCAGCTGTGACTTCAGGCTGAGTACCAACCCACTGCCTGCCAGGGACTAGCAAAAAGTATTCCTCTCTAAAATGTCTGGCCTCAATAGTACTGTGTGGTTTCCTTCCTGAATTTTTTCCCCCACTTTGTAACATCAAACATTTTCTACTAAGGGATGCTGGACAACAGCCTGGCTGGAATAACACAGTTTAAAGGGTCATATCCTTCTGCAGGAGAGAAGGAAGATTCCTGCACTTTTGCATGAGCACGTGGAGCCCAGAGGGAAAAGAGATGCTGTGAAGGAGAGCCCTGACAGACAATACAAAGGCATATTCAAGCCACAGCAACAGGTCATCAATAATCACCCCCTGATTAGGGAACTTTTCATCCATCCTCAGGTACAGTCGCACCTCTGGGGCTTGTCTTGCATCATCTTGTTTAGGGTCCCCCCCTTCTTTAGACAAACGCTGGCTCCCAACCCAATACTCCTCCTGTGTTAAAGGTGGGTGTCACACAGATGATGCCAGGATTTTTCCTCCTGGGAAGTTTTCTGTCCCTGGCTCATGAGCTGCTCTGCATGTGGGTCAGAGTAGAGGCATGGCAGCTCAGGAGGTTTGCAGAGCCAAGTGGGCACAAGGGCTTTGCTGAGCTCATCTGCATTAAGCCCAGGCTCTGTCAGGTGCACAGCCCTGCCTTACACAGCACTTGTTCCCACAACAGCCAGGTTATCACTGCAGAGCCAACCAGCTTCAGAGGCTGTGGAGAGGGAACTGAGGGAGGACATCAGCACCATCCACACCTCACGTGTGTCCTCAGCCAGCAGGCCAAGGTAAATCTGCCTCTGGCTGGCCACACCAGAATCCTACATGTGGAATCCCAGCTCCTCACTGGGCACTGCCCACATCTGAACCTGCAGCTTTGCCACTCATCTCAGCCTACATTTGCCACTGAAACAGGCTCTCCCTCATTCCCCTGGCTTGGGTGCTGCTCCCAGGTCACTGTCTAAAATCACCTCCCCTCGTGGAAGGATGATTCCTAATGGTGTTAAATGGAATGCACACCTGTGATGCAAGCTGACTCCAGCTATGACTTGCTATGGTGCTGATCCTCCCCATTATTTTTGTACACTTGGCAGGCCTCACCATCCACCTGGAACTGGCACAGCAGCATCAAAATCTAATGGAGTAAAGATAAAGCCTCTAGAGGACAAATACAAATTACTAACAAGCTTTTCACAATGCCAGCATGTGCCAGCCAGACGTATTAAAGAAAAAGCTCAGGTTGCTTCTGCTCCTTCCTCCCCTGTGCCACTTAGGGATTTCCTCCACCACAGGCAATCGTGGATATGATTCCACCTCACTAAACCTCACTATGGCCAAGGGCAGCTATTGTTTTCCAATTTAGTTCTGGAAGCCAATCCATCTTAGAGCTGCATGAGAGATAGCAAATCTGCTTATCCATTGCACACAGACAGGTGGCACAGCAGAGTTAAAACTTGAGTCAAGGTTGCTGATCAGAATTCACCTTGCTAAACATATGTTCATGCTGGAGGCCCTCACGTTCAGCCTCAGGTCCATCAGGCACTCCAGTTGTTCTGGCATCCTGACCTCCTAAATGGGATTGGGGGTTTTAAACATTAAAGAGTGCTCCAAGTGCTTTCCTGTCCATGCAGAAACTGCAGGGTACTGCAAGCTCGAGTTCCCCATACTTGTCACAGCCCAGGGTAACAGCCCTATGTGATCACCTCTGTATCCATACCTGCACATACACGGCCTGCATAGAAAAAGCAGCTGCCACAGGAGCCATAGGCTGGCAGAAAGGCTGACATTGCTGCTGTCACTGTGCTTGTGCTGCGAGGGACTTGGTTCTGGCTCCCTCAGACAACTCCAGATGTGCACCCCAGCATGTCCTCGGCACAGCCCTCTCTCACACCCTGACAGAGATGATGCCTCAGAGGGCTCAGCGAAATGCAAATGTAACTGGTTCAAAAAGAAAATGAAATTCTGAAGGTTTGCACAGGAAACAGCCTGGGGGCGGAGAAAGGCGGCTGAATGCCTTTCATTGAAATGCAAAGAGGAAATTTTCTTTCTCATGAAGAGCAAAAACCCCCTCGGGGTGATAATTTTGCTACAGTAGCAGGAGAGTAACTGGTAGCATAGCCTATTCTAGACTGGTCCTGAGAAACCATGCGAGTTAAATCATCCTCGGTGTTTTCCACTGCATGACAGTTTCTACTTTTTTTGTCACTGCTGTCTTGAATTACACGGAGGGAGAAAAATTTAAATACACAGGGGAAGAAAAAGTCTATCAAGTCTCAATGAGAGCAGAAATTATGCAAACAGAAATCCCTCCAACGTGATCCCAGCGTGTCCCAAGCACACTGAGTAAATGACCATCTGCCCGTGTTCCCTCTTAGGTGGAGCCGTTCATCTCTTCATCTGCCTGTGCTGTGCTCCTCCTTGGTGGCTGAAACCTCTTGCATACAAAATCATCTGCAGAGCTGCTTCACAACCATTTTGCCATCCTTAGAAGCTATTTTACGTTTGCCAGGCTGTGCTTGAGTGGATTCATCATAGCCAGTACATGAGGAAAAAATGGGAGTGGGTTTGGTAGGCAGAAACTAAAGATTTGGCTTGGTCTGAAAAAGAGAGGCGCTGGTTCAACCCTTGAAGAGTGTTTGCTGGCAGAGGGAGCAGCAGAATGTGCCTTCGAGCGGGCCCTGAATTCAGCAGGGACCAATGCCAGGGAACAATGGGCTGTCCTGGCACTAGGGGTGTCCTGGCACATGTGCCAGCAGTGGAGGCACAACCCCTGTCCCCAGCTCTTTCGGCGTCCCTTCGCTCAGAGCACTCGCATTTCTGTTTCAGACTCACTTGGTCTCCACGCACCGCTGCTGATGCGCTGATCGGCGCTACATCCTCACACATCAGCCACACCTCCTGCTCTCATCCTCCAGGGTTTGTTTTACCCCTACCTGACCGCCCTGACATTACACATCCGCCTGTCTCTGTGCCACCAGAGCCCTGCCCCGGCTGAAGAACAAAGGGACAAGCTGTGTCTGCAATGGTTTTTTTTACAAATCAACGGACTTATAAACTTTTTTCCCTATGTTTTTTTTCCTTCTTTGTACTTCCCAGACACCAGTCTACACCATATGCTTCTGCCTGTGTATGTGTGTGCCAGCCCAAACCTTCCCTGTCCCATCCCTGCAATGTCTCCATTGCTGTCCTGTAATGACAGGAGTGACAAATTCTGCCTATTCTTTCATTCCAGCTTGTTCTGAGGACCATGCACACTGAAAAATGCTGCAGAAGGAATGGAATCTGTTTTATGAAGTGTCTCTGTCACATGGACTCTTTGATGGCTACAAAGAAAACAAACTCATAACTTTCAACACAGGAAGACAGCACAAAAATTTCTCATCTCTTCTGCTGCTTTTTCACTGAGTGTGTAAACAGCCAGTGGTTTTGAGAACCCAGCTCTTCCCTCATCTGCTACTGAACTGCCCAGGGGTTACTGGTAGTTCTCCAGAGATAACAGAGTGACAGGCACCCATAGGCAGTGCCTGTAAAATGATCATATGTGGAGCTGTGATATCTTTTAGCAGGCAGGGTGGAAAATAAAACAAGCAGCCTTGGAGAAGGGGATGAAAGTACTGGAGCTGTTTTTCTCCCCAACTCTAGTCCAGAGTGCTGAAGGAGGAGGCTGGTGCCCTGCTCTGTTTGCTGGATGAGACAGGGCTTGGGACAAACAACTTCAGCGCTGGTTTTCTGTTGACTCCAACAAGCAGAGCAATTACAGCCATCCTCTGAAGTGCGGGAGATAAAGGTTATCTCCAGTAAAAAAAATGCTGATATTTCTGGGTAGCCCTTGTTCACAGAGAGGAGTAACTAAGCAAACTCCCTGTTGTCTTTGGGAAACACAAAGGCTCTTCAGAGTTTATGTGCTAAGGCTCCTGGGAATATTTTAACCTAACCATTCTCCAACTGTTTGCTTTCATAGAAAAATCTGTATGTATCTACGTGAAGAAATCTCAAAAAGAAAACTTAAAATACATATATATTCTTTTTTTTACCCAAGTTTCACTTTCTACATGGAAGAAACAGATCCAACTCCAGCAGGTCTAACTGGGAGATGACTTCAGTGATTGGGGAAATTAAAATGTGATGACATGCCATTCTCATTTTTTTCTCTGCTGTATTTCATGTGTATTTTAGGCTCTCCTTCTGTGCTGTAGAAGATGCAGTTACAAAAGATTGTCTACTCACAGTTCCCATGTGGACCCACCTGTTGAAAACAGAAGTCAGTTGTAAGCACTTAATAATTGGGTTTATATATTTCTGGATTACTAATAATTTTGGATACTCTGTTTTACTAACACAGTACATGAACAGACAGTGCTGTCTTCTAAGCACTGTTGATCATTTCTATTCCTTTTTGAGATGCTGCTTTGAAATCCTTTTCTAGATTCATCAAATCCAGGCTCTGAAGAGGATGTGCACTGCTTTCTGCAGTTACTTTTTTTCTCTTGAATTTCCTGGTTTAAATTCCTTGGAGCATATTTTTGCCTGACTGGAAGAATATCTAAATGAATAGCTCCTGGCAAAATGCAAACACCCAACACATTAGGGGACAAGTTACTTTAATTGTGAAAACAAGCAGATATTTGTCTAAACAACACTATAGCTGTTTTAAGGGAGTAAATACAAGAGTGACTAGATATGAAATGCTTTTCATGTGCTAAAGGAATTTCTTGTATTCATTTCAGACAAAGACTAGAATAAGCATTCCCACTGAGGTAAATGACCTAAATAAGGCTAAGTGCTACCCAAGGTAAAGAAGTTTACAAGCCCCTGAGACAACCAGGTTGCAGAAATGGGATCTTTGTCCTTGTGAGGGGCCATGTGAGCCAAGGAACATGGATTTACCTTCCAGAAGGGCTGGAAGCTACGCAGGCACTGGAATTGCTTGTTTGTGTCAGTGAGCAGTTCCAAATGCCTGTGGTGATCACATCCCTTCAGTTACTGTACTGCAACAGGACTTTTGGATTTGCCTAATGATTACTTCCAAAAGTGTGTTAGTGGAGATGCACTGTTAAGAAAACTTAAAACAAATTGTTTCATACACCTCTCTTTACCTGTAATGTAAAATTACAACAAAGACGTGGCCATGAGATGAGATTTTTCCCTCCAAGGAATATGCTTAAATGTTCCAGGCACTTTCCATGCTGGGATGCCAGAACTGAAGTAATGCAAATGTGTCTGGTTTAGATCTGGAACTCATTCTGAAACAACTGTGGCCAGATCTCCCCAAAGTTTAACCACTGTCCCATCCTACAGCTGGTGTTGCTTTGGGGACTCCTTGTCAGAGAATCTTTCGGAATTCAGCCCTGTGAATTGCAGCAAATGACAGATTTAGCAGCAAACTCCATCCCTAAGCTACTGACTGCTGGAGGCTTATCTGTCCTCTGATTCTATGATTACCACCCTTCCCTTAGTTATCTCTCTTGCTAGACCGTGGAACACAGTGGAAATAAATAGTAACAGAGGCTGTCACACACAATGCTAATTATGCATTAAATGCTTCAAAGGTCCTGAGGGGTTTTTTGCTTCATGATAACAATCTCCCTTTCTTCCTGATTTGGCAGCAAATCCAATTACACAGAAATTATAAACCCCTGGGCCTTGACACAACCTTTACAGGCCCTTTTATATTGCTCCTTGGTCCTGCTGTCTCACAGATGGCCAGTCCTATCTGGAGCCATTTATTTGCTGTTGGTTTATATGCCTGCTGTAAAATGCTCTATTCCCGTTGTAAGAAACCTCAAGCTCCAAATCTAAGTTTGTGCTTTTGGAACACAAACTAAAAAATATCCTGGGCTTATGTTCTTCTGCACCTAGTGGATAGACACAATTAAAGATAAAAAAAATACACTTTCAGATAAGAAAATAGTTGGAGCATGAGGCAAAAAAAAAGAGAAGTCAGTGCTTAGGTAAGGTTTCCTAAGGTTTTTTCAGGAAAAGAAGTGATGAGCTTGAAGGGAGAACCAAAGGGAACTTAAATCTAGAGAGTCCTTAGGAATCATTAAAGATGCCAGGCCTTTCATATACATTACTGACACTGTGAGTGAAACAAAAATCTGCTCCATGGTCAAAAGAGGAACTGGATGACAGAAAAGAAATCATCAGTTGAGTTGTGATCATTACAAATACTTTGGAACTGCCTATACACAGCACAGAAATATTACTCTGACACAGAATTCAGGACAGGGTAGATTTCTCTGAGAACAGGGCAAAGCATAACTTAGGAGGAGGAGAAGATAGACAGGGTGGAGATGGATGTCACATGTGAGACACCATGAGGTAAGACTGCTTGTGCCATGATTGTGCCCAGAAACCTGAGTCAGATCCTGTGATCCCACAGCATAAAATGCCATGTCAATTTCTCAGAGGCATCCTCCCTAAAAAACTTTAAACCTTCATCAAGAGCAGTGACACTTCCTGTTCCAGTTTGAGCTTCCACTGGCTTTTAGGTTGAAGCTACAAGTAGAGCAAAGAGTAAAAAATACCAGTTGGGAGAATAAACATTACCCTGGCACACTCTGAGCTGGCCACCTAAAGAATTTATCCTATCAGAGCATAAATATGAGGATGAAAATTCACAATAAAAACAGATTCCAAGAAAGCCTGTATGGCTGCGATCTTCATTTTCTACCTGAAGGAAACTATAGATAAGTGCAAGCTGGGCCATCTCCACTGCGGTTTTCAATCTTCAGACCAGCTGGAAAGGGATAAGAATAATCAGGAGGCTCTGCATGCTCTGAGGTGGTGTGGCAGCAAAGAAGGGCTTATATGCAACTCATTAGGAAAGCACTCTTTATTTCCTGACCCAGATACCTGGGATAGGTGTGGGTTATCCCAGAGCCAGTGTGGGCAGCACAATGTAAACATCAGAGACACAGACATAATTAGTTACATAATTGAACAGCCTCAGTGGCTCATGTACTTCACAATTACTTTTATAAGGGATGTTGCTGTTACCTGCTGCTTGATAGAGAAATATCAATAACATTTTGCAACACCAAATCCCACCTAATAAGACATTTCACCAGTGAAGACGCACCCTGGTCTAAATAAAACTCCTATAGCCACTGTCTGAGGCCTTGAACAGCCAGAAGCACTTAGAATTTCTCTTTTCCTATTTCTGTAGTAGAACAAGTGTCATTTTTGAATCCTGAAGTGCCATCAGTTCCTTGAGGACTGGCCAGCCCCAGCGTTAGAGAGCAGTCTTTGCAAGGATCTGAGTCCCATTCATATGGTAACCTGACCTGATTCAATTTTTCAGATCTGCTAAGGAGATCATGACAGAATTTGTCATAGCTGCAAACCAGACACGCAGCAGGCGGGCAGCAGAGGGAACCTGAGCTGGAGGTGGCACTCCTAGACCTGCTCCCTTTCCTTTGTTAGCCTGGGCACTCAGTGGTGCTATAAATACACAGCAGTCACTTGACCTTGGCAGTTGCTTTGGCTGCAATAATTCTCCTTTGCAGCTGGCAGGGGTTCAAGAGGAGCACATGCCCTGCTGCCCCTGCTGCTCAGCTTGAAGGAATGACCTTCCTCTTGCTCTGAAGGTACAGCTTTGTGGCTACCCTATGCTCAGCTAGGAAGGACTAATCCCAAAACAGTGACCCCCACCTCCTTTTTCCCCCTGCTACATATTCCTAGTCACTTTTCATACTGAATCAGACTGAAAATCAATTGGATTTTTTTTCTGTCCAACAATTCAGCCCACTTTCAGAGTGAAGGGAAAGAAAATGCACTTTTAGGAATCAACATATTTTCCCCCCATGGCAAACATGGATTAGAACAGATGAGTCAAAATAACTTGTCTTTTTTCTTTCACTTAAGATGACTAGACAACTATAAATGTATGCTTTGTTTATCTAAAGGTAGATGAGAAAAACCCCATCATCAAAGTGTATATCCATCTTTCCTTTTCATAATTCCCCATTGAAGTTTTCTAAGCCAGCTGACAGAACCCCCTAAAATCCTACTGGGAGGTGAGCAGCCCTGCAGGCACTTCACCCTCTCAGCCTGTATTTTAGGATTAGTCATATTGCCCTCAGGATCACGTGTCAGGTGCTGATATTCTGCCACTAATGTCTGTGAGGCACTGTGTTTTCTCCAGTTAAATTCCTAGATCAACAGTTCACTGCTGAGCAAGCCCAGGACAGCTTCTGTCACATCAGGTTTCAGAATCACAGCCTCATGCCAGGCAGATCATTCAATGAAGTGTTTTCCTTTGCCAAGGAACCATCCATGGGAGCAAAGGCTGCCCAAGGCCAGTGCCCACAGGCATTTTTAATGGCAAAAACAAGCAGAAGAGGGCAGGGCTATTTCTGCATATTTTTTCTGCATTCCTTTAATAGCCAACATCTTATAACGGGTATTTAAATAATATTACAGTTCACAAATGCTACATTAAAAGGCAACTGAGACATTGCCCAGAAATCACAACTGTATTTTTTTGTCATTTAAAATTTTTTTGTCAAAAAAATGAGCAGAGCCCTGGCTGATTCTTAGAAGTGCTGCTGCTTCAGCTAAAATCAATTTGAGTGTTGTCGGAATACCACACTCTACCAGTAGCACTTACTATATGGAGCAATGTAATGATGCCACAGTGGAACAGTTCCCTTAGACATGTCAGGTGTCCAAGGCAGCCGGGCTGATTCAGCAGGTTTTCTATGCAGAGGTGACATAAACTGTCCCAGAAACAGGAGCTTGCTCTACAAGATGAGCCTCTCTGGCTGAAACTCTTTCCAAAGTCTAACTGCACTGCCAAATCCTTCCCAGCACTGATGGAGTTTTAGCATGGGCGGAATTAGAGGAAGAGAGAGAGTGCAAAGAGAACAGGAATATGCACTTGATGAGGATAAATCATCCATGCTCGTGCAGCTCCTTTAGTTGCTCTCTGGAAGTCAGGAGAGCAAAAACTTGCTTATTTTATTAAAGGTTATTGAAATTACCTTGTACAAACAGGGACAGATGTCAAGTTCCTTCATGGAATGAATGATGTGGGGCTGTAGATGCCCTCTAAGTGTACTTCCTATCACAGGGCAAGACAATTTAATTATGTTTTGTACAACAATGGGACAACTGGAGAGAGAGTGGAATGTAATTACTTTTGTGGGTTTACTTGATTTGAAAGGGTGAGCACCATGTCCACAAGCATAGTATTGAACATCACTTTGTGACATAACGTGGGCAGGCACAATATAATTTGAAATGTATTAAGCAGCATCACACTTTCAATAATTTCATTGAGGAATATGTTTGCAGAAGTGACTGACTACAGAGTGCATCAGGAAAAGTAAACAATAAGTTTAGGAAATCACATGATTTTGAAGGGCTTTTAATCTACTCACAGATGAAGAAATATATGAGTGTGATAAGCACTGAAGGCAGCAGTGAGAAGAGCACCAATCTGTAACTAGAAGGATGACTTGGAAAAAAACAGGGGGGTTGACACCTATCCCATAACGTTCATTAGTTGTTTGTCTTCAGTTCTATGAACTTTTCAAAATAGCTCAGATAAGGGCCTCTATTTCTCAGGCATTGATACAGCCCAGCCAGGCACAGCAGTCAAGTCACAGTGAAGTTATAAAAGAAAAAGACAATTCATGATCACACAAAATACATATTTTATCTGCTTACAGGATAGTTTTCATGCAAAATGCTTCACTATTTTTTAAAACTTTTAAAACAAACCACTTCTAGTTGCACTTTTGGAAGCTGGAAATCCCTGCCATCTAACATGCACCCTTTTCAATGTATTAATTTTAATTACTAGTCCAGGTACCGATCAATAAAACTAAAATCCAGGCAGGACAAATTGCTACCTACTTTCCTTAACGTGCTAAAAAGCAAAACAACAAACTGCAGGAAGCCTGTGACTTTCTGAATGTGTCTCAGCATTAGCTTGCAAGTTTACAATTACAGGGAGATTTTGGGAGTACAAGCTAAATACACACAGTAAATCTGGCACATGTCAAGGAAAAAAATTGTGGTGCTTATCTAGCCAGTGTAGCTCATATCAGTGCTGGGGCTGATTCAAGACAATTTATAACAGGTTATGTGCATGGGTTGCTATTAATAAGAAGTGTTGGAATTACAACATCAGGCACAGGAAGAGGCATTCACGGACACTAAATTGAGTTGAGTGAAGGCAATTCACACCCCCAGCTCCTTAGTCTGTGGAAATGTAAGCTTCTTTAGAAGGCAGCTCTGAGCACGGGCTTAATTTAGACTCAAGTTACAGGAGAGGCAGAGAACTGATTTAGTGTTTCCCAGCCACGACACAGGGAAGGGACTCTCCCTGTGCTTCTTCCTCCTGAACCTTCCTGAGCTGTGTCTGGTATTCGCTGGGCATCTCACCAAGCCCAGTCAGTTGGCTAATGAACAAAAAACTGCTTCAAGGAAATAAAAGTGATCATTTTCTGCTGATTTAATGAGCTGAAATGGCTCAGGAAGAGACTAGAGAAGCTTGTGAGTGTGAGGGATAAGCAGGGGTGGGGGGCAGCCCTTCAAAACTTGCCCGATCCCACGGAGCTCAGCTTTGGACTCAGCTCCGCTGGGAAACATCACCCTTGGCTGCTCTCTTTGTGGAGAGAAATTTTAAGTGGGCACCTGTTAGATCCAAATCAAAGATATTTGTTGCGGTCATCCTAAAGTTTCTGTCTCACTTGGCTTTGCCTACAGCATTACAGACCAAAGTGGAAGCTTGATTGGTTGAATAACTGAGTTTTATAGTTTGAAGGAGGAGATTCAAAATGTGTCCAGAAATATATTCCCTTACCTTTTGTGTATCACCCTCTAGGACCACTGCTGGAAAACATAACTCTCATCACTTCACAGAGAACTTGCACCTGTCCCCACTTCCAGCAATGATTTCCCCCCTGCAAGCCCCACTAACCAGAGGAACTGATTTGCAGGGTCAGGTGAAACAAGCTGTGACTGAGAACACTCCAGGAGTCTCTCCAGTATTTGGATGGAGATTGACACAGCATTTGCCAACAGTTCTGTTCCCCTTCCCCAGGAATCCAACACCATCAAGGGTAGGATGTTCCCTCACACCACCTGATTAAAGGATTCTGCCAAATTCCATCAATAAATCCCTGCCACTATGAGTGCCCCTGTGTACCATGCAAAGCTTGTCCCCAGACACAGGACTCAGATGCAGCAATGGAGGCAAACCTCTCTCAGTACTGGGAAATGTTAAATAATGCTTTCTGGAAGCTCAGCTGTGTCCACAGCTTTTTTCACAGAGCTTGTGCTCTGTGAATGGTGGTGCTAAGGGTCCAGAGTGCAATATGGCAAAGGTTTTCCAGATATCACTGGATGCTTCCCAAACAGGAGGGCGATTGGTCAGCCTTGACCCTTAACATCAGCAATCTGCTTCAAAGGCAGTGGCTGCAAGCCTGTGACGGCTCTGGAGAGGTTTATGTAAACCACAGACAGAGGTTTTTGCATAACAGGCAAAAATGTACGTGGTCTGTCTCCAGAATTACTTTCAATGAGGTAAATTGTGGGATCATGTAAGTCAAAGTCTAGGTGGGAGTGGGAGCGGTGAATCTGTTCTCCAGCAAAATTCACTGTAAGCAATATCCAGACATGGGTGTTCCAATAACATAACTTGCAGTTCCTTCTCCCAGTATAACTCACATATGAGGAAACCTGCACTCAGCTCCTAAAGAGGCAGTAAGTTCTACAGCTGTGGAACTACTTCAGAAGTCATTAAAGGCACAAGATGTGTTTGTCTGTGAAGCACTACTGAAAAATCTACTGTAACATGATGTATTATTGTATCACAGGAGTCAATTCTTACCTACTACCTCACAGCTATTGGAATAGGGCTGCACAGGACTACTACAAAAATCTTTGTACAAAGATCAGTTGAGGTGCTACATACCAGATATGCTACACCCTGTGTGTGATTACAGCGGGTGATTGCACTGATGTAAAAACCTCTCCAGCATGAACACAGCCTTGCATCTGTGTCTGGAAAGGTGTTAGCCTCACAAGGCTTCATTCCTTCAGACATACAAATAAAACTACGAAGTCCATACATAAAAATCTTAGGACTACTAAGTTCTCTGAACAGTTAACCAGTTCAGAAGAAAAAAAAAAAAAAAAAAACAACCAACCCACATCTTTATTGTATGGAAATTCATCTACTAATAAAAAAATCATTGTCTGACTGTAATTTCAATTTCATATATTTTGCTTGCATATATACTGTTTGCCCCATTTCTGTCTTGTCACTTTGTTTAGCAGCTGTAGTTTCTCCTGAACTTTTTAATGAGCCAGAGCTCATTAAATCAATGCAGCTTAGTTCTTCTGAACTGGTTGCTATTACTTACCTAATTGTAAAACTTATCAACATTTGTTTCCTCTGGCATCAAAGATATTCATTAACTGAAATCATCACATTTCACTCCTTTTGCACTATAGCCCCCAAGCTCATGATGTGTTTGTTTGGTTTTTTTTTTTATTAACTCCATTATAAAGCACTTAACTATTATGAGTATGTTATCTGTTTACACTGTCTAATCTTTAACAAAAATTAAACAGAAAGTCAGCTCATTGCCAAAAATAAGGAACCGTTCCTTCAAACAAAACTAGGGAAAAAGAAGCTTGCAAAGCTGCCACTCCAAGATAATTTTTCTTTTTTGTGTGATGTATTTTCCCTCCAAATGGTGAATCCAGGTGAAGAAGCACAGAATTAACGGACCAGAATTTTAATTCAGCACCTGCCAACATTGCATGTGACAGGAGTTAATGATTTTCAGCAGATTAATTCAGTTCTCTTTCTTGAAAGCTGAACATCTAATTCTTTTCCCTCCATTACATCCATGTGCAATAATGCTTAGAACACATTCATCCTGTAGGGCAAAGACAGGTCTAACACATAGAGAGAGAACCTTTACATTGCCATCAGCCCTACATCCCATCCTGTGATGTAATGGGTTCCTTCCCTTCCTAGGTAAAATTCTTCATGACTTAGGGCTTCAGCTCTCATCAGACCATGGCCATCAGAACATCAGCATCTTGCTGTGTGAAACAGTGCCATGAACAGAGTTTTTCAACTGAGATCTCTCTTTTTAAAATCAGGTTTAAGGGTACTTTTGGAAAAAAGAAACAGCAGGGAAATCCTATCTACTTTCATTTTGAGAAGATGATGGGACAGATGGAAGTAGTGAGGTATCTCAGACTTATCTCATGACACACTTTGTGTACAAGCCAAAATTTGAATGTGACTAAAATGTATACACAAAATATATGTTGTAATTGTATGAAGGTTACCAGGCAAATTTATTTACATTGTGTCCTTTAGCATTAAGGTTTGTTTTTTTCTGGAGAACTGGACTGCATCAAAAATGCCAATGCTGCCAAACTGGAGCTGAACTTTGAAACTGTGACCTGTCACCAGGACTTTCCATGTGACCTTGGGGAGATCTTTTCACCTCTCTGTGCCTCGGTCCTCCATCATCTGGAACAATAAGTAAGTAAATTATTAAGAGCAGGGAGAGGGAATAAGCTTCTTTCTTGCACCCACTGTCTTGCTCCTGCATTGTCTATTTACATTGAAAGGACTTCAGGGAGGGGATTAAATACCCCATGCTTTTAGCATTGCATGCAAAATGAAGCTTGATCTAAATGCGGATCCAGAAAACCTGTTGTAGCCTGTGGCAAACGGTCCAGTCTGCCTTTTAAAGCTTTAATATCTTGCAAATAGGAATGTGGCATTTCCTTTTCTAATTCCAAATGCTACTGTGATAATTGATTATTGAAAGTTCATAAGGAGAGAGAAGGATCCTGTACAAAGAAGACACAATGCACTGGTGAACATTCCTCACAACAGGCACTGGCAGGACAAGGACCTTTGGTTATAGTTCAGGAATTAAAAAAACTTCCTCTGGTCCTTCCCTAATCTCTCCAGAATCTTTTTATCTCCCTCTCTATTTCCTTAAATTTCAGCTGGGCATGTTCCTGTTGTGATTATAGAAGACAGATTTTCTGACCCTTACATTTCATTGTGTAATTATTATTTACCTCCAGCTCTCATTGCATCTGTAATTTCAGTCTTGATTTTCTTACAGCAAGCTGCTACCTGAAGTATCATGTGGATGGCTTAACTAATTTCCCTGCAGGGGACCCTTTGCAACGTCAAACAATGTAAAGAAGCAAAGTAGCCACAGTTAGTGATTTAAAGCCAGCATGGATCTGTACTGATCTGCTGCCCAAAAAAGCAAGTTCCATCCTTTGCTCACCACCATGCTCACTACCTCTCTCATGCACACACAATCGTTTGTTTGGCTGCTTGATGAGCCACAGGGCATTAATCCAATTATTACTAAACCTGGCAAAATATCTGGCAAAGAAAGAAAGAAAAAAAATCAATAAAACTTTGAAGTAGCCGAAACAACAAAATAATAATAGAAAAAGGTAGCCATAGTCGTAGGCAGGCAGAGCTAGGCTCTCTGCCTAGTCCCATTTAACCCAGTGACTCACTTGGGAGGACTCTGGAATCTACTGTTCTGTTTTCCCTTTTGTGAGAGAGACTAAATCATGTGTGATGAGGGACCTAACCTAGCTTCCCCACAGGAACTAATTGCATACCATTCAGTGTTTTGTTTCTACTTTCTTCCTTTACAGCTAGAAAGATGTAATGTTACAGCACTAGATGAAAACACTGTTTGCTATTATTCCATATTTTGCTTGCTTTGGTCCCGGAGGAATTTCAAGAAATCACTCCCTTCTCTGCTCAGCAGCAGTGGCCGATCTCATACACCCAGATTTTCAGTTTGTGTGTTCCGTGGGTCTGAGGAAAAGATCATCTGACTCTTATTGCTACTTACAGTGCCGGGTGTGCTTATTACTTTAACACGGCGTTAAAATACATTCACTCTTATTACCATTTTTAAGGGATGCCCTACTGGGACATCGCGAAATAGAGTGAGTGTGATGTGGTCTGGCCGAAGCCGAGGGAGAGGGAGGAGGCGCGGTGGTGGCGGCTGTGCTCAGGTTACATTCTTTGTTGGCCTGCCTCAGGTTACATCCCTTATTCCTGTCAAGGCATCGCTCTGTGCTTCCAGGAGGGATTCTTCCAACTACCAAAAATCCAACCGGAGTCAGCCCCAGGGCAGAAATCAGCGAGCGCAAAAATCAGGTACCCTTGACTGAGGAGATATCCCAACTCAAGCAACTTCTCCCCGAAAGATCAGGTAAAATGCTTTATTTTTGCCGTATTTTAACCTCGCTTTCAGCGATTCTGGCCAAGCCTGTGGCTCTGAGACGCCAGGGACCAACAGCCCCGCTGTCCCCTGTGAAAGTGACACTGCCGAGGCCAGTGTCGCACGGCCACCCCTGGCCCCGGCAGCATCGCTGCTCCCGGCCGCACACCCAGCGGGGACACAGCTCCGGGGACGGGCCAGCACCGCCGGCCCTGCGCCACTGCGGGGCCGGGGCGGAGCAGCGACATCCTTGAGGCGCCGTCCTTGCCGGGGATTGAGCGTGCGGCCGCCGCCTCCCCCAGCCCCGCCGCCGGGCCCGCCCCTTCCGTTGCGGCGCGCTCATTGCCCNGCTTGGGGTGACCGGAGCCGGGCTGTGGCTCCCAAGGGTTTTGGATGGCCAGTGCTGGGCTGTGGCTCCCGAGCGTTGGGGTTTGGGGCGGCCGGAGTGGGGTTCTGGCTCCCGAGGGCTTAGAATGGCCGAAGCGGGGCGGTGGCTCCGGGCCGGTCCTCGGCCGTGGTCAGGTTGCCCCGGTGCCTCCGCGGCCCCTGACTGCCCTGAGGCCTGGGGCAGCCGTGGGCCCCGGGGGTCCGTGGAAAGGAGTCAGGGAAATCCCAGCCTGCGGCCCGGCTGGCTCGTGGGGTCCCGTCCCGGAGCCCACCGGTGTTACCACTTCTGTGCCGAGAGGTGAATGCCTAGGGCGCGGCAGCGCTGATGGAATTTCACCCTCCGGCGGGCGGCTCCGGGAACGCCGTTAGCGGGGTGCGCTGCCGGCATCGGCCCCGTTCAGCCCCTGGCTGGGCGCACGGAGGGCAGGGACCTAGGGCCCCGTGGCCGCGGAGGGTGTGTGGGTGGTGCGTGTGGTGGCTCGTGGCTGGGAAGGAGCTCTGCGAGCAAGGGCAGCATGCCTGGCGCTGCCTTACGTAAACCCGGCTGTGGCAGGTGACTCCTCCATTCAGAACATGCCTTTTGGCTCCCTCTGGCCCGCTCTGATCCACATCTTTCCGTCTCTCCTTGCAGAACACCATGGCTACTGTCAAGGACAAGCTGATCAGCCCCATCGCAGAGCCAATCAAGGTCCCCAACAACAAAATCACAGTTGTGGGGGTTGGCCAGGTTGGCATGGCCGCTGCTATCAGCATCCTTGGAAAGGTAAGGCTCAAGGACAGCGTGCTCTCCAAGCCCCCATGCTGGCGTGCTCTGCACTGCCTGTCTTAGCAAAGGGTGCTGCATTTGGGAAGTTGGCACAGGAGTGAATCATTAGCAGCTGGGTTAAGCGAGCAGTGACCTACAAGGCTGACCTCCACATTCAGCCTCTCCTTGTTCTCTCACCTTTCTGTCTGTGCTTAGCAGTAGATGTCTCTTTAAGCAGAATGATTTTCCAGGCTGCTGGGAAAATGTAGGTAGGAATGACTCCACAGCCTGTGCCAAACATGTCATTCTCTTCTTATTTTTTTATTCTTCCACAACAAAGCTGGAGTTTGCTTGGTGACAGAGTTCTGGTGGGCAAAAAATGGGGACAGAGCAAAAATCTAGGTGAAATAAAGGGTAGGAATCACAAGTGTTTGCTTTTTATTATTTTAAAGAATATATGCCCTAGTAGCTGAAAATACTGCTATCCCCTTCAGCAGCTTCTTGATTTTTCTTAAGCCCTTTTTGCTTGTTTATATCACTTTATTTTTTCCAGAAAGGTGTTAGCTAGTTTTTAAATAACTAAAAACAGAGGGTTGGACTTGAAAGTTATTATGGCTTTTTCTGTTGCTGGTTTCTGGGATATTTTTGTCAAATCTCATGGTGTAGTCTTTGAGTGAAGTAAAGGCTTATTAATCAATGAGGATGTCTTGCACTTCGTTTTTACAGAACATTGTGGATTTACTAAATTTGAAAAGACAGAAACTGCAGACTTTTTTTATGTTTTTGAGAGAAGATCAGCCCTGCCCCCTTGCAGGGGCAGATCTTAAATCAAGTAGCTCACAGTCAGATGAAAAAAATCTTGCTTGTATGAATAAATCAGCTGTATTTTGTTTGTAGATGACCCTCCAATGTATTACCCTGAGGATGCATGTTTTAATGCATGTTTAATTGTTAATAATAANGCAAATCTTAAATCAAGTAGCTCACAGTCAGATGAAAAAATCTTGCTTGTATGAATAAATCAGCGGTATTTTGTTTGTAGATGACCCTCCAATGTATTACCCTGAGGATGCATGTTTTAATGCATGTTTAATTGTTAATAATAAAAAAAAAAAGTAAGGCCTTTCACTTGCTGATATTCATGAGCCCTGCGAGCAAGGAAAAATGCCAGTAAGAACAGGCCACAATGAAACTAAATGTGAAACAGATGCAAAAGTGGCAAATAGTTTTTAAAACAAGTAAGTAAAGAAGAAATTTAATGGAAAAAGAGTGATAGGTCATTGTTGGTTTTGTATTTATATTTTTAAGCACATGGTTGCCTCTCATGGTCTGAAATCAGTTGTTTTTGAAGTGCTGTAACCTGTGAGGGAGCCAGGTGGTGTTACCACAAACTGGACCATAATTCAGCATTCATTTAATGCACTTCACTAAGCAGGATCAAACTGCATTGTCAGATATCTAAGCTCAAAGTTTTACTGTTAATGAACAGTGTTCACCAAACCCAGAATAACAACTGGTTTTAAATTCTTCAAGCGTGGATGGTGACCTGGAGTTTATTTCAGTCAGGCTTCTGATTTTACTCTCTCACAACTACAAGCTGCAGTATAAAATGTTTTTACAATAAAACCATCTGGTTCTTATAATTGAATTATATTAATGTAATAGAATAATTTGGGCTGGAAAAGATCTCTTAAGATCATTGAGACCAACCAGTAACCCAGCACTGCCAAGTCCAGCATGTCCTCAAGTGCCACATCTAAAAGTTTTATAAACATATCAAGGGGCTGTGACCCAACACCTTCCCTGGTAAGCCTGTTTCAATGCCTGACCACCCTTCTGGTGATGAATTTTTTCCTCCTATCCAATCTAAACCTCCCCTAGCACAGCACATATCCTGTCCCTTGTTCCCTGTGAGCAGAGCCTGACCACCCCCTCAGTTGTCCCATCCTGTCAGGGAGTTGTGCAGAGCCAGAAGATTCCCCCCTGAGCCTCCTTTTCTCCAGGCTGAGCCCCCACAGCTCCCTCAGCCTCTCCTGATGCTCCAGCCCCTTCTCCAGGTCTGTTCCCTTCTCTGGACACGCTCCAGCCCCTCAATGTTTTTGTAGTGAGGGAACACAGGATTTGAGGTGTGGCCTCACCAGTGCCAAGCCCAGGGGGAGGGGGACAGTCGCTGCTCTGGTCCTGCTGGCCTCCCTGTTCCTGATACAGCCAGAATGCCTTTGGCCTTTTTGGCCAGCTGGGCTGGCTCATGTTCAGCCACTGCTGACCAATATGATGTGGGTTTGACTTGTGCAAGATGCTTCGCTCTAATACTGATTTCAGTTTGTTGGTGTGGTATTAAATACATAAATTTGCGTGCCTCTAAAACTTCCACATTGGTTGTTTAGTTCCTGCTCAGTTAGAGACAAGTCATTGGTGTTACCATACTGATAGAGAAATGGGAGCTGAGTCTGTTCTGCAACCTAAATATCACACAGTAGCTCCAGTAGAGAAAAATAGCTAAAGAATCGTTTTTCTCTCAATTTTGAAGGAAGTCTGTTCCCATTGTATATTTTTGTGAGAGGAATTGACTGATGGCATGTTGAAAGGGAATACTTGCTTGATAATTATACGGTGTGTTCTTTCAGATATTTAAGTATTTAAACAGGCCTGTTTGCTGAATAGATTTTAGATAGTTTGCCACAACTCTGAAAGATGCAACTTTTTTCCAAAGGTAGTAACTAAATTAAGAAGTGCTTTCCTAGCAGGGGATTGGCTGTGTACTCAAACTCCCCACAAATGATACCTTTTTTGGAAAGTCTGAGTGAGTTTCATGAACCTGTGCTGTAGTAGCCTCTGACTTTGTGAGATGCATCAGAACACCAAGATAGCACTGGTTTATTTGGAGAAGAGATGCTTTCAGATGGGTGAAACGTGGTACTTTAAAATGTAATTTAGGTCAGCTCTGGGTTAACTTTAAAATGCATGTGAACTGCTTCATTGACTTCAAATTTTGTTGTTTTCAGGGTCTTTGTGATGAGCTTGCTCTAGTTGATGTTATGGAAGACAAACTAAAAGGAGAAATGATGGACCTGCAGCATGGGAGCGTGTTCCTTCACACTCACAAGATTGTGGCAGACAAAGGTGCACCTCAGTTTCTTTGGTTTAACACTGATATTCTGTGACTTTGCTTAATAGAAGAGAACTGGTTGTGCAGTCCTAAAGAACTCTTAGGATTTGGCATTGAAAAAGGTGAAGTGTGTGTATTAGGGTGAGTTCAGATGAACACCATGTAGGAAGTGGCTCTTAAGCTGGGCTGTCTCTTACATCTCTTTACAATTTCGGGCTTGTTTAGTAAAATTAATTTTAGCAAAACTGTATGCAGAAGAAATAGTATTATTTTCATAGTGGAAATAAGACTCAGAATGATTAAATGTACTCTCAACACCCGCATATTGATATATCAGGTTGGTGTTATGGGATGGTGCTGGCTTTCAAACTGATGTCTTGTGTTTTTGGGTTTGAATGCAATGCACAATGCAGAAGCTCCCTGTAACTCCTGTATTTACACAATGCTACTGGAATTAGTGGAATTATTTCAAACACACTCTGTATCTTCTCCCCTGTGCTCGGGTTAGACTATTCTGTCACTGCCAACTCCAAGATCGTGGTGGTGACTGCAGGAGTCCGCCAGCAGGAGGGGGAGAGTCGTCTCAACCTGGTGCAGAGGAATGTGAATGTCTTCAAATTCATCATTCCTCAGGTCGTCAAGTACAGCCCCAACTGCATCATCCTGGTGGTTTCCAATCCTGGTAAGGCAGTCTTTTCCTAAATACTTACAAATTTGGTTTGACAAGATAAAACATTAGTTAGTTCTCAGAAAATCTCTTCAAATACAAATTGTTGAAACTTAATAGCTTTTTGTGGACATCTGAGAGTACAGACAAATACTCTGTACTTTCTGATGCTCTCTTTATTCAGAACTTGTCATGGTGTCCATATTTTAAAAGGATGTTTTGTGGTAAATACTTAAATTCTTTGCATACTTTGGCTTAAGCAGTAGGAAGTTTAATTTTTTTATCTCTAATGGATAGCTTTTGTGAATGGATAGGATAGGGCTGTTTTTCAGCGTGAAGAACTTGCCCTATAGTTGCTGCTATATTTTCAGGAAAAAGAATTTGCGTGCTGAAACCCACGGTGAAACAAGGGCTAACTGTACTCCACAGTTCAGTTAAAACAGAAAAAGAGTTAATTGTGCATATTTGTATGTTCACTTGCAAGTATCTCATTGCACTGAGACAGCTTGGATATTTGGATGTCTAAAGGTGACTGTAAATGTTCTGATGTGCTTTGTAGGGTGTCCCTGTAGGGTTGTCTTTGCTTAATTCAACATCTGAAGCCAATACTGAAGAACCGTGGTGGTGAAATGGTACTCCTTTTAAAGTTAACCTGGCAGAGTGGAACCAGTGCATGCTCTGTTGGGGGTTGAGTAATTAGCTGGTGTACAATTAGCCAGTGTTATGAGCAAATACAGTAACTTGCAGCAGTTTTAAGCACTTACCTGAAAACCAAACTGAAACAAAGATCAGGCTGTTCTTGTTCTAGCAAGGCTGAATTCAACCTGTTAACCTCTCTCCAGCACAGTGGCTGCAGGAGGAGAATTGTATGTTACTTTTTCAGAATTTTTTTTTATATTTGTGTGTTTTCTCAGTGTGTGGAGTCTTGTCCACTAGTCTTACATAGTGAAGGTCTTTGTGAGCCCATGAGAAGGGACTTTGGGGGTGTGACCTTGATGCCCTTCCCTGCCCCAGCTGAAGCTGTAGGGAACATGCCACTTGTGAGGTGTGAACTGTGCTTTGGTGCCTGAGCAGAGCAAATGATGCATTTCAGATCTGTGTACACAAATGACTTCCCTCCTGAGAACTGCCTGGCTCCTCAGAGTTGGAGTCAATTCCTGCAGCCTGGTTATTGTTGTTGCTTTGAACTGTGGATTAGAGGTTTTTCTCTCTGCTCACATCCTTCCATCTGCCCTACCTAGCTCTGGGTTTTTTCCTAAAACTGTATTTTTAGAAACAAATGCAGCTAGAGCACATTGCTCATGTGGCTTTTCATGCTGCAGAGGTGGTAAATGCAGAAAATGCTTAGTGCACAAATCAAGAAATTAAACTGAAGGAATTACTGACAACAAAGAGTATGTAAATCACAGACTTTTGATTGTAAATTGTTTAACCTGTTGTTGTGATGATGAACTGGAAGGGAAATTCAGGAAATTGCTGAAATGTTTTAGCCACATGAGATCAGTCCCAGTTCTGAATGCCCTAGGTCTTTAACTGTGACCAGAAAAAGTGTGTCCAACTTTAGCTACACATGTAATCTCTAAAGACCTTCCTTGAATTTTCTTAGGACCCATCAAGCTACTGTTCAAAATTTCGAGCACTGCTTCCATTTTAACCCCTTAAACAGTCAGACCCGAAATTCCTTGACTAGTGAGCACAACTGTGTTTTGAGTCCTCCTGATTGCCCTGCTACCTTCAGTAAGGTAATTGTTGGAGCATTCTTGGTGTGAGTGGAGTTTCATTTGCCATGCATGCTTTTCCTTTCAGTGGATATATTAACCTATGTCACATGGAAGCTGAGTGGGCTGCCAAAAAACCGTGTGATTGGGAGCGGCTGCAATCTGGACACAGCCAGATTCCGTTATCTGATGTCTGAGAGACTTGGGATCCATCCAAGCAGCTGCCATGGCTGGATCTTGGGAGAGCACGGTGATTCCAGTGGTAAGGAGCAGTTCTGACTTCCCTGGGAATGAGCAATACCTTATCAGAGGTTGAGGCCTGAGGTTTGTTACAGGATTCTGAAGGAACAGCTCCAGTTGAGCTCAAGTAACTGATACTTTGCTGTATTCTTATGAAGATTAGAGTTGAGAGAAGTACAGCAAATCTACCTACACGTATTTAATAAATGTGATTGTGACTGTACGATTAAAGCCTGAACTGGAAAGGCCAATTTTGTGAGGTTGTGTCGTGAAGGCTACAGCTTGCTCCTTCTCTTTATCCTCAGTTTTTGGAGTACCATTCCATAACCTGTAGCACAGTTCTCCTCTGAATGCAGTATCAGCACTTGCTAGGTCAATAGCAGAGCTTGTTATTCTGGGAGTCCAGATTCAGGTTTACAGAATTATCCCTTACCTTATTTTGTGACTTTTCTCCTTGCTGTTTAAAGCAAAGATAATTTTAAAACGTGAAATCAAAGAAGTTTATCTGTCCTAATTCAGTTAATGTATTCCAAGTCTGAAATGCTGCAGCAGAACATTTATGTAGATTGTTACTGCTTTATATTTTCATGCTGTGTATTTCTAGGGGAGCCACCTCTTCATTGTGCCATTGCATTTGATCAAAGTACAGTGTCTGATCAACAGCAGCAGTTTTTGTAGCCAGCCCTACACCAATGAAAGCAGAGTTTGGCTGAACACATGCAGAGCTTAACCTGTGCTGTTGCCACAGCTGCTTTTGCTTTGAAGTAACTCCAAATTCCTGCTTATTTCCTAGAAACAGAGACTGAGCCTTCCTCTGAGCTTCCAGGATGCAGGGAGAAGTGCAAATTCCTGTCTTGATATTTTAAGTTTGCCTATTGCTACTTTCTTATTTGTGTAAATAAGGATAGACTTCTTGAAGGCTAATCCTAATATTGATGAGTGAAACTGCAAATGCTGCAGTTTTGAGTAAAATCAGTTTGAAAAGGCTGGGTAGCTAAAATATGCCTTTTTAATAGAATTTGATGTTTCTGACTTCAGAAACTTCCAGGGTCTGAAAGTTCTGCTGTCACATGTTACAAGTGACTTGTTAAAGTGCCAGTACTAAAACAGTCTCATGTTGTACTCCCAGAGTTCTCAGATTTAACTGTAGCTAAATAAAAACTTAAAACTTGCCTCAACCATTGTTGTGATTCTGGCTCCTCCTACTTTGTTTCCAATTATTTTAGCTAGGAAAGGTGGAGGGGGAGTTGCCAAGTGCTGTTGGCACTGATGTCCTGCCTCTGTTGCAGTGGCTGTTTGGAGTGGGATGAACGTGGCAGGGGTTTGCCTCCAGGAGCTGAACCCTGCCATGGGAACTGACAGTGATCCTGAGAACTGGAAGGAGATCCACAAGCAAGTGGTTGCAAGGTATGATGACCTGAGGGATAATGTGGATGGATGCCGTGCTGATAACAGTTTGTCTGCGCTCTGCCTCTGTTCTGGTGCAGCTTTCATGCCCTCTTAGAGGGTTGCTTGAGTGAGTGGGGCTGCTTTTTTAAACACAGAAATGCAGGATTTCAGCTGGTAAGATTTGTTATCCTACAGGGAGACAAATTAGTGCATAACAAACCCACTCAAGTGCTGGAGCACCTCGAGCTGTGGGTGCTTGTTTTCCCACATGGAGCTTCTTCAATAGGTAACTTTGTTCAAAGGGCACAAGCCCAGGAAAAGGTAGCATGTTTCTGTGAGCACAGTGTTGGAATTGGGGAAAATTCTGTTCATGGATGCAGGAGAGTTTGTGTACAGCTGACTACATGTTGCTAAGTTTTTTGTGAAATGAGTATACACTCACTGGGGTAAAGTGTGTGCAGATATTGGCTAAAAACCTCAGGATGTAGTGGTGCTTTGACTCTAAATGTTTGCCTATTCCATTGTGCCCCTGACTGAAGCAGAGATATGTGCTCAGGTATAGGTGTGGTTTTCTTCTTAACACTAGGATCTCTTTCTAGATGGGAGCTAATTTTGTTTTCAGCTAATCCTGTGAGAACAACAGGATTCTTTATTATGCATAGGGGATAATGTAGATTTTATGCTTTATCCTCTAATGTTGAAACATATAACTTGGACATTTTAATTCCAAAACTTACAGTGTGTTTCAGGAGTTTGAAAATTTTTAAATGGCTAACATTCACTGGTTTTAAGACTTGTAATTTGCAGTGACTTGCTTGAAGACATCTTAATGAAGTTGTATTTCAATGTTTTCTTAGTGCCTACGAGGTGATCAAACTGAAGGGATACACAAACTGGGCTATTGGCCTTAGTGTGGCTGACCTCTGTGAGACCATTCTGAAGAACCTGTTCCGGGTTCATTCAGTTGCTACTCTGGTAAAGGTAAGAACTGGGGGCTGATTGGACACTCTGGCTCATTTTATTGTTCTGGAAAAGCTAAATAGCCTCAGTTAGCAGGGTACTGAATGAAGGAAGCTTTGTAAAATACTACTTTGAATTTCAAATGGCAGCTTACTGTTGATGTTCCTTCTAGGCTGACCTCTTAGCCTAGTCCTCTCACAAGTATGGAGCTGAAAATAAAGTTCTCTGTGCAGAACTGCCCTTGTGTGAAGCTTTGTCGTGTGTGGCATATGCAAATTCCTTGAAAGGAAATTTCATTGTAAAAGTGGGAGACTTCTTGGAGGCCCAGCTGTGATTCTGGGAACCGCTGCATGTGGTCTGTACCAGCTCCACAACCTCTGCTGCAGCAAGGGCTCTGAGCAGGGGGAACTGCTCCCTCTGTTGGCCTGTCCTAATCCTGTGTCTGAATCCTTTCAGCTCCTTGCTGTACAGAACTAAAAGTGAGAGAACGGTTTGAAGGTGGGGTTTCTGCCATCAGCTGTTTGGTATTGCCCGGTATTTGGTCCAAAACAGCTCTATTTTATTTATTTTTTTGAATACATCGTGGCTGAAATTTTTCTGCAGGTTGTAAAACTATGGTTTTTGAGTCTTGCTCTGAGGAGTTTCCCTGCAATATAAACCAACCACAGATCTGTGGTGACAGGCCTGTGTCTGATCTCTTTTGTTTGTGACAGGGCATGTATGGCATTGAGAATGAAGTCTTCTTGAGCCTTCCTTCTGTCCTAAGTGCCTCTGGCCTGACGAGTGTCATCAACCAAAAGCTGAAGGACGATGAGGTGACCCAGCTGAGGAAGAGTGCAGACACACTGTGGAACGTCCAGAAGGATATCAAGGAATTGTAACTTGTGAATGTTAGGTTCCAGCAATAGAAAAACAGCATGTTATTTGCAGCTGTGGGCTCTACTCACTATTATATCTCAATGGTTAACATGAAATGTTCTTCCAGACTTTGTCCATGGTAGCTAAACTTAATGCTTGCTGCAACGCACAAACCTTACGAACAAATAAAGCAACTTTCAGGCATCTTTGGTTGTCCTAGTAACTCTTTTTCAGTCTGTAAATTATCTGCCTTAATCTGGTATTCTCCTTTAGTGTTTGCCACAGACTGCATGGAAGTGTAAACTTTGTGTGTCTTTCTATAAAAGGTTGGAAACAAAGTAGTAAGAGTGAAGTGATGGGATTTCACTCACACCACCTTGCTGTGAGGCTTTTCTCATCACAGGTGCTGAGTAAGTGTAGTTCATTCCCAGACTGGTTTCTGATGGAGAACTTCATAATTTTACTGATGGGTAGAGGAAATGGAATTTTCTAACACACAGCATTTGGCTCTGTGCAACCAGCCAAAAATATGCCAACAGTAAGGTTCTGTATGCCACTGGCATAGCAAGAGTCTCATAGATCCTTCTCTCTTCTGGATTAAAATCTTTGCTTGTTAACGGTGTCTTGTTCTTATAATTTGAAAAATAATACTATTTTCTATTTGATTATCCAAAATTCAAGGGGTTTTTTTCTGGACTTTGACTGAAATGTTGTGGTTTTAGTCTTGTTTATTAAAAAGCCAAATTGGGTCTTAAATCTCTAAATTCCAGCATGATTGTTAAAGTCTTTGTATACTTGAAGGGGGAGCAGATTTTTAAAAAAATTTAAAGTTTATTTCTTAATCACTTACCATTATGGAGTAAATATTAACCATAAAATAGAACTGCTCAACCTAAACATCCAAGGGACAGACAGCATCAAATTCATCTGTCTTGTGGGGCCTTTTAAGTTGTTTCATAACAAATGGTCTGAGACTATCCTGGAGCAATTTAAAGCTCTTTTCTATCTGCATTAAAATGCTTTGGATATTGGGCTAAAACACTTTTGCAAGCAGGTAGCTTAATTTTTGTAGTTTCTTTTAAAAGGGAAGATCATGCAAGTGTTGTTGAATTGCAGGTTAACTTCTGTGATTCAGTGAGGATCATGTAGTTACTGAAATATGCATGGGATGCTGCTGGCAGCATTATTTACAAAGGGTATCCCAGGGAGATGTTTTATTCTTAGTTACAGGCTGAATTCCAGGCTTCTTTGCCAACAGGAGGGAGAAAATTATATTCTCTGCTTTCCTGGCTTGGTGTGGAGATCTTAGCTGGAAGGCTTTACACATCTGGATGGATTAGAGTTCCTTCTAAGAACTGTTCATGATTAGCTTAGGAGGTAAATGGCACAAGGGGCTGCTGCTCTTTTCAGGACACAGCCATTAGGAAAATTCACCTGAGCACATTTAGTACAGGAACCTTGCACAGTTCCTTCCTGGCTGTGTTCTTACACTCTTCTCTGTCAATGAAGTAATTCAGACTTGTGTTGTGGGACCTTATCTTGCAGGATTCTTGAGTGATGTGCATGAAGAGGCACCAGCTGTCTCAGGGAACAGGGAATGGGCCCTGTCCCCTTCTGGTGGTGTTACATATTGATTTTTGAAGGTCACCTGGCTACAGTACACGGGATTTCTCACTGATTGCGTCCTCACTCATTAAAATGTGGGATCAGACCTTGTTCGGTGGTTGGCAAGCAGATCCAAAGGTACATTTTGAACATACATCAGGATTCTGTCACCTGCTGTCTGTCAGCTACTTCAATCCCCTCCAGGTCCACAGAGGAGGGGTTCTTTTATTAGTGATCAGAGACTTAGCAAGATCTTTAGTGCCTGGACATGAAGCAAGCAGAGAGCTCATGACAAAATCTCTTCTGTTAGAAGGCTAAGTGGGATGCAGGTGAAGGAGGGAACTGAAGGAATGAAGAAAAAATTGGTTTGCATGGTAAGAACTTTTCTTGCGCATCAGCAATTTCACTGTACTATCCTTTTCTTTCTACTTTCCTATTTTTTCAGCTTCTGCTCTTGGGGACATGACATCATGAAGGAAAATTTTAAAAAATTTAGGCAGCAGTGAATATCCTGGGTGTTATAGAGGATTTGTTCTAAATTGTTAAATAGGAATGAGTATCCTAGATTAGTGCATTTTAAGCTGTTATAAATAGGCTCTTCAGCTATTACTTGCATCCACTGATGTTTGTAAGCCCTAAACAAGTACATCAATGATGCTGTGATTATTTTCTCTTAGGAATCTTACCACACACAATCTTTTATCTTCATTGCAGCTGCATGGCTGTAGAGTAGCTTCCCTGTGTGTGTTTATACAATAGCAGCCTATCACGTCATGTTACTTGGAGTCTATCCACAATTTAGTCTTATATCAACCATATACATTCCTAAACAACAATATTGCTATAGGACATCGGTGGATTTTTATCCAAATAGAATAGGTTCATGTTTATCTTCAGTATGCTTTGTTTGTCCTGGCCATTGATACATGAACTTTGTTCTTGTTTTATCCCAAGAGGCAATACAGGTTTTTAGCCATATTCCTGTATGTCAAGAGGTTCCTTGGTCCAACAGAGAACAGGGTGGTGCTGTTGGACACAGTAATGCAACCAACAGGAAGAAACACTTCAAAACACTTCAGAAAACTGAGGGCAGCCTCCTCTGCTCACTCACACAGGGTAAGATCAGTAATGTTATTTTAATTGCCATAAAAGGCTTTGGACCCCCTTGTATTTGCAGGTGCACAAATAGTACCTACAGAGCAGAAAGTCACTCTGATTACCCTGCAAATGTACGTGTTGACAGACAACAGACACAAGGGGTTTTACTGACTTCTAGTGTTAAACCATGTGGTTTTTTATTAGTCAAAGGATAAAATTGGGGCAGGGAATTGAAGGCATGTTTAGGCGGTGAGACAGTGTTAAAAAGAGCACATAGCTGCAGAGGGATGAAAATGTTTTATAAATGTATTTAGAAGACTTGTAGTGCTTATGTGACTTTCATACCAGCTAATTTAGGACTGTGGTTTATGGTAAGTAGGTGACTCCAGTTGCTCGCTGAATTCCTGTTACCTTGTATTTACACACTTCATGTTAGCCTTGTGCTGCAAAGAAATGCTATTTCCCCTGATTTACAGGTATAACTCAGACCAGATAAGCCACAAACCTCAGTGGAATGTGGATTCCGAACTCCTTGATGTCAGTGTGACGAGAAGCCCAGAAACATTTAGGAGTCAGATCCTTACATTGTGCTCCTGTGGCCTCCCAGGGCAATGTCTAATTTTGGGCATTTCTTTCTTCTATAAACAATTCTCTCCTAATGCATGCGTGTGAATCCAGTCTTATGCAAGACAAAACTTCCAAAGCCTTTCAGACTACAGCAGCCAGGGCCTTCCTAAAATCCACACCAGTCGCTGTGATGTACTACATTTTTATAAACTGCTCCTGAGATACCATTGCTGTGTGACTTGTTATTCTGTGCCAGCAAGGGAGTTGTGCAAATCATTAACTTAGAATGGTCTGTTGGAGGGGTCAGGCTCGGGAAGGCTAGACTTGCTCAATGTCTGAAATGAGGAATTTACCTGCAAACATAAGCAACAAGGACCAGACAGTGGCTTTGCAAAGTAAGATTTCTGAGTAAACACCTTCTTCTTTGTGGTCTTCTCTTTAATAGTTCTTCAACATTGTTTAGATGTGTTTACATATGCAATACCTGAGGTAAAAAAATCCAGAAAATCTGTCAAAATAGCATGTACCAACACCGATTTCTGGAAGGGAATATTGATAATTCTTGCTCTGTGAGATATGCTAAATGAATATACAAAAGGAAGCAAAAAAAATAAAAGTTTTTCTTGAGACACGTCTTTCTCCGTGATGCTAATTCTATATTTTGGGCAATAAGACAGAAATTAAATTATTTCCGAAGTCTCTGTTCACTCAGCAGTCTCCACCAGTAGTAGATACTGAAATATTCTCCCAGTATCTCTGGGAATCAGTCTAAGAACCACATCAAACTTGATTTTCCTACCCACAGTAGTGGAGTCCCTGATACCCTGATACTCTGACTGCAGGTCAGTCTAAAAGAGTGTTTGTTGAACTTCTGTTCATTTTTCTGAGTTCATTTTTCCCATAGCAAATTGCTGTGCAGAAGGAAATAATTTTAACATTACTTCTGTACTGGTTTGATCCTGTGCACTGCTGGTTTTTGTTTGGCTAGTTGGGTTTTTCAAAGATAAAAGACAGAAGAATAAGTGGAAATATCTTATTTTTATATACTTCAAAGGCATTCAAGTCAGTAGAGTGGCTCTCAAGGAGGCAGAAAGGAAGACCACATTGACCTTAGCTCAAGTGCCTCTATTGCACAGAGTAGGATTTATGCTAAAGTGGTTTGTTGAATGGGGATAAATTTTAGTATGTTAAGTTTTAATCTGAAGGGTTATCATGGCATAACCTGTTTATTTTATAAAGTCCTCACTCTACTTCCACAGCTGAATGAGTGGAGATGCCTCTTTCAGCACTGCACCTTGGTTTGTAGCATAGTCTTTCAAAGCATAGAAACTTTGGTTTGCAGCCAGAGTGGTAAAATGATGCCATGGCCACTTGCTGTCAGCCCTGACAGCAATTCCTCCAAGGTCACTCAAGATAATAGATGTAATAAGAATTCATACCTAATCTGAGTCTTTTAACAGGAAAAAAAAATGCCAACCCAACCAAAATATAACGCCAAAAATCTCAACAAAATACAAATCTGGAAAGATCTGGCTTAGATGCAACAGAAAGGAAAAAGAAATATTGTAAGCAAAGGAGTCAGGACAAAACCAGAAACTTCCAGGGCAGGTATTTACAAGAGCAAATAGTGACAGGACAAGGGGGAGATGGCTTCACACCAACAGAAAGGAGGTTTAGCTTGGATATTGGGAAGAAATGGTTCCCTGTGAGGGTGGTGAGGCCCTGGCACAGGTTGCTCAGAGGAGCTGTGGCTGCCCCATCCCTGGCAGTGTCTAAGGCTGGGTTGGCTGGGGCTTGGAGCACCCTGGGGCAGTGGAAAGTGTCCCTGCCCATGGCAGTGGAGTTGGAACTGGGTGATTGTTAAGGCCCCTTCCAACACAAACATTCTGTGTTTTTATGATATTAAGTGAGGCTTCTCCAGCTCTCCTTAACTTTTAGTTAAGGAGAAAATACCACAAGTTACACCAACATACTGACAAATTCCCATGCTGAATATGATACAAACACTGTGCTGACCTCAGGAAATGAATCATTATCAAAGCAAATCCTTCTGTATATCTATGAAAATGTTTGTGTCTTTGTACATGAGTCTGGATTATAGATGAGGACATGGCACTGAACAGTAGAAAAGAGGCAAAACAGTGTATTAGTCTTACATATTATTTTTCAAGTTACAGCCACATCAGACATCACACAGAAAATCTTGGTGTCTCTCAGAAATTGTTTGCATGTGCCTGTGCATTTATTGCCCAGTAGAATTAGTGTGATTTTGGGATTTTTTGTGCACACATAGTAAGACAAAATAAATGCCTAGTGCCTGTCTGGAAATGCAGACAGGGACACTGCTCCCTCTCCAAGAATGTTAGCTGTATGCCCTTCCTTTGCCAGGAGATCATCTCAGGTGCAATTCCTATTCAAAAGGGAATATTCCCAAATCTCTGCTCCCATGGGAAAATGGCATACACGAATTGTAGCATAGATTATGCATTGAGCCGTCCTGTCCCTCAGAGCATTTATTCATCACAGTTCATCACATCATGCTGTTCATCACAGCATTTATTTTAAACTTTAAATAGGATGGTGGCATTCTGATGCTTAGCCAAGTTGCAGGATTCTGCTTAGTGGCCAAGATACTCTGGCATAATTTTCCAAAACCAAGTCCAAAATTATTAACCTTAAACTTGTCCATGGCAAGCTGGTATTTGCAGGATGGAGAACTTTGTCACTCCTGGGTGAAACAGCAGAGGCCAAAATATTCTGCAGAGCTGGGAATGTCAGCCTCTCAGACCAGCTGATAGGAATGTCTTTGGTTTGATGTGTCCTGGAGTCCATGCACTCCCAAATTCCCAATTTAGGGCAGAACATACCAGGTGTCACTGAGAAAAATCCATTGTGTCCCATCAAATGTTTTGTAGCCCCTTCTCCTCCTGGCCATTTCACAGGATTACTCTACATTCCTGTCCTCTAACTGGACAGAAAATTCTCCACTTGTGGGAGACTTGGAGCAATTTTTGGCCTTGCATGGACAGGGCAGGAGCAAAGGCCATCACCTCTCAGCTGGAATGAGGTGAACTTGCTGCCAGACAGGCAATGAGGGCTGTCCCTAGAGCACTTCTGGGCCCCTCCCTGATCTTGCCTTAACTCTGCAATGACAAAGCCACAGGGACACTGGAGAACTCCTGTGAATGCCGTCAGTGCCACCTACTGCTCTGTATCACAAGTACTGTGTGTGTCCATCAGTGACTGCTACAAACCCCTGTCCTTCCCTCCTCTCAAATTTGACTCAATGTCTACAAGCATTTTTAATATCCATGTCTGGTTTTTTACCCCACAGTAAATTTAGGCAAACCTGGAAACCGCAGTTCTGTTCAGGGCAAGCAAGTCCTAGACAATTATCTCCTCTTTAACTTCCACACATGGAGAGTGTTTCTTCCCCTACAGGCACCTTCTCACTTGCAGCCAGGGAGACTGAGGTTGATATTCCAAGAAAAAAAGGTTGTCTGGAGTGGCTCTGGTGGAAGGACTGTGGTATGAAGACAACATCCAAAACTCACTTCTTGGGGTGATATACTGAGTTAGTTTTTGCAGAAAACTCTGCTCCCAAATAGGAGTTGGATCAAAGTGTGCAGACAAGACAACACCCTAGAGGTAACAGTTTCAAAATGAGATTTAGATAGGGCAGAATGCACACTATCATCTCTGCATTGCTCTCTTCAGAGAACTCTAGGAAATTTGGGAAAAACAATACACACTTTGTATATTTCTCTTCAAAGACTTTGCAAACTCAGCCTTCTTATTGTCCAGTATTCTTGCAAACAAAATTATTTCGCATCTGTGGGCTGAAAAAGAATTTGGTGGGGTAACAACGGATGTCTGGCAGAATTGAAACACAATGAATAATGTGTTACCAAAGGGCATCTGTATAGTTTGTGATAAGAACAATATGAGAAGCTAGGCTGGACTCAAAACCAGTCTCACTGGTTTCCAGATTTCTGGGAAATATTTGAATTAATGTTATATTTTAAAAACTAGTCTTTCTGGTATGTTTCCATCTCCCCACTTCAGCAGCTGGCCTCTGGTGAAAAAGGAGCAAACTGGTCAATCATAGTCACAACTTTCCCTGCCTCTGTGACAAAAATGACACATTGTTCTAGTGACAGCAGAGTGTCCCTTTCAGCACTTGCGCCTCGCCACATTTCACATGGAGGACAGCTAAATGTTGCCCTTTTTAATGTCAGAATACAGCTTTTCTTCTGAAGAGATTTATTTTGTCTTACTATGTGTGCACAACAACACAAGACCTCCTTTATGGCCCTAAACCCAGATAACTCTGGCTGCACCCCAGATATCCTGCAGTTAATCCTTGCAGGCAATAAATATAATGAATAGGGCCCTTTGCTCTCTAGCAATTAAGAGCATTTGCAGGGATGAAAGTTTCTGGACTATCTGTTGGAGCTCACCTTTTCTGGGCACTTCAAATACTTTTCCCTCACTAATAACAGAAAAGCAGGAATTTGGGATGGCATTGTGTGAAAAAAACCCCTCCTTCTTTAAGACATGCAGATTGCATAAAATGAAATGTACTCAGAATACGAAGGAGTGATGATGTTCACTGTGCTACTGAGCACTTTTTATCAGTTAAAAACTCCACTATCTCCAAACTGCCAAAGGTGAGTTACTTCCAGATTCACTCAAGGATGGCATTGCCAGCGCTTGCGAAATGATCTCATGGTATCTGACCATTCTTTCTAACTCATTTGCCAAGGTTTAAGGAATTATATCATCTTTTGTCAAATTCAAAGAGTAAAAGAATTATCATCTTATTACAAACAGAAGCTGGAAAAACGTGACACTCAAGAACCTGAAAACCACAGACTGTGAGGAGGTTGAGAAATTTGCTGCTACAACTTTAGTTCATTATTGTAAAATTATTTGCTTGTTTTTCAGGCTTTTGAATGCTATGGGACAGTGACATGTCAGTGAACTGGTGCCACTGGTTATCTGGTATCATTTCTAGAGGGTTTTCTTAGAGGGATGGAACATATCTCCTATGAGGAAAGGCTGAGAGAACTGGGAATGCTCAGCCTGGAGGAAACTCTGGGGTGACTTTATTAAGGACTGAAGGGATGCTACAAGAGACCTGCAAAGGGACTATTTACAATGGGCTGGAGTGACATGAAAAGGGATGTGATGGCTTTAAGCTGAAAAGCCCTGGCACAGGGTTCCCAGAGAAGCTGTGGCTGCACCATCTCAGGCAGTATCCAAGGCCAGGTTGGATGGGGTTTGGGGCAGCCTGGGATGGTGGAAGGTGTCCCTGCCCATGGCAGGGGGTGGAATGAGATATTTCAGGTCTCTTCCAACCCAGACCATTCTGTGATTCTGTGTCCCTGAAGACGTAAATGATGTGAGCAGTTTTGATTTCAGCACCTTGAGGGCTGTGTGAAGACACGCAGAGCACAGTGGTACCCGGCCAGCAGTGGGGATGGGGCCCCCACACCCACAAATCTGTCAGATTTCCCTCAGGGAAGCTGCAGCTCCTGTTATTTACTCATAGTGAGGGTGACCACTCTTGGTGCAGTCAGTGAGGGGTGTCAGGGATTCACTGCACCCCCTGTCTCCTTTAAAACGAGAATTTTTGCTGTGTATTCGTTTACACAGAGTGAGGAAAACCTGTGGGATGGGGATGGATTCATCAGCTGCTTTGTTCTGCATTCTCCACTCCTCACCTTAGAGGGCCTTTGCGTACCTTGGCAGCTTTAGGCCTCACCCTCAGTGTGAATGTCCCAGGAAAAGTATGGAAGTGTGACTTGGCTAGGTTTGATGTTCAGAAATGAAGCGAGGCTTAATGTATTACTGGTTTTTCTTTTATATAACATGGGTTTTTTAGCTACTGGATGATCTGGTTTCCTACCTACTCCAGGTAATAAAAGCCACAGCTGCTCCAAAAATAATGATTCTCAGCCAGGCCTTTGTTTTAGAAACTGGTGAATAGGGCAACTCAAAACATTGAGACAAAATGACACTCAGCCAATACACCCCTAAATCTTTCCCTGGCCTCTTATCAGGCTTTTCTGAGACAGCTCCAGTTCTTAACTATGCAAAAAAGTTTTCTGTACCCTTAGGTTTTTTCAGTGAGCTGTATCCACCAGCTCAGGGATGGGTCTGACTGCCATGAATGCAGAGAGGCACGGAGTGTGGAAGTGGAAGAGCAAGTCTTTTGGGGGGTACGTAGTCTTTAAGGCAGGCTTAGCTGTGCCATGCATTATGTATTATGTCTAAGAGACTTCTATCCTGATGGGCTGCCTGTCTCCTAAACCAATTGTCTTGGACTTGTTTTGCCTTAGGTGAGCTCAGAGCCTTTCCCTCTATGCCTGCTGGTGCAGTGGTATTCTCCACGGTACCAGAGATGTCCTTGAGCTCACCTGGAGATTTGCTCCCTGCTGAACTGTGGGTTTTGGGCAAGTTGTGCTCTAAGCTCAGAATCAGATTCAGCTCACAGAGATGTTGCAGCAGCACTGGATTCTCAACCAGATGTGTAATATAAGCATCTAGCAAGCAGGCAGCTGCTCTGGGGACCTGTGAGGATCTCAGGCTGTGAGTTAGGTTCCAGCATCTCTGTAGATGTGTGTTCATTGCTTGCAGCATCCCAGCTCTGTGCTGGAGAAGACAAGGGTGTCCTGTGCCCTGACTTAGTACTCACTAAGTTCCCTGGGTGGAGCAGATGGGCCCAGAGGCCAGGAAAGACCTGTGGCATAGAAAAAAACAACCAGGTGGAAAATCAGGGACAGGACTGCAAGGAGGGGCAGAGTGCATGCCAAAACAGGGGCAGAGCCTTTGTAGCTCTGTAAAAGCTGGCAGGGCTGCAGAGCTGCTACAGCAGCCAGCAGCTGCTGCAGAGTCCAGGGAACAGGGCTGGAGATAATTGTGGAGGTAGGAGATGAGGTAAACTGGGGCTTACAGGCTGCTGAACTGAAAAAGAAGAGGTAACAGCATTTAACCTGGCAAGGAACCTGAGACACGTTGTGTAAAATAAGTCTACTCCAACTCCTGCAGATGGCCAGCAGGTAGGAAAACTCCCTGGGTGTAAGGGGAGGGTGTATCTCGAGGGGAGGACTCAGGGGCTGGACTCAAATCAGGTGGTGAACTCAAAGTGTCCTCCCTGTTGGAGTTGGCTCAGGGCGGTGCTGACTTTACAACTGTCCAATGTCAACTGTTCCTGAGGTGCTGGTGGATACTGAATGCTGTGGCTCAGGAGCTCAAAACCATTTTTTACCTCCCTCTGAGAGAAGAAAAAGAAAGAGCTCTGGCCCCAAAACAGTTGAGACCTTTCTCAGGTCAGTCTTAAATTCTTACCTCTCCCAGCAGCTGCTTCTCAAGCCCTGAGGATTTCACTGAGCCAATTTAATGCTGGTGGTCAGACAGTTTAAACCCATTAGCTCCCAGCTATCTGAATAATTTTCCCCTGGGATCCCAGCACACAGGCAGACTGCTCTAATCAGAACTGCAGAGCACTGCCACGGGACCTGGACCTTTGCTGACTGCTGTGCCCTGTGTGGTGAGCACCCAAGGACTGAAGAAAATGCCACTGGCGAGATCCCTGTCCATGACATCTCTGAATGGGCTTCCTCAGTGCGAGGATGAAGACCTGCCCGTGGAGGATTTGTTGCTCTTTGAAGTTTCTTGGGAAGTTACCAACAAAGGTTTGTACCACACTTAGGGGTTAGTATTGCTGTTTTCTCCGGAGCAGAGGGAGGGATGAAGGGCTGGAGAAGAAAGGCATTCACAGGGGGATTGGAGAGGGCTGCAGAGCGGCTGGATTGGAAGAAGTGCAGGTGTGTAATCATGCATGCTGAGCGTGGGCTGCGCCTGCCTGGGCTTGTGTGGGACGGGCAGAGCCAGGATGTCTCTGTGTCTTTTCATGTTCCACCACCAGGGAGAGGGGGTTTGAACATCTAAGTGATAAGTCTGAGTGTGCTGATATATATATATTGCTCTGTACATACTTAGGTTTTGCCTTCATGCAAATTCACTTGGGGATGTCATGCATTGAAATGAGCTGTGCAACAGAGATCAGATGCAGAGCAGTTTAACAGTCCCCCCTCAGCATTCTAGAGCAGTGTAGAAAAGAGGCCCGGCCCGGGAGGGGTATAAATAAACAGAGCTGTGTCACAGCCACTGAACAAAACCCAGGAGTCAATGACCAGCAGCCTTTGTGTGCCAGCTGAAACTTTTCTGGACTGCTCTTTGTAAACACAGGTGGTGCCAGACATGGGCTTCATTTATTCATTGGTTGTTGCTGGTCAGGCAAAGGGCACACTGCTTATTGGGCAAAATTCCTGCTGCTTCTATTTCTAATTTACTCATCAAATCATCCCCTTTCAGGTAGGTGTGGTTCTGCAAGCTTCCATTTTCACCCCAAAAGTGAGTTGGTATGAATAAATTATTGACCCCATGTGTGTCATTGTCCTGGCAGATAAATAGAGATTGCTCAGGAAAGGGGATCTGTAACTTGTTAAGAATTTAACTTAAAAGGGGAAATGTGTGTGAGAGGAATGGGCATTGCTGGGGTTTATCCCCGTGTGAAAACTGCTAGTACTGTTCTGTGATCATTTCTGCTGTTTTACATTGCTCTTTTTAGGGTGGTGAGCCCTATCAATACCCAGAGGTGGGACAGAGTAGATTTGGCAGTTTGAATCCCTGTGGGCTTGTTTTTCAGTAGCTTCAGCTGAGCTTTTAGAGTTAATTTACTAAAGCCACAACTTGGAACATGCAGAATTCACTTTTGCAGTGTGCATGATAAGTAAGGCTCTGGCAAGCAGATGGCAGCAGAAATCTAGGAAATTCAGGAGTTCTCACTAACTTCTCTGAACTGCACAGCATACATATTTTCTGAGTCATCTGGACCCAGTGGTTGCAGATATCACACAAGGCATTTAAGAATTAGATTAGATTTTTCCAGAGCAAATGTAGTGAATCATTTAATCATTCATAGACTCCACTGTAGTCACCAAACCAACCGACACAGCTAAAATTTACTATTCACACATTTTATGAGATAATTGATATTAATAAAGTCAATTTTATTCAGTGTGTTTAAAAATAAGGTGCCTTTGCTTGCAGCACTTTCCATGCCCATGGATTCAGACAGGGCTGCAGGAACATGGCATGGAAAACAATTTCTTCATTAGAATCTGACCTTGTGCAAAGGTTCCATTAACCAACCTCGACTAGAAACATCTGTGCAAAACCCCTTTTATAAGCCTGTTTCAGCCTATTTTTCTGGTAAATTCTTGATACTGAGGGTTTGGGTTTGTTTTTTTTTCTGTATCTTCCAGGCAATTGAATGTCTAAGTCATGTGGTGAGAACTGTTCCCTGGTGACAGGGAAATGTTGGGGCACTGTGAGAGAGAGCACACAGCAAAATACAGGGAGAGTCCTCACAGAAGATATATAGGCTTAGGAAATAATAGTTCATACTGTATATTTCCTAGATCCTTTACAGGAGGAATTTAATGAAATAAGCTGACCACACAGATTTAGTTCTGCTGCATGTTTTAGTGTTTGTGCTGCTGTATATGTTCCTAACATAGAGGGCAAGATAAACATTAGCTGGATTTATTGCCTGACAAGCTAATTTTGAGCATTTAACATGAAGGTTTCTTTCTTCCTTTCTGGCAATGCAAAGGTGTGTCAGAGGAGCTCAACCTGAACTTGGTTTGCATTTCTGTGTGTGAAGCTGCTGCTGCCCACAGGAGCGAGTGCCAGTCTTTGTGTTAATTTTGTGTGCATCACCAGGTGCTTGGGTACATGTCCTCCTTGCCTGGTGCTGCTTCTTAGTAATCCCTGCATTTCTCTCGTGTCACTGACAGTCAGGCTGAATTGTCCTCTTTCCTGTGAGGAAGGTGATAGCAGAGCTCACAGGTGGATGTCCATCCCCACACACAGTAGCCAATGGCCTTTACAGGTGCTGCGCTGAACCTCTTCAGAGCCAGAGGGTGGCGAGGGGCTCCTGAAAATTGGAGAATATCTGATTCTGTAGAGGGAGAGCAAGCGTTCCCTGGGATTTCCCTGATGGTGCTCATTGTTTCTGAGGCATGAGATGCAGCTGTAGGGAAGAAGATGGTTGTATGAACTCTGGGCTCAGAGATCTACAAGTATCCATTATTTCTAGATTTGTCATCTCTTCTTTGTCAGCATCTGGAACAGGGAAGTTGTCTCCCCTTTTAGGTATAGATCATTTAACACGTGCTCTTATAAGGCAGAGTTTCTACTTCTCCATGTTTCCTTTCAGTATTTTTTGTCCTGGCTGCAGCCTCTGTTAAGTTACAACCTCTGACATAGAACATTGGCCTCTCAGTTACTGCTCTCACTCTTCTGTCTGGAGCAAGCAAAGATAAGGTAGCTGAAGGAGAAAATGGGAAATAAAAAAGGCTCACCTGCCAGTGTCACTCTTCCTCACCCTTCTCCCAAGTCACATGAGAGGGAACTTGCCACCTAAATCAAACACAATATTGAAATCCTCTGGCATTGAAAGTCCTTTGCCAAAGAAATGAGAAATGTGTAGTTTGTTTTGTGAGATTTCTCTCACTTTAGTTGGCTTTTCACTGATGGGAAAAACCCTATGTCAAGTGGATCTACAGTGTTTCTGTGGCAGAAGGGGAAAAATGCAGGCAGTGAAGGGTCCCAGTTCACTGCAGTGCCACAAATCTGGTGGTAATCATGGGGGACATCAGCATTTTTAACTCTTCCTTTCTCTCCTGGCCATGATGCTCTAGTAAAGCCAGGTCTGGTCACATTGCTGTGGAAAAAAGGACTAGTTTCTTTCCTCCATAGATTGGAGACCAATAAAAGCTTTAAGTACAGGAGCACAAAAGAAGTGGCTACCAAGCCATGAAGATTTTGTGCCTGGGTTGGGTTTGTCTGTAGTGGGTTTTCTGACACATTAGTTAGAAGGGCTGAGAATGTTCAAGATCTGCACTTTCTTTAGAAAGATGTCTTGAAAATAATTCCAGTGATATTTAGATTAGTATCCCTTGCTGTACCACTCACAGCTTTTAGATAGAAAGTAGAAGAATGCTTAAAAATGCTGGGCAAACAGCCAGCTTGTGTCATCATTCAGCTGGGAACAACTTAGCTCAAGAGTCACTGGTAGATGAATCTCAAATATTTTTTTTCCATCCCCATTGGAATGAAGACTGTGCCAAAACCAAATTGTTTCAGCTCTCCCTGCAGCAGAGATCTTGGTTCAGTTTCTCTGGTGAAAAATTGGACTTTTGGAAATTAAATCCTGAATCCACTGAAGTCAGTAGGACCAGCATTTTACCTCCTCTGTGTCTTCCAGTGATGAAACTTCCTTGGGAGAAGGTGATTACTGTAATTTGTGACACAGCTGAAGTAACACCTTTTGGGGAGTGGGGATGTGCTGGCATAAACTTGGCATAAGCACAGCCACAGAGCTCTGTGCTTTTATAGAGTGGGGTGGAATATCAATGTCAAATCAATTCCAAATGAAATCCTGTGCACTGGGGATGATGCACACAGAAATAGCTTCTTGACTGTGGACATCTGTCATAAATTTCAGGTGTTCAGTATTATTTCAGGATATGTTTGGAATGTCAGAATTTCAAAGAATGTGGAGATCTGTCTTCTGAGGAGTCCCAGCCACAAACATAGCCCAAAAACCACAGGAAAAATATCTGCTGGCTGAAGATGCTGGTTGTTTTTCACCTGACACATTCTACAACCTGATTTTATTAATGGTACCTCAATAGACAATCAATCAATCAATCAATCAAATTCCAATAAAATGTTAGAAACAAGTTCAATCCAAATTTTTATCACACCTGTGCAGATCAAAGATGCATGCTGAGCAGAAGGGTGAAGCAATTGATGTAATGAGTGATTGTGGCAGTGAAATCAGTTTGAATCCCAGTCCTGGGCTCACTCTGCTCCCATGGATCCTGTGGCTCTCCTGGTTCTCAAGGAAGATTTAATGCCTTTAGAGTGGCCTGGTCAGGACATAGCAAAGAAGCTGCAGAGCTCTGGAATGATCCTGATCCTCTCTCTGTGTAGCAAATGTGTGTGGGAAAGGATCAGTGACAATCTCCACTTACCTCTGTCTCACTTCCGTAGTTCACTTCGTATTTCTCTCCCTCATTTTTGATTTCTGCTGCTCCTTCCCTCTGTCCTTCTGCAGCGTGGGGTGGGTAGGAGGACAAGCTCTAACTGCTGCTTAGATTTTAAATATACAAAAGAAATAATGCAGCAGGACTTGAAACAAGGAAAATAGAAAAAGCTGGAGTGATGCAGAGAACTCCTTTAGACAAATTCATAGTGATGTTAACATAAAAAAAAAGGCTTAGACTTTTAAATTAAATCTATGGAATATTTTCTCAGAAAGTATTTTGGTTTCATCTTCTATTTTTTAAAGAGGTCAGTAAAAAGAGGTCAAACTTCCCTTAAATAAACAAAATCCTTTTTTCCAAATATCTTAGCTCCCTTTTCTGTGCCAGTTTATTTTTCCCTTAAAAAAAAAATAGAGGAAGAACGGAAAGGAGATAGATGAGGGGAAAGATTTGTTCTTGATTTCCTTCTAAACTTGATTTCATTTATTGGTGGAAAGGTTAAAAGCATGTTTTTAAAAGAAATAGTAGAAATATATTTATTTCAATGATGTTTTTAAATGACCAAAACTTAATATATTTGAATAAAGCATTTTGTTGAACATCAGAAAACTAAACTATTCCTGTATCAACATTGCACTGCTAATTCCCCTTGTCTGTGATACTCAAACCAGTTCTCTTGTTCTGATCTCTACTGATTCTCTATCTGTTTCTCATCTTGTCATTTCTTGTTTGTTTTAACCCTGTTTCAAAGTACAAAACTTCAGAGGCAGCATAGAGAAACTTGCAACATTTTGATACATCCCTGTTGTTTGGAAAGGTTTTCTGTTTATAGTATGACCTAAAACATCATATTAGAGGAGAAAAAGAAGTTTTACCAAATTGTTGAAGCAATTTGAGAATTTTGTGAGGTGAATATGTAAACCCCTACTCTGTTACTCATTAGAATATGTAATGTTTTGCTTACTGGCACAGATATTTCCAGGGAATTCAAAGCAAGTGAGCATATAGAAACTATCTCTTAAAGAGATATAATGTGTTCCTTGAGTTTGCTATGGAGAAGTGTAATTTCAAAAGTCAATACATTATTCTAGACATTGCTCTGTTCTTCTCAAGATGTCTTTTTTAAGTTATACCCAACACTTCCTACATACATAGTTTCACTTGCAGTTTCCCTCCACTGTCAATTAAACCTTATGCACAGACATGCTTTGTGAGTCATATTTCCACAGTAACAGGGAAGACAAAAGCATGTCTGGGGGCTAAGTAACACTGTTTATATCACAGTTACCTTCTGAGGAACATTTAACAGCCTGTAAAATGTACTCTTTGGATTTTATCATAAGTACTTTTCATTGCATTTCAGGCAACTCAGTGCCCTGAAATGTTTTTTACCTTGCTGTGCAACAGATTACAACAGCAGAGCACAGCACACTCTCCATTCTTTCCCCCATAAGAGGTCTTCCATACATCTTTGACCCTTTGGGTCACACAGGGATCCTAAGGATAACCTTGTGGCAAGAAGCGCTCAGATTCTGGCTGTGTGAAACAAAGATTCAGGCTCTACCAGGCCCATGAGCTGCAGCTTCCTCATTTCTCTTCAAATCCATGGCTGTGGAAACTCAGCTAGTTGCCAGTCCCAGTGTTGAACCCTTTGCAGAATGGAAGAGGCTGATCCACGCTCCTGGGATGGGGGAAGGAGCTTTGCTTCACTCTAGGCATATACAGCTTTATCATTTATTTATATACAGCTTTATCTTTTATTTAAGGAGAATTAGGTAACTAGTCATATTTTCTCTTTTTCCTGGATCACCAGGCTGCTCTGCACTAAAATCTTCCCTCATACTAAGCTCTGTATCCCTGCCAATTCAAACCAGCCAGTTTCATGACTAAGATTTCTACCAAGCCTCATATTTATCCATTTTGGATTGAAGCCTCTTATGCTCCTATGATGACTTTACCACCCTATAAAAACAAACAGATATATCATCATAACTATTGCTTTATAGGTTGAATGTTCTGACTTGTCTCAGATAATTAAAATGTTATGTTTATCTGAATCCAAGATATTCAAATAGACTCAGCTTGTGAGCTGGGGCACTTGGAGGGAAAATACAGTGTAATTTATCTAAGATTGCTCTAAAGCCCTGTCCAAAGCAGCCATGGAGGAATATGATGGCTATAAATTAATTTCTTAAGCTTTCTGGTCCTGCTGAAGGGGAGTAGTCTTATGCATAGGTTTCCTTTTGCAGTTTCATATTTACATGACATGAAACTCTTCAACTGACAGTTTGATTTAGGAGTAGATATCTCTAAGATTCTTGTCTTCTTAGTCTTGAATTATTAAGGGTAATAATTTATTGTACTAATTCCACTTAGCAAGTTGGTAGATTGGAACTGCATTTTTTTTTCTCTTTGCAAATACCTAGAATTCTGAGACATGAAAATATTAACACTAGGGATCCTTCCAGCATTCAAAACAAATGGGATATTTGTAGAGAAAAGGCATTTAAGTGAACAATTTCTTTTCTAGGGGCATAATTGAAACTGTAGCTCTGTCATTTGGCTCCTCAGGGCTGCAAGACACCAGGCTTTGCAGAAGCTTTCTGTAGTTGTCAGGGGATACAGTTTAATTAATCTGGGAACTAATCTCCCAAAGTGCTGAGCAACTTCAGCCACCGTATTGTACATAGCAGTGGCAGATTTTTAAGGAGAATTAGGTAACTTCTCAGGGTTTTTAATTCAATTGGATGTGGTGCACTGGCACCTTTGAATACCCCAATAGCTTAAAAGGGTGAGCTTAGAGTGCCAGCTCTCAGTCCCTGGCAGCTTTCAGTGCTGACTCCATAGGTAATTTTGATGTCACTGCTGGAAGCTGTAGCACCATCTACTTCCCTGAAGTGCTGCCAAAGGTTTCCAAATCTTCAGCATTCAGTGGAGGAAGAAAAATTTATGTGGGAGTACCAATCCCTTCTGTAGTGTTTCCTTTGTTCTTTGTACCTGTTGAGCTCCCTCTCTCTCACCTTGCTGGAGCTATACTCATTGTCTCTGGCGTGCAGCACCTGCTTGGCTTTAGGTTTTCTTTTCCCTTGCCATGCCTCCTTCTTGCTGGATTCAAGCATGCCCTATTGTTCTTCTGACTTGATGGTGGTGCAATGTCCACTGCCTGGCACTCTGGGGACTGTGGCAAAGGGAGGTTTGCCCTGCCAGTGCGTGAATTCCAGGGCTGGCTGTGGAAAACTGTGAGTAACAGGAGCTTAGGGGCTCTTGCACGCCATGTGCAAGACTGGATAGGTCTGTGTTCACTTGGCAAAGGATGCTGCTGGATTCTCTTAAACATTTGAATGCTGTATTTGTTTTTAAAGCAGACAATATTTTGGTGAAAGATGCTACAGACATTTATATTGTCAGTGTAGGCTACATTCCCTCCAACTTTAACAACTCTTCGAGACTGATAATGGAACAAGACTCCTTATGCTTTGAGGATATTAGTTTAAGTCCATTTTTATAGCCAGTAGTCAATGAAATCTATCAGTTCCTCAACTTCTCTTGGTGATTTGTGTCTAACAAGCTCAGTTCTTACCACATGATGAAAAATAGGTTTGAAAATTTTAACTGTGGCAATGAAAGAAAAGCAGGAGGCTGTGCTTGGGATGCAGCAGAATCAAGATCAGACATGGGAGAGTGGAAGTATGAGACCCAGGATTTTAATCCCTCAACTGAACAGTGAAGCTCTGATGCCATTTAAGAGACTGAACTTCTATTTATTTGATTGAGGCTAGATTTTACTTGAAACCTACAGATGTGAAGGGATTTAACTAGCAGTGTATCTGACCCACAGGTGGGTTGGAGCTTAGTACAGAGATCTGTGGCCTGTGTCACTTTCTAATTTTTGTTCTTTGTGATCTTCTTTTGCAGTGGGAGGCATTTACACTGTGATCCAGACAAAAGCCAAAACTACTGCAGATGAATGGGGTGAAAACTATTTCCTGATTGGCCCCTATTTTGAGCAGAATGTGAAGACTCAGGTGGAATTCTCTGAACCTCCAAACCCTGCAGTTAAGAAGGCAATGGACACCATGAAAAGCCAAGGGTGTCAGGTAAATCAGATGTGCTGCTGCTTCCCAGGGCAACAAATCTGACTCTGAGGAGATTAAAGTGTGGGTTAATGCTCTTGTCGTTCCACTTGACACAGCAGTCCTGGTCAATGTCACAACGGGAAAGGCTCAGAATCCACTGTTAGAACAGCAGAGTCAATTCATTAAAGGTTATTTTTGAGGAAGAACCAGTTCATCCAATTATGGGTTTTAACAGTCATTTATCTGCAAGGCTGCTTAATTGGATTAATGACTTATTTATCTGGTCTCTAAGTACGGTGAGATTTTAGTAGATATAATATGACCTTACTTAGAGCTCTTACATTTCACATTCTTGCATGGGAGTGAGAAGAGTGTTCCATTAGCTGTCAATTTTTCTAATGTAGCATAATATTGAGCTGAAAACCAGTAAAGGACTTGAGGAATGCACTGAGGTGACAAAGAATCCACTTCCTCAGTTCAGTGCAACCAGCTGTCAGTTCCCTGGGAAGAGAGGTTAAACCACGACACAAGAAGTGGATTCATCTCCATTTCCAATATGATTTTTAACCAGTGTTTTCTGTGTTTTCTGAGACTCGGTTTCTCCAACAATAAAGTAGGAATAAACTTCCTAGAAAGATTATCTCCTGCAAGAAATAGATTATCTGCTGTGTCGATGGGCAATTGTTAAGCTGCAAGGAGATTTGGTTACCTGAAAATGGGTGGAAGGTAACTCATGCTAAATTTGACCTCCTTTCTTGAAGTCCTCATCAGAGATGTAGAACTAGCCTACACTCTGACTCAGTGTTGAGTCCCTCAGAGATGCCAGTTTCCAGGAGTCTGCTCGTAATGTGTGCTGAACGAATGTGGAGAGCATCGAGGGGCAGCATTCTTACTGTTGCTGAGGGGACTGACACATTTCAGTGTAGAAATTTCTAAAGTTCTTGGGCTGCCACCGGCTGTGGCACTGGCAATGTGTTGTCTCCCTTTGGAAGAGCAGTTCTGCTGTTCTTAGGATCTAATGCCCGGATATGCAGATGTCTTTTGTTGGATGAGTATGTGCCACAGCTTGAGAGAGTGTCTATTGGGGACACTGATGTGATGCTTGCATTGTACAGGCTCAAACTAAAAGGTCCAATCTGCCATTTCTTATCTTTATCAGACTTTCAGAGGTGATTGAAGTTTTCCGTGTTGCTTCTGTAACAGGCCTTTGTCTGGAAAACAGCTAAAGACTTCTGGAGCAGATGGATTGCAATCCTTTATGCTGCTCCAGCAATGCATCCAATTTAATCAGCCACCTCTGCCAGCCCAACATGTGCATGGTGCTGCTGGAGTATCCATACACAGGAGCAAATCTGTCCCGGGGACGTCAAATACAGCTTTGATCTCCAATAATGACGCTCTAGTTTCCAGGAGCTGCACTTATCCTATTAACATTTATGTCTGGATTTTGCTTATGCATCACAATGGATGATTTGAAACCAGGGGACCTAGGAATTCTTCCAAATTTCTCCAGTCAGGTGTGTTCCTTGCCACAACCTGACCACGTATTTAGATGAAGTCTGGGTTCTCTGCTTTTTAACCTCATTTTCCTGAATGGCAAATCTGGGCAGTCTGAAATAAATTCATGAGGAGTGAAAAGGAGCAAACCTGTCTTTGTTATGCCTTGTACTATTTGTGAAAACAGGCCAAGAGCTTTTATCTTATTTGTTTTCAAGACCTGACTCCTCTTCAGCTCATTGTAGCATCAGGGCTGGACTCAACCCCTGAGGTCCCAGCTGTTTTGATGGCAGATTTAATGTGAAATATTTTGACTTTGCAGACTGTAGTGTGGGCCCAGCTGGGTTGGGCAGGCCTATGAGCACAGTGAAGTTATAAATACTCTTAGAAATGTTTGGCTATACTAACGGAGACAAAGCAGGAAAGCTGCATTTTAGCCTGATGTGATTTTAGGTGTTGAGATACCTTCTGACAGATGCTTCCACTCTTCCAAATGGAAGTGGAATCCTTCCCCTCTGTGCTGCTTTGGAAGAAGGAAGAAATGACATGGTAGATACAGGCACCAAGCATCAGTCCTACAAAACCTCCCCCCAGTAATCTAGCATAAATAGCGAAAGACTGGAGACAAATATGAGTGAAAGAAAACAGTAATTTTAAAATAAGAACAGAAGTGTCATAGATACTTCAATTAGAAGACTTCATTATTCAAGCGAGTGCAGTCTTCCTAACCTTTTTATTACTCCATGTATTTTGCAAGGAAAACTAAAGTCCTGGGTGAGTAGGACTGTGAACACACATTCTTTGTGTGAAATACTTCAGATTTGATGGAGGAAGAAAATTGTGCTAACTGGCCTTGGCATTCACTTTAACATTTTCTTTCTGTCCTTCTTATCCTTGCCTCTTTTTCATAGGTCTTTTTTGGAAGGTGGCTGATAGAGGGCAGCCCATATGTCTTACTGTTTGATATAGGATCAGCAGCTTGGAACCTGGACAAGTGGAAAGGTGAATTTTGGGAAGTCAGCAACATAGGGATCCCTTTTCATGACCAAGAAGCCAACGATGCTGTGATTTTTGGATCATTAACAGCCTGGTTTTTGAAAGAGGTACAGTTATTAAATCTGGAGATTTGCAGACCAAAACTTTCTTGGGATGTGGTTCCTATTCTTGTTTGAAAACTAAGATTTGTAGGAAGTTGATCTCAACATTGATCAAATTTCTATTTAAAACTTAAACATTGGGTGATCCTGTAACTATATTTATGCAGCAGAAGGGCACTGGGGCTGCCCAGTGTGGAGTCTGAGTGACTGTGCTTGCCAGAACCCCCAGACACTCTGGAAAGGAGTCTCTTCTGAGGCACTAGAGGTACATGTTTTTCATGGGCTAAGGATTAAGGCTGATAGAAATCAAGGCATGTGACCACTTGAAATTGTACTGTTTTGTCACAAGAAGGAAAGCAAGCACACAGAAGTCTTAAAAAAAAAAAAGTTTTCTGGGGCTGGGATGATGGACAGGATAATGCATGTTTCATATATTTCTTCCTATTTTCAGCTTTCCTGTCAGTTTGATGACAAGCCAAATATAATTGCCCACTTCCACGAGTGGCAGGCAGGAGTGGGTTTAATCCTGTCTCGATCTCAGAAACTTCCTGTCGCCACAATTTTTACTACCCATGCGACTCTGCTTGGGAGATACTTGTGTGCAGCCAGTATTGACTTTTACAACAACCTGGACCAGGTAAAAGACATTTTTCTTATTCTTCTCTGTTTTTTTTAGCTAATCATCTCCTGGCTCGCTTTCTGTTTACTGTGTTACATTATTTATTGTATTTTCTGTCTTGCATGATCAGTTATGACTGACCCACAGCTGGTTGTTGATTCCAGAGCATGAGAAATGGTATCTGTAGGATCATGAGGTGTCTAGGCATGAGTGCCTTTGTGTCATCTGAGAGGTCTGAAAGCTCAGTGGAAACTAGTGAAACCTATTCAGCTCTAGCCAACATCTGACCCTTCAGGTGCAGCCTCACAACATTCTTTCTTAATGTAACGCAGTAGAAAACATAACCAATAGCCCTCCTCTTGCAAAAAATGCCCCAAAATTACAGTGGATGATGGTTGCTTTGAGTTTTTTTCCCTCAGCCTTCTTCTTAATTTCTCCAAACCATAATAAGTCCTAATTTCAAGCATTTCAGGTTAGGCCTAATTTTTAACTGGCAAATGTAGGAAGAATTTTCTGAGTTCAAAAGACCTATGTGTGTTTCTTGGAATCTGTGTAAGCTGTCTCTTGGTTTTGATTTTCACTGTTCTCTTTCCACTCAAAGCATAACACAAAACAATGTTTAAAGGACCCAAATGTTTTCAGCACTGCCCTCATTTGGGTACTTTGCATGATCTGGGATTTCTCATGTGGTCACAGACAAACCTGAATTCATAAGGTTTTTCGATTCCTGTACTTAGTGAAGGTAGAGATAGATAAAAGAACCACACTGTTCATGCATTTTCTTGGCTAAAATCAGTGAAGAAAATTACATCAGTCAGATGTTTGAAGCTTGACACAGTTGGGATCTGTGTCTTCCAAAGACAAGGCCTAAGCAGTTGTGTGCTACTGGCCTGACTCAGAAACAGAGAATCATGGAATGGTTGGGGGTTTTTTTGGTAAACATCATCTCATTCCAACTCCTGCCATGTGCGGGGACACCTTCCATTATGCCAGGTTGCTCAGAGCCCCATCCAGCTTGGTCTTGGACACTTCCAGGGATGGGCCATCCACAGCATCTCTGGGCAACCTGTGCCAGGGCCTCCCCACCCTCACAGGGAACAATTTCTTCCTCATATCCAATCTAAACCTCCTCTCTGTCAGTGTGTAGCCACTCCCCCTTGTCCTGTCACTCCAAGCCCTTGTAAATCATCTCTTCTAGTCTCCTAAGTTAGTTATGGTTGTTAGGTACATTAATAAGGCAGCATGAGTATCATAGTCCTGCTGTGTAGGAGTCCAGACATTCCTGCTCCCTCATAGTCTCTTTATGTGTATATATACATAATATAGAATGGTTTGTTTTGATTCTGGTTAGTTCAGTGAGCTGTAAGCAGTCTGGAAAGTAGTCTTTTTTTCTCAAAGCAACTGGTTTTTTTCTTCATGATAACTTTTGGGGACCTCACCCTTGTCTGTGTACTCAAAAGAAAAGCTAATGATCTCACATCTGAGTGAAACTGAAGACTTAAACATATTTATAAACTAGCCACAGTAGCAATATAATTTTTTCTGTTCACATATGACATGGACATCTTTATGTGTGAAGGCACGGTCCATCCTGCAAAGCCTCAAAAATCCCATTGGTAACCATCAGCTATGTCACAAATACAGAAATGTTTATTCAGATTTATTGTAAGAAAATGCAGAATGAAACATAAGTATCAATTTCAAATATTATTCTAAATTTCTGTAAATCATATTTAAGGGAAGAAAATTGTGGATTTCTAGGCTGCAATGCTTTATACTCTCTGTGAGTTGGCATTTAAAGGTACTAAAAGAGGAAATTAGGTCAAGCTGTTACACCATTGTTTAATATTTTTATAGAATGGTAAAACTCTTCCTGGAAAAGTTAGCTATCTTAGTGAGGGCTTCTTTGGCTGTGAAAAAGTCACCTTGGCCCAAAAGTCAGTTAAGACACAAGAGGCTCTCAAATTGCATAACTAAATAACAGAGAGCTAGATCTTCAGATATATTCTTCTTGTTGCCTTTTAGCAGCAAACTATTTAGGTCAAGCAAGCAATTTGTCAGTGAAGAAGATTTTTTAGGGGTTCCTAAAGTTTCATCATTGGAGGAAACAATATATTTTTTAGAGCATTTCACCCCCTCCCACGCCAAAGTAAAATAGCTGGGTTTCCCGTTTCAGTGCTAATGCATAAATGTTTTCCTTTGAAGTATAATTAAGCTCTCACGTTTGACCAGTGTTTCACAGCTAGAACACAGTTCCCACCAGGCAGCAGCTGATGAGGCAGCAGCTGCAGGATATGTTGTGCCAGACGTCACAGAAAAATGATTGCAGCACAGAACAAAAGTGTGTGGCCTTATTGTGCCCAGACACAATCAGGCACGTACAGCTCACACAGAGAAAAGAGGAAACCTCATGTCTTTGTTCTCAGTCCTCAACACAGTCCACAAAATGCTGAGTTGGGATGCCTGGTAGACAGTTCTCCACCACCCACACAGTTCAGGACTCTCCCACTGCACTGTCAAACCATCCCCATAGATAAGCAGGGCTGGAAGATGCAAGATCAGTAGAGTTCTGAACTGTAGGCTACCAAAACTCCCTGTTTCATGAGCTGAGGGCACATGTCAGCCTGTAATCTGTAAGAGGACATTTTCTAGGGGGCTGCAAACGCAGTCAGCCTAGTAGAGGAGAGGTGTGGATGGCTGGAAATGGGAGGGTAGTAGTCATACTTATATCATGGAAGTAAGGCTGTAACGTTGTACAAGTCCTGACCTCTTCCTGAGCCATCTGCTCTTTGCCTCAGTCAGAGATGGGATCCTGGTTCTTAGGCAGCATTACAGCTTAGCAGCTGGACATGGCAGTCAGGGCTGTGTGATAATTGATTAGGTGGTGATTGGTCAAAGGTTGGACTCGGTGATCTTGGAGGTCTTTTCCAACCTTAATGAATCTGTGGTTGAGGCTTGAGCTTATACAATTCTTATATTCTTACAGCTTTAACTCAGTTCATCTGGGCTGGCTGCAATTTATCTGCCTCTACTTCAGTGAGAATTCGGGTGTTAAACTCTTAGCAGGTGCTCAGGAGTACAGTGACCACCAGAAGTAACACTGTCTTGTTACTATTTAGTGCATATTTCAGTACCTACATTCACATTTAATTCACTCTTATCCTGGAGAAAGGAAGGGAGGGAAAATCAAAAGAACAAAACAGGGGATGACATGTACAGTAACTGTCAGTGTCTTTATTTTTATTTACTTTTAATTATTTGAGGAACTCTGGGTAGATGACTGGGCCAGGGACTGCTCACTAAACCTATGGGTTACTGATTTGAACTCTTCCAAACTCAACGGTTTCTAATTTCAATAACAAGCAGGGTTTGTTATAAGTTTGATTCCCAGAAGAGGTTTAAGAACTTTTGTGTGTCTAAATAGTCCAACCAACAGGGCATTTTCCCATTGTTTCCATGTCCACTGTAGCTTTTACACTGGTGTGCGAGATTGATTGTTGCCGAGATAAACTGAACCAAAATTGCTAAAAGTTAAGAATTTCTGTGAAAAGAATCTCTGAGTCTGTGGAGCCTTTCTCTCTTCAGGAGGAATTGGCTTCTCAGCTGAAGACTGAGAATGTTAATCTGTTATTGTTTTCCCCATTGTTTAAGGGGGCTGATTTAGTTTTTAGTTTGTTTTGCGTGAGGATTTTTTGATATCCTTTCATCCCTCTAGAGTTTTAAGTAGACCAGCACCTTTCATAAATTGACTGAGATACTGATGATCCAGACAAGTTCCAAGGTGAACAGACAGCTCGTTTTGAGAAATTATTTAACCTGAAATTTCATCTGAGAGGTCATTATCTGAAATTTTTTTTGGGACCACTGGCCTGGCATCATGGAGAAATTTTTATGCTTCAGCCTCTGATGCTTCTTATTGAAAAAACATTTTGAGTTTAATGGGAAAAGTGTTCTTACTAAGGAGAAGGAAGAAAAGGTTAGTCATTGCCTTTTACTTTAGGTTGCCCTGCTGATGTGTAACACTTCTATTTAGAACTTGGAACATTTTTATTCAGCTCATGCAGGTGCAGCTGAATCCCATTTGCAAAGTAGTGTAAAATCCTGTCCCAAGAAGTCTAAAAGGAAAAACACTAAAAATCCCAATGAAAATAAATAGTCAAGAGCTTTTTTGATGACAATATCTCACTCCACTTAGTGCTATACTGTCCAGTTTGTCACTCAGCTCACTGTTACACAAAGCTAATCCACTTTGTCAGTAGACCAGCTGATGGAAATCTGATTTAAGCCAGGAAGTGTAAATTTCATTCTCTCTTGACCTGGAAGAGCTATACCAGAATGAAAGTTCTCTTTGTACAAGGCAACAGTCAATTGGAGGTAAATTTGATGTAGGCTGGATCTTAAGGGAGTAGTTTTTACCTAATTCAGACAGTGGCAGCCAGTGAGATTATGCTGGAAGCAAAAATGTTTCCATTCCACCTTTTAGGAGGTAAGGAATTTGAACTTCAAACCAGTCTCTGACTGTTCCTTGGTCCTACAGAATCACTTTGAACTTGAGTGTACCAGTTTTAAAAGACCAAGAGAGATTATTTCATTCTCCATTTAAAATCCTCATGCATCAAACCTGTACCTTTCATTTGAATTACCAAGTATTTACAGCTACATTAGCCACTCTTGAGGTAAGGTTTAAATGGTGAGGGTAGCCTGTATTTTTTCTGCAAAGATGTCATAATGTTTTATTTAGGAAAATTACATATATTAATTCCAATTTGAATTTGTATTGGTTTGGCTTCTGTTGGTTTTCACCATACTTCCTTTTTTTCATTAGGAAAGCATAGCCTAATATCAGTATCTAGACATACTTTGTAGACTGTGACAAATAATTTGTCTTTCTCTCAGAGAAGTATTTAGATGGCTAACATAGTCCTTCCTCCTTTTCCACTCTCAGATAATTCTTGTGTTTTGAAAATACTTTGCAATTGGTCTTTATAATTTTGAAGTAGAAATGGCTGATTTGGATTTACTACTTCAGTGACTGTTTCCAGAAGAAACATAACTGCTTAATATTCTCTTCTTTTTCATTCGAAGTCCATCTTAGCTGTCTTAAACAGAATGTCATGCTGGGAGGCTCAGTGATTACCAGCTGTGCCCCCTAACATGCTGAATTTTAAGACATGAATGAGAAGTTATGCTCATTACATGGATCCATAGAAAAGACAGAAATAACCCAAAATTTTGCCTCAGAATTGTACTGCAGCAAATGCAAATTTTACTCCAAAGCATTACACCTGTGGAACATCTTTCTCTTTTGCTTTGAAATTAGAGTGGCCTTATAAAGGAGTCATTTCCCCTTCTAATGCTTGCCATCTTTTAAATTCTAATAATCTGCTTGGTTTCTACCAGTCAGGGAAGGAGAGAATCCTCCATTAAATTTACAGGGAAGTGGATATTGAAGTTGTTGCTCTTTAAATATCACTGAAATGGTTGGACTCAAGGATCTCAAGAGCCTCTTCTACCCTAAAGGGTTCTGTAAACTGTTCATCTGATTTAGATTTTTTTTTTCCTCTTGATGCAGCTGTGATCTGTGGCTTTGCTAGTGTTCCCATTTGCTGATAGCAGCAAACAAACAAAAGCAGGCGTGACGCATTTCACGGGTATCTCGCTTTGCTCTGGCTGAGCACAAAGGATATGGAGCAGAGTTCACAGGTGCCTGAGCTGGGCTGGACAGAGAGCAGGGCTCAGTGCTGAGCAGGAGCATTGGGTTGGGGATGAGGAGCTGCCCTGGTGTCCTGCTGGTTTCAATATATTGTCCCATGCCTCATAGTGCCTCTAACTCTGGAGAGTGTCAGAGCAGGCTCAACTGTCTTCGCACAGGACTAGATGGGTTAAATTTGTCACCTGCACTGTCTCATCAATTAATTTTCATTTAACCTGCCCTTCAACTTAGTAAGGCTCTTTTCTGAAGTCGCTTGTCTAGCCTGCTCGGAAGTGCACAGTTCTTATTCCACACTGAGGTCAAAAGTCAAGGTCTTGTTTTTCTGATTGGTGCTGGAAGCTGCTGGAGAGTGAGAGCAAATGAAATGTGAGAACCTCGTGATCTCTGTTTGTACTTTCTAATGGATGTGGAATTGTGTACTTTTGCAAAAACATGCCAAAAGTCTCACTAGCATATGCAAAATAAAATACTTCCCATTTATAAAAGATGAAAAAATGAATAGCAATGCAGAAGTAAGCACCGATATGTGTTAAAGATGTAAAGTCTTTTCATGCAACCAAAGAAATAAAAGTTAACTAGAAATAAGTCATAGTGCTTAACAATCTTTTTATGCACCTTTTTCCCAGCACAATTACAGGGAATGTTTATCTATAGTTAGTGAGCATGTCCCAAATTTAACTTTTAATCACATTTTGTAATTAAAACCCATTCTGGCTGAGAAAGTGAAATGAGAACAACTTTGAAGTTTGACTTACTAGCAATTTCAAAACCATTTTTAATAGAAAGCCGGATGTGTTTGAAAAGACTTGCATAGTTCTGACTGTGTAGTGGTGACCATCCCATTCATGTGTTTGCCCAGCATGTTAAAGAACTGTCCCACTGGTATTTTTTTTGCACAGAATGTTTGAACAATCAAATGTACAGTTAAGAGCTGCTTGTGAATCAGTTTAGTGTGAGCCAAGCATGATACTGAGACCTGTGGCACTATAAGAAGCCAAATGAATTCCCCTTTATTTTCCTCTTCTTTGTGCTCTTTCTACCATTCAACTTCTGTGGCAAACAGGATGAATGTTCTAGAGAAAATATCATCCTTTGTATTTCATGCTCTAAAATTTTTATGGGAAATGTGGAAAATACAATATATGAGGATACAACTGAGAAATAGTCATAATTCATAATATTATAATATTTATCATAATATTTAGCACATTATGTGGTAAATTGTATTTGGCAAATGTAGCAAAGCTCTTGATATAGAGGATCATCAATACCAAAATAAAGCATCTAGTTTCTTTGGAAGTTTTCAGCTGAGATTTTTCAAGAGTCCTTTTTTTTTAAGTCACACTAGGATGGTTAGATTGGCACTTCCAACTAACACAGTGGAAGCCACTTTCCCATGAGTAGTGTAGCACTGCTGCAGAATTAAAGCAGATAAAAGCAATTAATTTTCTCAGCAAAGCAGTTATAAGATATCTATATCTACATCTGTGTCTACACCTATCTAAGTGAAAATAAGAAGTTGCTTGCTTCACTCTAGTTCCCTGAAAAGGTTCACATTGCATCAACTTTCTCTCAATACGTTCTGTACCAGCATTAAGCTTTGCGGGACAGGTCACAGTCTAAATAGCTTTAGTTCTGTCCAAGTTCTGCAGTGCTAAAAGCAACTGGCATGGCAGGGGTCACACAGTCCTAACTATAGAAAATGCTGTCTGCCCTGCCTGTGATAAGGGTTAAATCTATTATGGTCAATGAAGTTACACAGTCAAATGCAATCAAAATCAGGCTGTGCAGCCAGCATTAGGCAGCGATCAGGACAGAGCTCATTGAGAGTCGTTGTCACCCTCCATGAAACTCACACAGGCCATTGGGTGCCCATGCTGTTGACCTTAGGGGCTCAAGACTTCTGTTTCCAGAAGTGAAACATCATGGAAGAGTAAGAGGATTGGGATTTAACTGAAAGCATTGACACCTTTTTTAGACTACGTTGTAGCGATTTTGCAGTGGACATTGTTAGTGAACATTTGAACCTTTAAGCGTGGGCTCAAGGGAATTGTGTATTTTCTTTGCCTCTGGAGAACATAAGCTCAGTTTAAAAAAGGGTAGCTGTAAGATTTAAAGGTGATTTAGAAATACTTGGGTGTTTGGAATGTCTTATCTAGCAGTTTAACTTACATCTGCCTCTAAAAATTAAGAGAGTTCAACCTGAAATACAAGAAGCAGCAAATAACAGTGGTAGAGTTGGAAGGAAGAACATCTTTGAGTGTCAGAAAGTATCTCATTTTCTATTTTCTTTTTTCCCTTTGTGGCTGTTTATATCCTGCCTCTCCACCACAGCTCCATTTCTTTGTCACCTACCTGTGATTCCCACCATTCTACAAAGTCCCGAGATTCTGTTCTCATCCCCATTCCTTTTTTATTCTCTCCCCTTCAGCTACCATCAACCTTCCTGCTCTCCCAAGTTTTCCAACAAGCCCGGGGAAGCTGCAACATGATACACTGCCAGCCAGCAGGCCAAATTCCACAGATCCTTACCTTTCATGGGATCATTAAGCTAGGTCCCCTTCCATGGCAGAGCTGCCATTTTTTCAGGAACGAGCAGGATCTGAGCACTCCCTTGCTCTTTCAAACTCCTTGAAGTTGATGAAATAGTTCAAAAACCAGAAAGCCAAAACAGCAGCATAATCACGTGGTTCTCATTCCCTGGGGAAATGGAGCCTAGCAGGAGAAACCTTCCCTGAGGGAGACAGTCCGATGGGCATGTCACACAGATGTCTTTTTTGTTTGTTTTGTTATTTTACAGTTTGACATTGACAAGGAGGCTGGAGAGAGGCAGATTTACCACCGGTACTGTATGGAACGGGCATCTGTGCATTGTGCCCATGTGTTCACCACAGTCTCCCAGATCACAGCTACAGAAGCAGAACATATGCTTAAAAAAAGCCCTGGTAAGACCTGAATTATGTGGTTTTTACTGTATTTCCTTAGACTGAATTAACATAATAGAGACAGGTATGCAAACATGAAGAGAAAGAACACATGCACAGACGTCTCTGGCTATGCTACAGTGATTGACCAATTTTCCATGGATGTTAGGCTTTTTTTGCCAGGACTCCACAACTTCAGGAATTTTGTCTGTGGCAGGGTTTCCATGCTTTTAGCACTGAACCATGATAAGCTTCATATAGAAAAAATATTTTCTATTAGGCCAACAAGTTGAGTTTGAAAACTAGTTCTGTGCTCAATAATTTGTCTGGTTTTCCCCTGATATGATATTAGTCTCATAAAATATGAAGCTTAGAAACCTTGTCCTGTTCCATGCATAGATTTTGAGTAAGGTCATGATTCCAGTTTCATCAAAGTTCTCTTTAAATCATCTCAGTGCTTTATAGGGATAAGCCCCAATACTCCATCTGCAGGTAAGCAGCATGAGGGGAAAACTGCACAACAGTTTTGGAGACTATTTAGCAGGTGTGTTTGTATCTTGGTTATTTTAAATATAACAGTACTCAAATTATATTTTGTTTGGGGTTTTTTGTTTTGTTTTGGGGTTTTTTGGTAGGTTTTTGTTTTTTGTTGTTGTTGTTTCTTTTGGGGTTTTGTTTGTTTTTTGTTTGTTTGAGGGTTTTTTTGCTTACTCATTGTAGAGTTACTGGTTGATTTGCAGTACTAATTATAGTTTGGGATTGTTATCCTGGTCAACTTCAATACTTCAAGCCACATTGTGGTTCCTGAACCCGAACAAAAGAGCTGTTCATGAAATCCTTTTCCTCATTCCTGACTAGCTGTCAATAGGATGGTGGACTTAGATTATTTTTTCATTTTATTTTAAGCAAGAAAACTATGTCTTAAAAGTCACTGAAGTTCAGTCATTTCAACTGGGGTATCTCTGAAAGGTCTTGATTTTTACAAAGTGCAGAGCACTCTGAAAATCAGACTTTTGAAGCTTTTTTACATAGGAATGAGACTTCTCCCCACCATGGCCACCATTGAAAATCATAGTCTGTGTTTTGGTATTTTAGGAGACTGAAATGAGTCTGAATCCAGTTTAATTTGGGGAAGAAAATCTCCAGACTGCTCACAGATAAAACATCAGTTGAAGCTGAAGAGAATTCCATGCACAGAGATTCATAGGCCTGAGCTTTTTGTGATTATTCTTGCAACTTTGAAGAAACCAAGTAAATATACTTAATGTTTGGGTTAAAAAACTACTGACACATGTCATGCTTCACATTGGCACAGCTAGAAAGAAATTCAGTAGGAATTGTCACCCCACATCCTAAGAGACAATTTAAGTGGAAAGAAAGTATGCTCTGGTGGATATAAGTACTTAAATAGTTTCTCTGAATCCAAGACCACAAATAAACTGTGGAGGAACTTACTCTCACACTATTTATTCTCCCTGAAGTTGTGAAATCTGCATAGGCACTGATTTTTTGGAAAGTCCATCAGTCCTTCAGTAGGTCATTGAGCTTGAATTCTGCAAAGGAACATGAATACTTAAAGCATGTGTACATTTCTCCATCCACTTTAAAAATAACCCTTAAAAGGAGGATGCTGAATTGGCACAATTAATTTTTATTTGCATTTATTGAGATATAAATTTTGTAACCAAATTGTTAGCTAAAAATAACTCAGAAATGTGCTAAATTGAGCGGTCTCTGCTACTCCTCTTTAACATCAAACTTGTAGTATAATTTAAATTATAAATCTCATCACTTGGAAAAGTCCCTTTAAAACATAATAAACCTGATTGCATAGAGAACTTTTGCAGCAGGACAAAGGCCAATTTGCCAGTTGAAACCTGGCAGAATGACTGCTTGCATTATGGTGATCCCATTTCGCTCAGTTGTTATGTGATCAACAATTTATCAAACCATATTTGTCAAAAGTTTGAGTATCTTTGATATATCCAGCAAGAATCTGTCAGTGATCATAAGTTATATTCTTGTGATTTGAAAACTGATGTTATGGGATTTCTAATGTTTTCACTCAGATATGGAACATATTTCTCATTAACAGTGGAGAAGGCTTTGCATCAAAATTCCAAGAGACTCAGGTATCAGTTGAGTTCTAGATTTAGGCTTCCTATCTGTATATATTTGATCAAAATCATAGGTCGAAACAGTGAATAAGTACAAGTCAACTCTGAATGTTAGTGATCTATCAAGAAAAAACTTCATCCTGTGCTAATATTACTTAAATCAATGCCAGTTTCTTTCCTATAAATACAGAAGTCAAAACATTCTGATTTGACCTACTTGGGATGATTTTTCAAACAAAAGTATTGTCAATTCATTAAACAACAACAACCACCAAAAAAAACCCAAAAAACCAACAAAACAAACAAACAAACAAAAAAAACTCAAACAAAAAACCCCCACCCAACTCAAACCAGTTAGCATAGGGACCAAGCTCTCTTTCATCCCTTCATCCCCCACACTTGTTCAAAATATTCCTGCATGTTGAGCAGAAATAGTGAACTGGGTTCTTTGGGCCACCACATCTGTCATGCATCTCAAAGCCTCAGACAAGAGACGGATTGAGCCCCAATCCTCATGAAAGGGTAAATGAAGCTGCAGTTAAACCAAAGGACATGGGAGTAGGTTATACACAGGTTGCTGCTGGTGGGTGAGACTCTCCAAAACACCCTGGTAAATGAATGTGAGAGTGGAAGGAAGCCAGCCAGAAATACCTGGGAAGGGATTCTTCCTGTGTTGGGAAGACTTTGAGATGGTTGGAGTCTCAAAGCTCTGTCCTACATGAGCCAGTTTGCCACACAGAACAAGAAACAGGTCAGAGAAAGGAGAAGGTGTGTTGTTGGTAAAGACAATGGGTGATGTTTCTGCTCTGTTGCCTCCCTCCAGGGGTCTTTGTTCAGAGAATTCTTAAGTGCTGGGCAGGAGAAGGTAAAAGCACAAGTTTTCTCCTCAGGTCCACCGAGACTGTTTTGTTGTTGAAAACCAAATCTTAAGTACCTAACAAGTAAAGATTTCCTGGTCTTTAGTTTCAAAAGTGGTACTCCAGAAACAGATCCATCAGGACTTGCTATTTCATGGTTACTACTAAAGGTTATATTTTTATCTGTTGCAGTTTAACCTAGAGTGTTTCAGGACATTTTACAGGTGAAAGTTTAATCAGAGGTGACTTACATGGCAGGGACTGAAGCATTACTGAAGCAGACTGTAATTTTCAAGGAAGTAGTTAAAAATGGCTGTGGCATTTGCATAATGTCAGGCAAGTATCATAAATCAGTATAGGTCTGTTTCAGTCAGTTTTGTTGTCATGAAATACATCTGCTGAGGAACTAGTCTTCCCTTTCATTTCCATTCATAACCCAGCTCAAAGGACAGAAAATGACATTCTTTCCATTTACTTGGGCTGGATTTAGGGCAAACCTTTGAATAGCTGCTGTGATCTGCCAGGAAGACTAAGAGTGACCGAATTTCAGTGCCTGTCCCCTGTGTACATCCTAAAACTCTACCTTTAAAATGCTGAAAACGAACAAAATTTTGATTGTAAGATCCTCTAGAATCTTGGAGGAGAGCAGCAGTAAAAATATAAAGTGTATTGTTCCATGGCTGTTTTTAGGGGAAATGTAACCAATTACTGGAAAGAAGCTGTTTTATGAAGGTTTCTTACATTCTCCCTTTTTTGATAAATCCTCAGAAGTTTTGATAGAATGGATATCTCTTGTGCCATGCAGTAAACAAGGGCATAGTACAGCAGAGCTTCTGCTCCCAAGGGCTCTCAATCTGTAGTGATAGAGCAGGCAACAGTGATATCAAGGATAAAGAGGTAAAGGGCAAGTTGCACAACAAACATATGGCTCAATGGAGACATTACTGGAGTCTTGACAGGACAAAAGGGCAGAGTCTACCCAGTGCTGAGGACAGGTGAAAGCTGCTTTGATGCTGCAGACAGTGGAGAGCCACGTGCAAGAGCTTTGTGGAGGCAGTGCTGTTCCCTCCCTTGGAGTAACATAAAGAAATAACCTGTTCACATAAAGCTGAGAGACACATTGGTTCTTTCTTTAAAGATTTCTCTGAATCTGAAGATGTCTACCTCTGCCTTTTCTCTGCTTTTCCAGATGTTGTCACCCCAAATGGCTTGAACATTAAGAAATTTTCAGCAATGCATGAGTTTCAGAATTTGCATTCCATGTACAAGGCTAGGATCCAAGAGTTCATTCGAGGTCATTTCTATGGGTATGCTTTTACTTTTCAAAAATTAGCAACGCTTGTCCAACACTATTTAAAGTAAGAACCAAAGCAGGAGGACTAACAAGTACTTCATAGAGGAATAGAAATGTTGAAACCAGCTTATTCAAATATCTGTCTGGGATTTCTCAGTCAGAAGCTAAGGGGAATTTTAGACACCAGATCTGACTCTACTTAACAGATTGTGATTTCAGACAGCAGATCTTGATCTGTTTGTTATTTGCCAAAGATGCAGTTTGTCAGATTAAGATAGTCAATTTAAAGCACAGCAGAAAAGCCTCACTTTCATTTTTCTCTTGAGATAATAAGTTCCTCCAGAATAGAAAGCTGTTGTGTGTTTTGTTTGATTGTATCTTGAGAAATACTTTGTTCTTGTCTGTTTTCTTGCTTTCAGCCACCTTGACTTCGATCTTGACAAGACCCTGTTTTTCTTCATAGCTGGGAGATATGAGTTTTCCAACAAAGGAGCTGATATGTTTCTAGAAGCTTTATCAAGATTAAACTTTTTGCTGAGGGTAAGAAAGCTTGCACACCTGTTGAAAGCATAGAGCTTATGCTCAAACTGACCGTACTGTGGAAGTCACCTGCAAGAATTCCCTTTCAATACTCTGGTTTATAGGAAAGTAGTAATGGGATATTCACAGTTTTCATAGGGCTCTCTTCCTGAATCATCAGAATATATGATGATTTCAGACAGTTAAAAAATAATTTATTACGTAGTTCAAGAAGTTAATCCATGGTTACCTCCCTGGTTTTTAGAGAGAAGTAATGAAAACAGTATTCTAGAGTTTACTCTGATGACTTACATATTATAATGGAAATAAAAGCAAGCTTTTAAAGCTGCATTTTAAAAACATCCTTTTTAATCAAATTGCTTAATTCATTAGGACCTAATCATGATCTTTTAAATCTGTGAGTACTGCTGCCCCATTGGATGGGAATGTTGCATTAAAATTCACAGAGTGACAGTGGCCTGGTGCAAAGTAATGGGAAGTCACTCAGTTCTCCATGGTTCCGTTTCCTCTGCTACAATATGAGTGAAATATTTCTAAATGCCTTTATGAAGTGCTTCAATGAAAATAAGAGCAAGGCCTTGTCAAAAATCACAGAGCAGAGCCCTTACCTCCTACAATGAGGGCATTGAAAACGTCTCCAGATGTGTCCCAAAGACTGGTATATTGAAAATAAAATCCAGAAAAAATGCTAATTGGTTTTCAATCATCTGGCAAGGATCAATTAGCTGTTGTCCTAGACTCTGTCTTTTGTACTCTTATCAGTTGAATGATACAAAAAATCTGGATAAAAATTATGATACTGTACTGCCAACAGGGATGAAAGTATCCCACCTGTTCTACCACCATCTTCTATTAATATGCCATTTAGAGCCTCTGGATTTTCTGGGAATTCTTAATCCCTTCATTCACACAGATCACCTCACAGAACTGAAGTATTTCTTTCACAACAGAAGTCAGTTGTTTGGCAGTGCTGTGCAACATCAGCTACCTGTTAATGGCTTTTATATGGCTGTTACCTGTGAATGCTGGTAACGTGGAAGTTCTTGTGTAATAAGAGGGAAAGACTTACCAGAGCAATTACTGTGGCAATCTCTCTCTGCAGCTAATGATTTGTACCATAGAATCGTAAAATCTTTAAGGTTGGAAAAGACTTCCAAGATAATTGAGTCCAACCTTTGGCCAATCATCACAGTTTGTCAATTAGACCATGGCACTAAGAGCCACATCCAGCTGTTTATTGAACACTTCCAGGGAGGGTGACTCCACCACCTCGTTGGGCAGCCTGATCAGCCTTTCTGTGAAGAAATACTTCCTGATGACATCCATGGCGATCAAGGCTGATGGAAATTAAAGGAAACTGAGGCTAGTTTTCCAAGGCTCTATAGAACAGTGTACTGTTGCTTCTCCCATACCCTGAGCCTGAATTTATTGCATTATTCCTCCAGTTTGGATGCCAGCATCTGATTAGCTGTTCTAACAACACTTGCTCTGTAATTGTTTCAAGAGGTAATTCCATTGGAAGTAGCAGACTACCTGTACTAATTACAAATCTGGAAATGGTGGTACTTTCTAAACAAGTCCCAGTGGTGTGCCTGAACCTGAAACTTACATAACATTGCATGGAATTGTTTTATTTTATAGAGACGCTTTCCTCTGCTGCTTGAAAACCTTACTAAAATTTATTTTGAAAATAAAATATGGATGTTGGGAGAGATTGTTAATGCACACTGGGATTGTGGCATGATGGACTTGGAAGCTGCTTTGAAGAGAGGGAAGGGAAGAACATTAATTAACATGCTAGATGACTCCCATAAGTTATTTTATGCTATACATTTCCTTCTATGTCAGTCTGAGAGAAGGCATGCTAACATCATATTTGTGTATCTAAAATTTGAAATGGAGGTAATTCAAAGTAATTTAATTTTTACAGCTCTGAGTTCACCCTTAGCTTTTCATTAAACAGTTGCTGAGAGGAGTAAAACCTCATTCATGCAGCAATGAATGGACCTGGTATGTTGAATCTTGTTCATGCACAGGAGAAACTAGCAAGTGAAACCATCTAGAAATAAGAGGTCAGAATTTACAGCAAGTGTTTTCTGCCTTTGAAGTAACTGGATGGGGGAGATGAGCAAGAAGTTACTCGTGGCTTTTTGCATGTCGGGCAGGTTCTTTGCCAGGGTTTCAGGTAGAAAATGGTCACTTTCTCTGCCCATACACCTGCTGCTATAGGAAATCCCTCATCTCATGCCTAGGCATGACTCAGCTAGTAAACCAAACACTCGCTCCTTTGAGCCAGCACAGTTTGTGTCAGGTGAGAAAGTGTGTAGGACTTTTATTTTTCTGCAGCTTATGTGCACATCCAAAGCCATGTTCTCTAAACCATGAGAGCTCAGGAAGATCTGATTGCCCAAATTGAAACTGGGTGACCTCTCTGTCTTGATCTCTGATTTGACAACACTTCATTTGTAGTGAGAGCTACAAGATCTGAGCCTTCCTGGAAAACCAAAGTGCATTTGGCGTTTCCTGTGACTAATTCTTAAAGTTGGCTGTGATATCCTGTGTGAGATTTTTTTTCTTTTTAATTCCTCTCCATTTCTTGTCATGTAGGTTCACAAGACTGATGTTACAGTTATTGTGTTTTTCATCATGCCAGCAAAGACCAACAATTTCAACGTGGAAACCTTGAAAGGACAAGCAGTCCGAAAGCAGCTCTGGTAATTGCCATTCCCACCCTGGTACAGTCTGATGTGGATTCCTGCAAAAGTCTCAGCTGGAGAATAATGCTCCTTCTTTTTGCCAAAACTGAGGATTGTGGGTAACTAGAATGTATTTCAGGGATGAAAGAGATGGGAAAGATAAATAAGGTCAAATATTTCTCCTTTTAGTTTTGTGTTTTTTTTAATCCAAAGTTATTTTTAGTTAACTTGCCTTGCCATCCTATTAGCAAGTAGTGCTTGTTTTGCAGCAACAAAGTCAAGTGCTCTAGAAAATCCAGTGTTCTGAATGTCTTTTGGCTGTTTCTGGTACTCCCTTTGGACATGCCATATAGCTCCCACAAAATAAAGACTGCCCGCTTATTTTTCACAGAGCTTCCCTGTGGGAAAAAGAAATCAAGTACACATCCTCTTTTATTTAGAAATATGGAAATTGCACTGTGTGACCCAGCGGATCAGCAGTTGATAACAATTGTCTATAATTTGCTAAATGAACTACAAGAAGCAGTGGCCATAACCAAGCAGTGAAACTTACAGCTATAAAGGGGAAATTGTCACAGCCCTACTCATTTTGCAACTTTCCAAACAAAAAAGCAAAGCAGAAGCAGGATTAACCTTCATTTCACTTTAACTGCTGTGTGATTCTGTATAGGCAAGGACTGCTTTCAGCTGTTCTTCTCTGTGAAGAGCAAAAGACCCTCTGCATCACTGTATCCAGCATTATCATGGTCATAATCTGAACTCCAGGATAAACACACCTGCTAGCAGTATTTCATAATAATATCAAATGATTTTCAGGATGCCACAGAAATTAAAGACAAGAAGAGGTTGGCATTTATAAAGGAATACAGCACTTACAAATGAATACATGATGGCTGACTCGGGGTATAAAATCCCTCTTTTCCTCTGCTTCTGAAAATGCAGTCTATCCTATCTGGGTTAAATTATAGATATTGTGCATGGAAATCTATGAAACTGTAGTCATGTGGGAACTATCCTGCTGGGGTTTGGAGCAGTGTGGCTTGACATTTGGCTGCTTTACAGCTCACCCAAAATTAACTCATCCACTCTTGTGTCTATGTGAGCTGGGAGGGAGCACCTAAAAACAGATATGTGGATTCCCAGCCTCCCAGGTAAAGTTTAGGACTTCACTTAACAAGTTTCCTCTTAGCCTAAAGTATAATTAGAAATCAGAAAGGCAGGAAAGATTCTGTGGAGTGGAACTTTATTCACAGTAGATTTATTCCAATTAAGATTGCACTTTCTGTTTTGACAACAGAACTTTCTGTTGTCAAACAACGGGCAGAATAATAAAAATGACTCTCTGCATGCAGAACTGTGATTCACTGGAGTTCTTCCTTAGCTAAAATATAAAATTTGTCTGACACAGGCCTCATTAATAGCTTAAAACTTGGCCTGAACATTTCAGGAAGTCCTTTGGTTTTTTTGGGGTTTTTTTCAAGCTCATTAAGACAAACTACCTTTTAGTCTAACACTTGTTTCCAAAAGTCTTTGAGTTAGGAAATAGGGCAGAAAATGAAGGGGGAAGCTTGCTTTGACAATCCCTATTTATTTAATTCTTATATCTTGCATCTCTCTTCTAGGTCAAGAGAAGTTGGAGATCTCTCTGTCTATTGCTAATGATCATGTTACAGTACCTAGGGTCATGTATATGTTCTTTTTTTCACAGCTGACATGTGGTCTTACTGATCAGAGAAGAGGGTTGAAAGGAATCCCTAGTAAAGCCTGCCTCTGGCTTTTCCAGTGTACTCATCTGTAGGTGCAGCTCAAATCCTCAGCTCTGCTGGAATCCATCAGCATAACTGCTGGCTGGAGAAAAGAGCTCTGAGAACCAGACCTCTGTCTGCCTCTGCATCCCTGGTTCCATCAGTATATCAGTTTAATTTCCAACAGCAGGAATCTCTTTTATACTGTTTTTGTCCTGCATTCTCCTGTTTTATGCATATATTTATTTATCTTCCTAGGGACACTGCACAATCTGTGAAAGAAAAGTTTGGAAGAAAACTCTACAATTCCTTGCTGAAGTGAGTGAATAGGTTGCTCTGCCTTGCAGGGCCTCATGTTCAGGTGGCTTTACTTGTGCTGTTTCTGTGCTTCTGCTCTTTGTGTAAGGAATTTTGACATCCATAGGAGGGCATGGTAGAAAGACATGGGACTATAAACACGATACTTGTTTAACAGGCAAATCACAGAGAAAAAAAAATAAAGGTACCAGCAGTCTGTGGTGGAAAGAGTTGAAAGAGACACAGGGAATGTCTAAGTAACACAAAGGCTTATTCTCTGTCAAAAACGAGCTACTTCAGCTTAAAAAGGCACCAGAGACAAAGTAAAATGTAGTAGTGATTCAGTCATATCATTTCAGAAGACAGTTGGAAGTGAATGACCCAAAGCACAGGTGAGATGACTGGAACTTCAGTAAAAACAAGCTGTGTCCAAAAAAACAGAATAAACCAATTCTTTTGCTTTTTTTTTTGAAAGCTCATTGGCAGATCAGCAAGTATATGGGAGAACATAGCATAGGGAATATAGAAGGGCCATGAAAACAAAGGAAAGGGTCATGTTGATATCAGCAAACTTCAGATCAGACCTTGTTGGCCATTTCTTTGTTTTCTTTACAAAAAGAACAATGACTCATTTAGTAAAATTGTGTGTTTCCTTTGCAGAGGAGAAATCCCAGACTTGAACAAGATTCTTGACCGAGATGACATAAGCATTATGAAAAGAGCCATCTATACAACTCAGGTCAGAAAATACATTATTTATATAAACATCTAACCTAAATAATGAATGTGATGATGTCAAAGGATTGTGTATGGCATATAGCAATATGTGTGCATTGGGAAGAAGTTTTCAGCAAATATACTTCTCATCAGTAACATCTAAAATCAGCTCTGATTGTTTTTAATGAGAGTATGGCCCAGACTAATCTTTTGGGGAGTCCATGGATACTCCTCCAGTCACATGCATGCCTAATTCTTTTATTCTGACCTAAGTGTGAACCTTGAGTCGTTTCTGAGCCTCGATTTTTCCAATTTTATTAAAAAAGTGAAATCAGACTCTGAGGAGATACAACATTGACTAAAAACCTTCAAAATTAAATGGCGGGCCCTTCTAAAAGTTAGTACAAATTAATTTATTTTGAGGTAAATTAAACTTATTCACATCAACAACAAAATCTGCCACTGTCTTCTTTAGGAAGTGGCAACAGGTCTGTTTGCCAGGAGTTTGTCTGATTTATGGATTGCCTTTTCTGTGTTCAGAGACACACTCTGCCTCCAGTGACCACCCACAATATGATTGATGACAGCAATGACCCAATCCTCAACACCATCCGGCGCATTGGGCTGTTCAACAACCGCACAGACCGTGTGAAGGTGTGTCCTGGCCTGCTCATTTCAGACACAAAGTGGGATTTCTTTGGACATTCTCAGTCTGCATTGCTAGCATGGGGAGTGCAGTTAAATTCTTGATAGGTGGTATTATACTGCTTTTCCAGGAATAACAACTTGTCACTGCATACAGATCCTCAGGTGCTGTTTAGCCAAGCTAATTTCAAGTTAGAAATCTGAGGTTAGGGTGTTGTTTTCATTGCTGCTTCCTGCACTGAATGAGGAGCTGCTACTCCTGGAATCAAGAAAGTGCCATGGGTCATTTGTCAGATAGAAAACTCTGACATAGATTCACTTGCTTAAAACTGGAGGTCCAAGTATTGAGCACAGACATTCCTGAGTATTGATTAATCTCTTAAGAGCAGCACCCTGATACTCAGCATTTGCCGTAAATGTTAACGAGGGCTTTGATCCTGGGCAGAAAGAATTCCTGTTCATGCCATGCTCATGTGTACATCATCTGTAGAAACTGAATTTATGCAAATAAATCCTTTCCTTGCTTCCATGTTTACCTTGTCAAACTACAGAAATTATCAGCTCCTGCTTTCACAGGTCTGCCAAAGTTTTGGGGCTTTTTCTGGCAGTCTCTGACATTCTAACGATGACTATCTCAACATCTATCTAGTCAAAATTGAACCTAAAATTTCAAATTCTTCCTCTTCCAAACATTTTCTTTAAATCCAGATCCAAGGTATCTCTAACAATAACACATCACTTATTCTCAGTATCTTTTTAAACTCATGGCTATACCTATGAGTACAGCCATGAGTCTATGAGTAAATATTTTCTTACACTTCCCAGTTGCTTCTTCCTAGCTCAACATATGAGCATTAACTCCAGTGAATTCTGGGATCATGATATAATACACGAGATGTAACAAAAAGTAGGGAGGAAGGATGAACTGTGTACAAATGTAGTAAAAGATTGCCTCAGAATTAACTGCTTGAAGGCATTACAGAGCAGGTAGGATATAACACAGCAGACATCTCCTTCTGCTTCTCAGCAGATGTCAAGTTTGTAAAAAACTATCATTATGACTGAAAAATTACCTCCTGCATGAAGAGGCTTAATACTTAATGAGCTGAATATAATTTAAAAAAATTCTGTAAACTTCAAATTGAAAGTAATTTTGAGAGAGGTGTAACATATCCAGGCAGACACAGGTGGCATGTGAAAAATACCCTCAGCAATTCCAGAGGAATCACTGGGATCAACTAAGGTTGCAAAATGATTTTACAGCCCATATACTGGTGGAGTACATTCGTTTACTCAAGTGAGTACCATGACAATCTTATTAAGAAGGGATAAAAGCATATCCTGAGCATAGAATAATGGCTGTGGTATATTCATGCAGGGAAATAAACCCAGAGCAGTTTAAACCATTCCCTCACATTTCTTCCTCCTGAAGCTGACTGGGCACCACATACAAGGCACTTCTCAACTAAGCAGTGGGTGTGGGGCAGTAACCCCAAACCCTGCAGAGTCATGCAGATAAATTAACTTTGGTCCTTAGAGTTGTCTTTCAGCAAGATTAACTGGCCTAGGCACAGGTTTGTGGTGACAGGGCTATTTCAAAATTCCCTCCGTTCTTGGGAGATCTGTTGAGTACAATGAACATTCCTTCATTTCAGGGAATTCTGTGAAGCTCAGAAGTATTGTGTCTGCCTGAGGCCTCCTCCTAATGAGACATTCGAATAGAATGGTTTGTGTTGGGAGAGACCTTAGAGATCACCTCATTCCAACCCCTGCCATGGGGAGTTATACCATCCCAGGCTGTTCAGAGCCCCATCCAGCCTGGCCTTGGACACTTCCAGGGATGGGGCAGCCACCGCTTCTCTGGGCAACCTCTGCCATAGCCTCCCCATCCTCACAGGGGAGAATTTCTTCCTCATATCCAATCTAAGCCTTCTCTCTGTCAGTGTGAAGCCATTCCCCCTTGTCCTGTCACTCCAGGACACCTTTGTAAATCCTCTGTATCTTTGTACAACAGACCAAATCTTGCTAAATGCCACAGCCTTAGGCCTAATTCTCAATGCATGTGGGTCTCCTTGATGAAGAAGGATAAAGCTAAATACCTGTCCAGTAAAAAAAGGGTTCATTCTCAGTTCTATTTCCAGGACAGGAGGGCACATAGGCAGGATGCATTGTAGTGTGAGAAGTGGGGTAGATGACAGATGGATGGTCAAAGGAGGTGTTGTCCAGACATTTAGAAAAAGACCAGGGTGAATAAGTTGTCTAAGCTTATTGATAATTGAAATATATCAGTGATGGTTTTCTTTCACCTCTAACATAAGTTTTGAATATCTAGGTGATTCTACATCCAGAGTTTCTTTCTTCAACGAGCCCCTTGCTGCCCTTGGACTATGAGGAGTTTGTTAGAGGCTGCCACCTTGGTGTATTCCCATCTTACTATGAACCCTGGGGCTACACTCCAGGTAGGAATTCAGTCCCCTTAAATAGTGTGGAAAGATGAACACCCATTCCGTTGAGGCAGCCAGTTCCTTCTAGAGTGCTGAAAAACCTCCTTAGACTCTGTTTCCTCCTTCATGCAAAGGTCTTACTGCTGGCAAAATTGTCCCTGCACTGGACTCTTTCCCATACTAATGTGTAATCTTTTGATTTTTTCTATGACTTTAGAAAAATAAATAATTTTTTAAACTTAATTCTTGGTTGAATGAATTTAAAAGTTGTGCAGGAATGGAAATATTGAAAAAAAAAGTAGGACAAGAAATCTGATTCTGCCAGCTGACATAGTTTAGTGGATTTAAGTCAAGATAACAAATTTGAGAGAATTATGTAATACCACAGCTAAGTTATTTAACAGAAATACATGCAGTGGTAGTAAATCTTATAGAATTAACTGGAAATTTCTAAAAATGCAGCATATATATTCTGACTTAAAATATTTTCTTTGTCAATACCCATTTATGTCTCCCAGAAACAAAGAGTGCTTTTTTAAGGTATATTTATAACTACTTTATAGACACCAGTTTTGTTATCATATGAATGAAGGCCATGTAGATGTATTTGCACTTTTTAAAGACTAGAGTGTGCATGCTGGTTTAGGTTAGGCTTAGGCTCCTTGGCAAAAACTCTTTAAGGAGGGTAAGCAGTTATCCTTACTCATGGCTGTCACAGGAAAAAGTACAAAAAATGCATACATTTTCTGATTTTATAAACTAGTTCCACATCTACTGTGAATGCAGTCATGAGTTAATGATGGGGTTTGTTGTTTTGGGGTGGGCTTTTTATTTTGTTTTGTTGGGGTTTTTTTTTCCTGCTGTAGAGACCTGTTGACCAACCCTCAAAATCCAAAGTTTGATCTGCTCCTGCTCTTAAGTGATCCAGTTTTATAAAGAGTTGTCAACAACTGATGAACATAGGTGTACATTAGGCTCCAATTTAAAGTCCAAATAGTCCTTGGGGGACTATTTAAATTTAAAGTCCAAATATTGGGGTTCTCTCTCTCAAAACCGCGCTCCCAGTTTAGCTGCTCTGAAACTCACACATATGTATGCAAACACATGGTGAATTTTCTGTTTAAAAATTATTTTAATTTTTTTCCATAATCCACAACAAAACATTATTATAGTTTTCACTTGACATTTCAGAGCAGCTCTAGTGTTATGAGGACTTTCTGTCTGCCTATTTTGGGTTTGTTTTCTTTTCTCTTAAGGTAAAACCTTTGCAAGTATATTGCCCTGAAACCCTTTTTGCCTCTTTCTTTCTGCAGCTGAGTGTACTGTGATGGGCATTCCCAGTGTAACCACAAACCTCTCTGGATTTGGCTGTTTCATGCAGGAACATGTTGCTGACCCAGCAGCTTATGGTAAAATCTTCAACAGCTTATCAAAGTATCACCTCCAAGTTAGGAAAGCAAAAAGCACAGCAACCATGCTGTTACTCCTCAATTTTGTGTTTGTCTGGGACAAGGGAATTCATTAGGGGAGTATATTCAGAGTTCTGAATATCTTGTTAAATTGGACAAGTGATTTCAGCTTTCAGATTTATCCAAACCCTTTCCAGGTTATTTTTTTTTGTCTCGTTTTGACCTTTTGTCTGCTGTATCCTTCCAAATTCATCACTGCTTACATCAGTCCAAAATCTCCCAGCACTTCCCTTTAGTGCCTCTGGTTGCATTATGACATTCTGAGCCTTCCAAAGAAGCAGGGAAAGCCTGCTTCTCTTAATAGTCTGGGACTTTGAGACCAATGATATGAGCCTTCCCAAACAAACATTAAATTACCATGTACACTTAAAAAAAAAAAAAAAAAGCCATGGAAGTACAAGGAATCTATTTCAAGTAATGATCTTCTCAGGAAGATTTACAAATGGTTCTTGACTGGAGTGCCAGTGCCTGGTATGTAAGGACAATTCTGCATCTTGAATCATCCTCTGCCTCAGTAAATCCTCCTTTTAGGGTTGATTGTCCCTGTTTTCCAACTGGTGCAGCTGTCACTAAAGCTGCAGCCTCCCTGAGGTACAGAGCAAGTCACAGCCCTCCCTGTCCTTTCCTCCTTGCTTAGCCAGGCTAACTGGCTGCCCCATCTCTAGCAGTGTCCAAGGCCAGGCTGGATATAGCTCTGAGCGGCCTGAGGTACTGGAAGGTGCCCCTGCCTATGGCAGGGAGTTTGAACTGGGTAATCTTTAAGGTCCCTTCCAACCCCAACCATTCTATGATTCCATGGTTCTGTGAATATTGAATATTCCCAAACTAGGTCCTCTTTCCAAGTACCTGGGATTGTTTCCACAATCAGGCAGTGAAAGCCCCACTCTGGTGACACCTTTGCCTGACCTAGGGGGAAGGGTTAGAGCCAGGTACAAAATATAGATACACCTGCCTGGGTGGACATGTCTTTGAGACCCTTCAGAAATACCACAGAACAGAGGTCACTTGCTCTTCTCTGCCAAAACATAGAAGTGAGTTGACATAAATTACTGTGCTGGCCCCAGGCACTTCATTTCAGGAGATACATCAATAAGACTCTTACATTGGACTTCCAGAGGGCAGACTTTGGCCTATTTAGGAGACTTATTCAGGGAATGCCTTGGGAAGCATGCCTTAAAGACAAAGGAGTTCAGGAAAGCTGGGTGTTCTTCAAAACAGAGTTTTTGAGGGCACAAGAACAGACTGTCCCTATG
>VXBB01012516.1:216744-270697 GCA_013399915.1 Illadopsis cleaveri
CTGAGGGAGCTGGGCTTGTTTAGCCTGGAGAAAAGGAGACTCAGAGGTGACCTTATCACTCTCTATAACTTCCTGAAGGGTAGTTGTAGACAGCTGGAGGTTGGTCTCTTTCTCCAGGCAGCAACTGACAGAATGAGAGGACACAGTCTTAAGCTGCGTCAGGGGAAATATAGGTTGGATATTAGGAAGAAGTTTTTCACTGAAAGAGTGATTAAATACTGGAATAGTCTGCCTGGGGAGGTGGTGGAGTCACCATCCCTGGATGTGTTTAAAAAAAGACTGGATATGGCACTTGATACCATGATCTAGTTGAGGTGTTAGGGCTGGGTTGGACTCGATGATCTTGAAGGTCTCTTCCAACCTACACGTTCTGTGATTCTGTGATTCTGTGATTAAGGTAGTTTTGCATCTATCATGTCCATTAGGAGAGCTGCAAGGTCTAGTACCCTCTTTTTCCCAACACCCTGGTGTAAAGAAGGTGGCAAAAATAAAGTATTAATCTCAACAATGTAGAGGCAAAGCTTACCTCTGCCCTCTCTCTGCCAAAATTGTCTGTTGAATGATGTGTGTGAGTTAGCTGTCTCTATGGAAACAGAGAATACTTTCTTGTATTTCTACAGAAAACACAGCCTCTCTCCTACAGCCTGACTCTGGCCATCCACACTTGTGAACTCTACAGTAAGCTAGGAAAGCACTAGACTGATTGTTTTCTTTAAGAAGTCAGTATTTTAAAATTTATTTGAGATAAAAAAGATATGTCTTTATCCAGAAACTCAAACCCTTTTGGGGTTTGTAAGCCCTTTACATAGCAACAATAAAGCCTCTGGGTTTTGAAGAATTTGTTGAATTTCAGCCTGAAAAGTAAAGAAAATTAAAGTTTTTTAAAAATTGCATAATCCTCTGCATCTCCCCATTCCACCAGAATGGTAACAAATGTTCCAGCTGTAGCTGCTTTTTAACATTAAAAAGGATATACAGCATGTGACATTTGTAAGGCTACATGACAGAAGGTAGATTGGAAGTGTAGGAGGCCAGATCCCACCTTCAGTCGCACTGACCTCGGCCTTTCCCGTGTCCCTCAGGGATTTACATCGTGGACAGGAGGTTCCGCTCGCCGGACGAGTCGTGCAACCAGCTGACCCAGTTCCTGTACGGGTTCTGCCAGCAGAACCGGCGCCAGAGGATCATCCAGAGGAACCGCACCGAGCGCCTCTCCGACCTCCTGGACTGGAAATACCTGGGCAGGGTGTGTGCCATAGAGGCATTAAAAATTCCAGGCTCGTAGGCCTAGCCCCTCTCAAAGGGACTGAAGGCAGAGCATGCGTGTTTCGGTGTAATCCTTCCATGCTCCAGTGGCAAGGAGAGACGGAATAGGTTAGAGCAGAATCCAGTCACACCACCGAGCTCTTTCTGGTGCTAAACACAATGAAAAAATCCGGTGTTGCTGGCAACACCTACACTAGGGAAGATTTGTGTTCCAAAGTCATCTGGACACTTTCAAAAATCCTTCCCGTCCTTCATAAAATGTTACTGGGCCCTGTGGCTCCTCAACACTCCTTAACTACCTCTGTGCTTTAAATGCAAATCTAATGTTTTTTAATTTGACACAGAAAGCACTGCAGTACCACCTACTAAGAAGACAGTAGCAAAGTATTGTTCTCAAGTCCACAGGACTAAAGAAATGGATGCACATATATGAGTTTTGTAACTATTTTGAACCTTTTCCTGCTCTGATACCTGTGTGAGAACCTCACTATTTATATGGTTCCCAAGACTGCATAAGATATAACAAGCTATTTTTTCCCTGCGTGTGCTGCAAACTCAGGAATACAGTGGATCTAAAAATATTTTTGTCAAATTTTTAAATACCAAACAGGCATCAGTGAACTCATAAATGTTACTTCTCTGTCACTGTTACACGTGCTTCTGTGCAGTCCAAAGTGACTTTGAATGAGGCTAAAACTTATATGTAATACATATGCACACTTAAAGATGTAAATTTTCCTCATTACAAAACCCCCAGTTCTTTCCAGAGGGATAAACAATACCTGTCACTTAATAGAAACTACACTGACCAAGACTAGTCCTAGTTTCCATCTCAATACATCTTACAGACACCTTATTCAGCTTCTGTTCCAGACTTCTTTGGTGTGAATCTCATGAATGGCTCATCACTTCACAGTACAAGCAGTGATATCAGCTGGATTCTGCTTATCTGAAAACACATTTAGCCTTTGTTCAGCACCATTTTATGTTCCTTTTCCCCGCTTGCTTAAATCTACCCAAGATTTCTATGACTTGTAATGGTTTCTCTGTTTTGTTGCAGTATTATATGCATGCCAGACACTTGGCCCTCAGCAGAACATTCCCAGTTAAATTTGAGATGGAACCAAGTGCTCCACCAAAGGTAAAGTCTGCTTTTGGAGATGAGTTCATTTTAACTGCTTTACAATGAGAGAGAGGAAGAGCGTGAGGGAGAAGAGAGTTAGCAAATTTGGGGTTAACTAAAGGGAAGTAAGAACTGCTAATTAAAAGCTTTACAAGTTACAGACCCAGTCTCCAGTCACAGAGTGTGCTGTTTTGGGCTCAGATAGAGTCAGTTCTCCTCACAGTAGCTGGGCTGTGTTTTGGATTTGTACTGAAAGCAGTGCTGATAACACAGGGATGGTTTAATTCTTGCTGAGTGGGTCTTGCACAGAGCCAAGAACTTTTCTGCTCCTCACCCACCCCACCAACGAGGGTCTGGGAGTGAACAGGGAGCTGGGAGGGGACACAGCCAGGACAGCTGACCCCAATTGGCCAAAGAGACATTCCAGACCTTATGGCATCATGCTCAGTATATAAAGTTGCAGGAAGAAGGAGGAAAGGGGGATGTTCAGAGTACTGGTGTTTGTCTTTTCAAGTAAATGTTACCTGTGATGGGGCCCTGCTCTTCTGGGGATGGATGAATACCTACTTGCACATGGGAATGAATTCCTGGATTTGCTTTGCTTGTGTGCACAGCTTTTGCTTTCCCTACTAAACTGTCTTAGTCTAACCCATAAGCTTTCCCACTTTCCCCCTTTTGATTCTCTCCTCAGCCCCTCCAGGAGGGAGTGAGCTGAGGCCATGTGGGGCTGAGTTGCTGACTGGGGTTAAACCACAACCTGCTGGTATCAGATCCAAACACAGGGATTACCAGGTGTGACACAGGAACTGGTCTTCAGATGATTTAGACTGAGCTGGATGGGACTATGAAACTTTGGACCAGCTGAGGAACTGGCCCTTGAAATTCCTCTTGGAAGAGTGGCAGCTTCTAATTTTTGCTTCTGCTAAATACCATGGAGATGTTCTGCACCAACCAAATAGAGGGGAGTTGGGAAAGGATGTTGTAGGGAAAACAAGGCAAGGTATTGCCATCATCTGAATGTGGTTTGTTGGCTGGAGATGTAGGGGTCACTTTAAAGGCACACCTTCAGGCAGTTCTTGGCTAGTCCAGATCAGCATCCATTTGAGGAGAGAGGCTGCGCAGAGCAATGTTACTTGAAACCAAACCTCCAAAGAGCAATTCTTCTTATTTTTTAGTAAGAAGAGAGGAGGTGCAGACCAAAACCCCTTGCTGGGTTCTGGTTTTGCAGATGCTGACATTATAACTAGCAAACTGTTTTGAATGTTCAGATTGAAGCCTGAATTTCAGTAAGCGTATTCTGACTACAGAGTACAGAAGGATTTTGTGTTGTGCTGATTGTTTTAAGGCTCAGTAAAGATAGTCATGTTTTGCAAAAAGCAATGCTGGAAAGGCAGGATGTTGTTTATGGCACAGGGTAAACATCTCTGTCACACAAGGGTGTACTTACTGGCAGAGGAGGACTGAGGGGATCTGGGTTGAGGAAAGCTTAATTTTAGAGTGCAGGGCAGGTCCAGCTTACATCTGATCAGTGGCTTCCTCTGAAGTGATGATAGCCCTAAATTGCTGTATAAAACCAATTGAAGAGCTCAGTTAATACATTCCACATGCTTCTCTCCCTGCCAGACGGAAGGTTTCAGGTACCCCAGGCCTTCATCCGTGCCGCCATCACCCTCTGCCTCCCAGCATTCCAGCCCTCACCACAGCGAAGCTGAGGACGAGGATGAGGATGAGAGATACGACGAGGATGAGGAAGCCGAAAGGGATAGGCAGAATATCAAGTCCCCCTTTTCCATTGGAGCCTTGCCACAAGGAAAAAAGAAGCAGCATGGAGAGTACAGGAACTGAACTTGTTGCTCTCACCCTGGCATTGCTCCCCATCCACTCAACAGTTTCTGCTGTAGGCTTGGCAAGCTTTGTGTTAAGGACAGTGTGATATAATTAGGGGAACCTTAAATGTTACTTGAGCTGCACTGTTGGAAAGCCTAATATTATTTCACCTTGAAAGTAGTTTAAATGACAATTTTTCTGTGCCCCTTGGAGGTAGAAGAGATTTTTCAGGATTAATAAAACTAGAGAATGAGATAATCCCCTCAGGAGCTTATACAAACTGCAGATCATACCTTTGTCTATGGAATCATCTGTATTAATCATAGTCTAGACAAATAGCTACATTTTGGGTATCCCAAAGGAATTTCTGCTTCATTTATGTTTCCCCTTTTCCCCTCCTAAATTAACATGAACTTTAAGCCAGAGCTCAAGAAATTAGAGAAAAAAAGTGTTACTCTGGAGAAATATTGGAAGAGTTAAAAAAGATACACTGAAAAGAAAATGGTCTTTCTTTTTCCTGATGCTGTTTATTGTAAGCTTACATAATTTAAAGCACTTTTTTACAGCACACAGAAGTGTCTTGATCCAGTGGTAAAACATACTTCCTGTGAAACAATATAAAGTCTTGTGCAGTGGGCATTTGAACTTTAGAGACAAATGAAGTCATCTTTCTGAGGTCATTTAGACCCATAATAAACAGCAGACCGTTTATTTTCTGATTCCTCTTGTATGTCTCTTTTATTTTTGTCTTGTTGTAGATTCTAAGTTTGTTAACAAACTGGTTTGGGAGGAAATTAATGTAACTTGGCTAAAGTGAATGACAAAATTTCCTTGAGTAGCACCTTCCTCTGCAGACAAGAAGCCACAGACCAATGTGACAACATTCAAGGATCAATAAATTCCATTAGTCCATGCTCTATTTCACTTCTTCTAGAAGAGACCTAATCCTAAGAAATAATGCTAAAAAATTTTCAGATAAAATTTTGAAAAGCACCTGAGACTTCAAGGTTCTTGGGGAATAACTGATCCTCACATCAAGAACTAAACATTTCATTTGCCTTACAGAAAGCTTTTAGAAGTGTTTCAGCTCCTAGAGATGCAGACAGTGCCTGAACGGGCTCTTCAGAAACACATCTTGACATGAAGATGTTAGGAAGGAGATCAGTCTCTTGTTTTTCTAGTTTGTGCATCACAAATTTCTTATGCTGCTCAAGAAAAGATATTTCCAGGACTTTATTCAGCCTGTCCTTCAGCAGGTAGGACAATGTAAGCTTTGGAAGTGTTTTCCTTTCCTATCAATCCCAGGAGGAGCCTAGATGTCCAACTTTGGTTAGGCTCCTACCTTTCAAACACTTAACCAATGCTTGATGACATGGTTCTGACTAGAGGCCATTTAGAATAAAAGTGACAATGTGCCTATTTGCATTTTTAGCCACCTAAAATCGGTTTTAAAACTGGATTTTCATTCTTGAGCTGATTTGGATACTTGAAAGAATATTTTCAGAAGTCAGGTTCTGGTTTTTATGGTAAAAACTAATTTAGAATTAAAAGGAGTCACTATTTCTTTAGCCATTTAAAAAGTAGTTAAACACTGAGTAATTTTTCATATAAATGTGGTGAAAGCAAAGATACTGCAAATATTTTCCTTCACACAGTTTACTAGGTGGAGAACAACTGCATTTTGTGTTTCTTCCACAGAGTGCTCCTAATCAAAGTTCCCTTACAGAGTCAAGACATGTAATGGCTGAGAGTCCCAAAGAAAGAACATATAAAGGGCATATTGATTGAAAGTTGATGTTTTCATAAATAAATTGAGAAATCTGTATTTATTGCTTGTATTTCAAAGCTGTCTTATAGAGCAGGAAAGCTGTGTGTATTTCGGCACACTCATGCTGTGAGCCCTCTCCTGGTGTCAGAAAGTGCACAGCTTTCTAGATAGGACTAATCTGAATTTTCAGATTCAGGTCCTGCAGTGGCCAAAGTGACCTCTGTCCCATCCCTTGGACTCATGTTAGTTCTGCCTTGATTCCAGGATTAACCATTAGTAACTTATCTACAGCAAAACACTTCTGTATGTTGAATTTATAGCATCAGGGGAATGGCTTCTCATTCAGCCACAGCAACAGAATGCCTAAATTAAATGCCACACATTCCCAACAGTTACTGAAACCTGACAAACTCGGTAGCAGCTATCTGTTACATAAGGGATTGTCTTCCAGATGGAAATTACTGGGTTCTCACAAACAGCTCACCAGCAAGGCAGAAGGCTTATTCTGTTTCATGATATTTGTGAAGAATTGTTTAAGCTTGAGACCTTAAATCAGGAACACGCACAAAAATCAGTCAGCTGGGAATAGGGTGAGTCCAGTTTCTGTATCACTGGGACAGGCTGTTTCAAGAAATTTCAAGACACTGATAAACCAACCAAAGAATGTATAACCTCTCTACTTTTCACTTTTCTAGTGGAAGGTGTCCTGGCTCACATCAGGGCATTTGGAACAGGATGATCTTTTAGGTCCCTTCTAAACTACACCATTCTAGGATTATGTTCTCTGATCCTATGCTACATTTTGTCTGAGCACTGACTGGTGATCCTGTAAAACATGCTGGAAAATCATTTACATGTACCTGAGATACTCCAAATATGCTCGAAACAAAGGGCAACTAAATTAATGAAAGGATTCTGGTGGATACCACTGGTCTTGAGGTGAAGTTCATCATGTGTTCTGTCATACAACAAACACTGCTCTTGAAAGATATATTAGTGCTTAAAAATGAACAAAGAAGGACACTTGGATTTCACTGGTTATGTTCCTCCATGAAGTGATACAGATGATAGACAATGACTGAAAGTGCCTCTAACCCCATGAAACAAATCAATTCAGCTGTTCCTTCAGCTGTGTTTCTTTGTGTTGAGGAGAAGCAACATTATAGTTAGAGTTAATTAGCAGCGTTATGAGAAAGATCAGGGGAATTTAACATTGAAAGATGAAGAGCATGACTAGGGTAGAAGGTTAAAAACATAAAACAGTTGCTTGGACACAGAAATCATGTGGCTACTCTTTAATTACATCAGAACTACAGAGGGCTTTCCAGTAAGACCACAGAACTACATAAATAATACATCCTTATCAGCACAGACTGATAATTAACAGACTTATGCATAATTCCAGTTCTGCAACTCAAAAAGAAAGACCAAAAAAAGCACAATCACAATGCAGTCGTTAATGAGGCCCTGATAATGCAAGACCTGTCCCCAAACTGTTTTTATGTGCTGGGCCTTGCTCAGTAGGATTATTCAGAGTATTTCTGCAGGAGCGAACTGGGGCAATAAGTGTGGCTGCCTATTCTCTGTGCTGAGTGATATCTGCTAAAAAAAAAAAAAAAAATCACCAGCTTTGCAGTCACAGATAGCTGGAATGTTTTTATATCTCACTGAATTTGTGGACCATCAGCAGCCTAGAGGGCACACCAGTAAAGTGATAATGGAATCGGTCTTCATCAGAGTTTTAAAAGCTTCAATATTCAGCTAAGTGGAAGGAGGTAAAAGGTTTCCCAATGACAATTGAAAAATGAAGTTGTTGTCCAAAAAGATGGCTTTAATCATCTTTTCAGGTGAGATGGTACTATGTATTTTAAATTTCAGATGAGACATACAAAATGCTCTAAAGAAATCAGGAACTTTACAGATGCTTTCTTTATCTGAACTAGTACCTTTTAATCCTTTTACATTCAAAATTTTGAACTGGTAAAACACCTCATCCTTTGGGAACTTCAGTGAGAATGGATGAAACACTCACACGAGTTATGCTTTCAGGCTCAAAACTGTACAAATGTTGAAGACATTTTAAATAATTTCACCAATTCAATAGATTGTCTGTCAAGTAGCCAGGGTGATCACTGTCTTCTTCTTCCTCTGTAAGACAAGACACAATGGGGAGAAATAAGTTGTAGATAAAGGAAAGTTCAGCCAGCCAAAGTTTTCTGATTTCAGATGTGCCTTAGGCACAGAATCAGTGTGGTGTGACTGCTCAGCTACAATGCAGCATCTATAAAAACAATCGTGTCTTCTCTCATTTTTAAAGGTAGGAATTTTTGTGTTTGCTGAAGAACAGAAATACAAACCACGTCCAGAGAAGTAAGTTAGCACATGTCAAAAAAAAATCATGCTAAAGAAAATAAAGGTTTTGTTCTTCATTTACGCACTGCCCTCAGTCGAGTCTAAAATCAGCTGATCTGAAAGTGCAAGGCTTACCCAGGTTTGACTGGTTATTTCCTACCACAGTGATGGAAATGTTATTCCATGTAGTTTTTTCAAACAAGCTGCCAGTTCTGCTTCTCTCTCTCAGATATTTCACCATTTTTTCCTCAGTTGCTGTCCATCTCCCCCGCTACAGAAACAGCAGGCAGGAAAATACCACTAAAATTTGTAAAAATCCACCTTGAGAGGATTTTGTGGGCATGCAAATGACACTTTCACTGATTTAACTTTATAAGTGCTCATATATTTTGTCCAAAGCACTATGCTCATTTTTAATTCTGCTTTTCTCTCTCTCCAAAGTGCCACTGACATTTTTTTTGCTGTTGTTCAGAGTTCTGCCAGGGCAGGGAAGAGAGAGCACAGCACAGAGTCCCAGCTCCATTTCCAAAAAATAAAAAGTCTGTGGTAACTGAAGAGATGAGAGGTTTAAGGACAGAGGACATGGAGAGCAAAGGTTTAGGGTCTCAGCCTGGTGATGTGAAACCAACAGCTCCTCTCCTGGGGTTCTTATGGATTCTTTTAAAACTTTGCACCAAATCCAGTGGAGGAAAAAAATTTTCACAAGCAAACAATATTCTATAGAAAAAGTAACCCCAGTAAAGATTTCGGTTGGAAAATTCAATTAAAAATAGCCATTTCCTTGAATCCAAACCAGTAAAACATCTGAAGAGAAAATTAAAAGCAGAATATACAAATATTTACCTGCTATCATTATGTGGCTCATGTTGTAATCTGTGTAAATGTACAATCCAATACAGGGCACTCTGTTGAACAGTGTCTCAGTTCAAAATACTTTTAGATTAAGACCTTTTAGATTAATTATCTAAATTGCTAGTAAATGAAATACTGAAAAAACTCTTTACAAAAGTCAGAGTAAGACAAAACATGCATTTACCTTGTGCTTTCTGTAAGGAAGTAAGAAACAGTGCAGCAGCTTCAGAAAGAGACAAAGGATTTGTGTTTTGGCTGCGTGTTTCTAGAATGAAAAATCAGAGATGCATGGTTTGCAAGTGTCTTATGGCATTTCTTTACTTTGTTCTTTGTTTTTTTATTATTTCTACTACTAGAGACTCAAAGACAAGAAAATATTGTCTCCTTCACTCTAAAACATTGCCTGCTCAAAACCAGCCTGATAATTAACACAAGAGAAATTAGCAATCCTTTTAAAAGGGTGGTTATTTCAAAGTCCCTCAGAAGGTAAAAAGAATATTTTCCTTTTTTGTAAGTTTCTAACTTTTTTACAACATTCTGTTCCTTCCAGAAACATTGCCTAGTGTGGATTGATGTCATCTGCTTCTGTTATTTGTCACTTCAGCACAATTAATAGCTTGATTTGATTTTTTTTTTCCCCCCCAGTGCAAAAAGAAAGCCAAAAGCACTGATGAAAATCCCACTAAGCAGCCAGGTCAGTCTGGAAATTATGTAAATGAAATCACACAGGTGCACCAGAGAGAAAAGTCAGTCTTTATCATGTGCAGGTTGGAATGAAGGGACTAGAAAAAGGGGGTTTATTTGTTTCCTTGGCTATGATTCCAGGAAAAAAATTCTCCCGTTTTCAGGGATCTCTCCCATAACCTGGGGAAGATGGATGGGCTCCATACCCCTGTGATAATGGACTCACCAAGCTGCAGTCTGTCATACAAGTCCTTCCTCTGGCTCTCATCTGCAATGAAGCGACGTCCCTCTACAAAAGCAGTGGGAGAAGGGTGAAAACAACCCCCCAGTTTGTTGTAATTCCTACTTCATAATCCCTAAAGGACTATTTTCCATTTTGTATATGGTCAAGAGCTTTCAATCTCTTTGCTGGACTAAAAAGTACTGTCTTTTAAATTGCATTTCTATTTAAACAAAGAAAAAAAACCCCACCCCAAATCCCAAACTAACAAAATAAAATCGTATTGCTTCCTGTTCATCAATAACAATGATAAAAAGCTCACTAGGGAAGTAACACAATGCATTATTCAAAGAAGAAAAATTTAAAGAAGGAAGAATTTAAAAAAAAATAACAAAAAAGGTCAAAATCTTCACTTTTATGATTAGAAATAATGTATTAATATCACTAGAACTTTCAGTTATATTTACAGTTGTTTGGAGCTTATATTTATTTTGTGTTGCAATTTTTTATATCGTCCCTTTTTTGCATTTCTCTCAGGATTATGACCTTCTTTTTTTTCTCTAATTTACAGGGAGCTTTTTTTCTTCCTCTCTTAATACCTGCCCTCCCTGATATCTTTTAATTTTAAATCAACAATTCAGAATACAATTTTTCCTATTAATATTCCTTTTATATTTGATTTTTTTTTATCAAAGTCTCTAAGTGTAGAATCAGTGAATATTCTGAGTGGAAAGGACCCACAAGGACTGTTGAGTCCAATTTCGAAGTGAATGGCCTGTACAGAGACCAAAGGTGTGACCATGACATAATTAGGACCATGCAATTAGCACATCCTCCCTACAAGCCTCAAAACTTCTACCCCCACAGCATCCTTAGGATATCCTGCTTGTGTGGAACGAAGGAATAATCCAGGGGTGGAGAAAATTATCTCCTCAAAAGGAGAGGGACTTACGTGCACCCTTCAAGTAGAGCACGGCCTGAGGAGTCCAGTTTCTCCTTTGGAAATGAGGCTTTATGCCAAAAAAAAAAAAAAAAAAAAAAAAAAGAGGGAAAAGGGACATGTCAGCATTCCATGCCATTGCTAATTAGTGCAAATACTTAATGGCACCAAGCTCTGGGCTCCACGAGCTCACCTGAGGGGCACTCCAGGAGCAGGCGACGAAGGACGCTGCCAGGAACAGGGCCAGGGCAGACACTGTGAGTTTATACAGCCCCTGTGCACAACAGAGAACCACAAGGTGCAGGAAAAGTCTTTCACATCTGCACATCCTCCCAAGTTCACATCTAAATGTGAGGGTGTTCCCAGCTGCTGCCTTGTCCCTGTCTTGCTGCCAAACCTCCTCTTGCTCAGGGGGTGTTTCAGAGCACACTGATCTGATCAGAAGATTAATGTTAAATAGAACTTTATTGTTTTAACTTAAATCCATTCTATCCTGGTGAGAACTGCCATAAAGGCGAGCACCTTTTGTGCTCCTATTTATAAGGACATCAGATCCTCCAGAAATAAGAATAATGTACAAACTAATGGGCAAAAGTGGTATAAAATCTACCTTGATTTTACCAAACCATAGACAACGCGCAAATGTAGGGGGCTTGTCATTCCAAACAAACAAACCAACCAAGAGACAAAATCTCTACTTCCTCAGTTTACAAAAAAAGGAAAAAATGTTTTAAATTTAGCATCCTATCATGATTAGCACAAGTCACAAGACAGGTTTTTTCGATTCTTGGAGTTTGTTCACTGACGCAGCACATGCAAATGGAAGCATTGAGCATGAATCCTCTGTGCACAAGTTGCACCTCCACTTGTTCACACAGACCATGTTGTTATTCATGTAGTGATAACAGTGATGGCCATCAGAGCATCTAACTTTATGTTTCAGAGTGGTTCATTTCATCCTGGGTTTGAGAGGCTGTGCTATTGGTGGTTTTCTTTAATGCAGTCGTTTAAAATACACATAATATATCTATATGTACATTTCTTTCAGGTTATTTTTAAAGGAAATTTTCTTAAGCTCCCTGGCAGTTCCTAAATATTGCACTCATATGGGAAAAAAGCATTAATTGCAAAGTAAATGTTTGCTACACACCAAAAAAATCTCACTTACCTTCATACTTATCTCGGTGACAAACCTTCAGTCCTCTTTCCTTGGGATGATGTGTCACAAGATCTCCTTCCTACATGTCCAGGGGTCCCTTTTTAAATCTTTGGAGTGGAGGTACCCTCCCCTTCCGTGGCAGGGTGGAGGAGTCTGAAGGGATCTCTTGTCAGCCCTGTAGATGGAGAAGCAAAAGGTCTGATGACTCCTGAGGGAAACCTGCAGCCTCGCAGGAAGTCCTGATTGAAATGATTGAAAGATGGATGGACTTGGAGATGCACCCCATTAACCAGGTGAACACCTCCTGAATACATCAGCATCAGCCCTGTGTGTTCGCAATGCATCACCTTCCTGCTGGATGATCAATAATCACAGCCAGGGTGGGTATTAATATGGATGGTGAGAGTTTACCCAGGATAATCTACAATACATCAGATTAGTATCCATTGTGGGAGCTGGAAAAGCTGGTAAATTACTCGCCAGCATCAAGAAAAAAATGACTTACCCAGTGTCACTAGGTGGAGGTTATTCCTTGCATACATTCAGGAGATGTAGTCTATGGTTTGATTCTCTAATGATATTTTGCGTCTAGTTTTCTTACACACAAGTGAAACTACAAAGCTCAACAACAACATCAACAAAAAATACCACAAATACCCAATAAACCCTGAAGTCCTAATAGTCAGAAACACTTTTCTGTCTCATTGATTGTCTGGAGTAAAAGCCCAGATCATGTGCTTGAATAAGTCAAACAGTGGAGCAGTGAAAAGAAAAAAGGCAGGGATCAGGGAAGTAATTTCCATGAGTTACTTCTGGGTGATTGTTTGGCTCATTGCAGTCATGGAGTGTGGGTTTGGTCCTCAGGCAAATAGTTAATCATGCTTGATGCCTACTCTGTAGCCAGGGTTTTCATATCTCCTCCTGCACTTTTTCCTTTGTAAACTTGCTGGAAGCGGAAGGAGAAGCAAAGCAAACAGGGAGGCAGGAATTTTCTGATTAGAAAATTGACCAACGGAAAGTTTACTGCAGCAGTCTCACGAACAGGGCCAGCCCATGGTGTGACAAAAATCCAGGTCAGGCCGTGTGTGTAACAAACACTGGCTCATGAATGTGGAGTCCAAGGAGGAATGTGCAGACAGGCACTGCTGCTGCTCACTCTGAGCTCCTCCCTGGCATTGTGTGTCTGTGGACCCTGCTCCAAAGCACATTATTAAGTGAAGGTGTCCAGCTTTTGGGAGAGTATCACTCTGTTCCCTGCTCATGCCACACAGAATTGCCCACTGAATATAAAGAATTGCCATCAGCTGCAGCTTGTGCTGGTGTAGTGCAAAGAAACCAGAGGGAAGTTCAGGTTTGGTCTCAAGCAGCTCCTGTGGTGGCTGGGAGCTGCTGTTAGAGCTCTATCCTTTTAAAAAGGCCATGCCCTGATGCATCCCAGCCAGCAGAAGGTATTCTACTTGCATCTACTTCACTGTGAAGTTTCTTTTCCCTGCACTTCTCCCTGTGCTCTGACAGATCAGAGACATTTCTTGATGATGCTTAACACTCAGCCTTAGAAGGGGGCTGTGCATTTCATCCAGGAGACATTTAACATGCAGAGGCTTGGAAAAGGTAAAGCTTCTCCCCTATTCCCTTCTGGAGTGCCTTTAGATCTTCCTGTTATGCACAGACCACAGGGCTGGAATCAAAACATTCAGCTGAGCCTGTGAGAATTAACACCTGCCTTTGGGATTGGGCAGCGTGAAGAATCTCTTCAGGACAGTTCTCCTCATGACAAGAAAACTAAAATGTGTCTGGGACTGTAACGGTCCCCTGGGCAGCTGCTTTCCGGCTAGCTGTGCTCTGGGACGATTACAACGATGTTCTGTGGGTTTGCTCTGATCTCAGCCTGGCAGCGTGGTCTGAGGCCTTGGAAGAACAGGCAGACTCCGACGTGGGGTTAGCAGATGTTTATTCCTTGAGGGTCCACGGCCGGAGCCGAGGGGAAGCAGGAGAGGCAGGCAAGGCAGGAACGGGAGCAGCAGGAGAGATCCAGGAGCAGCAAGAGAGCGACTGGGCCTTTTTTACCCCCTTAAGTACCCTTCTCAAGTACCCTGGGCAGAGGGTAACTTTTGGACCAATCTCTGGGATGGGAGGGGTGGCTTTGGCTTGGGTGCTTAGCAGTACAATCGGAGTGGGTGGGTACCTTGGGCTACCTGGGCAGATGGGCTAGGGAGACACCACGAGGGAATGGGGCGGGGGAGGGGAAGGAGAAAAGGGGACATACCATTACAAGAAACAAGAAACTTACACAAAATTGAAAAACCCTAATCATGCACTGCAACATGGGACTGAAAATAAACCCTACTTTTCCTGCCACTGTAATGAGACAAGATAACAAACATAACAGGAAGGGGGTACAAACAGCTCAGCCTCTTCCATTGCAATGGGGAGAAAAGCAGGAGAATGGGAGGCATGGAGAAAGATGTTACCATGCTGTAGGAAAACAGCTTCAGTTTTTCTTGTCTTTTGACCATTTTGCAAAATCTGAGCGACTCTGACTTAGTGTTGCTGGAGTGTCAGTCTGTCTCCCAAACCTGGCTGTATTCTGAGTCCCACTGGAATCCTTGTAGAGATTGGGGCTTGTTTGAAGCTGCCTGGAGGGCAGCAGGGAGCTGAACTGAGCAGATCAAAATCTGAACTGCCTTGTTCTGGGGACAGGGGACCACCAGTGCAAGAACCAAAGCAGAATCTTGACAGCATCATCTTAAATTAAATTGTTTTATTGCTGTACTGTCAGATGCTTCAGTGCCACCAGGGTGTCTAAAAGTCAGGAGTTTAGTTACAACCTGCAGCAAGAGACGGTTGATCTTCACCTTTCACATCAGGTGAAATGAACCCAATCTCAAATTGCATTGGGGCTTGGGGTTTGGGTTTTTTTTTATTTTCCAAGGTTTTTTTTTTTTCCTTTAAATTGTCTGTGCCTTGGTGACTCATGGCTCTAAATCCATTTATTTTTACTATGACTAGTGACTCCAAGTTGCTTCAGTTTTCAAACAAGTGTATTTCAGAACCATCTCCTTGGAAATCTGTAAGGAGTCTGCATGCAGAACAAAGAACTCCAGGTTTGTCAATTCTACTTCAGGGATCAAAATTTAAGAGACTAGGCTTCTCCCTTCAAAACTTTTTCTTGCCATGATTCTATGGCAAGAAGGGGGTCACCTCACCCTTCCCAGAAATCCAACCACTTCTAGGATGATGTATGGGACACAGTTTATTTGTAAACAGGGACAGGAGGCAATGTTTCGGGAAGCCAGTGCAGCTACTGAGAGTGTTTGCATTCACAAAAGAACTGTGGCTGTGTGTGGGCACATGTGAGCTCGTACTCTTGAAAAAGGAAGCAGCCTATAATTGGGTTATGGATCATAACACACTAAAAAACTGTGGCACTTTGGGATGATGAGCTGTGCACCAACACTCATTGTCAGTGCTGCCATTTCTCAGCTGATTCACCTGGAGGAGGCAGTGGATCTGGCATGTAATCAATACCCTGAGTGAGAAAAGTAGAGGGAAGCTTGCTATAGCAGCAGAATCCCTTATTAGAAAGAACATAACCTATTCTTGTTCTTCAAGATGATCTAAAGGGCACAGGATGCATATCCTGATGCTGTAAGAGATGAAAAGATAATTTCTGGCATTGAAGTTCAGTACTGAGATGAGGGGAAAATGTTCTTGTGTGCTGGAGTTTTAACCAGTGGGGTCAAACTTACCTCACTGACTTGAGTCACAACCATGCCCTTTCCCAAATATTTCCCTGGAAATACAGGATACAGTCATTATGCCCATGTATTTTTAACTGCTGGTAAGGACACCAGTGATCCATGGCTTGCTCCTGAGAAAAAGGTGCAGCTGTGGTGTGTGTAGGTGATCAGTGGGTACGTCAGCGAACACTGGTGCTGTCAAGGTATAAATCTCCAGAACTTATGACCTTTGCTTTGTGCTTATTCCCATTTCCTTTGGGGTTTTTTTTTTCCAGTTAGTTTGGTAAGTCTCTAGGAAATACATCCCACTTCTGTCTGGCACCTGAGCAGCACCTAGCACAGTGTACTTCTGGCTCCTACATGCTACTCTAGCATCATAATAGGCTGTGAAATGTCACGGCAGAGCCTGCAAAGTAGGAAATTACAAAGCATTTTGCATTTCATTTGCAGCAAGTTGCATAGTAAGGCAAGGTTTCTACCAGTAGCAAAGTCAAATACAGATTGCCCTGGAAGGATGTTGATTTGTTATCAGCTGAGAAACACAGAGAATAGATTAGACAACCCCTTTTTAGGACTCATGGCCCAACTGATCCTGCCCAGACACATGGTTATGAACCGTATGACCTCTTAATATATTCTTTTTGGGCTGTTTTTTTGTGTTTCTGTGGTCTTTCAAAGCTGACTCTGGACTTTAACCCCATATATCCCACTCAGACTAAAGGGAAATTTGTGTACAAGCTCCATATTTGCCCTGTAAAACCTATTGACCTAAACAATCCTACCTGCAATCCATCAGTACATTTTATGCCACGCAAATATGTTTTTCAGTGTTATTTATTTTCATAATAGACCTTAATTTACAGAACCATAGAATAGTTTGGGTCGGAAGACACCTTTAAAAGTCATCTAGTCCACCCCTCTGCAATAAGTAGGGATGTCTTCAACTTCTCTGGGAAGGTGAATTTTCATGGTGCAGCTCTGAAGGGAAGAGATACTCTCTGGTGTAAACCAGGTGCAGGATTAGACAGCCCATCAGTTTCTGGCCCAAATTTAATTAACTATTCTGTTGCACATTTAGCACCACCACGTCTGTGGGTGCATTTCAGGCACTGCAGATTTGCTGGAGAAGCTTTTTGTCTTTTCTCTAGACTGTATAAGAAGAATTGTGCTAAAAAATGCTTGAGGTAGAGAACAAGGTGCAGAAAATCCAGTCTGTCAGAGATCATGTAAATGCCTCACGCAAGGGGGGTAACAGGGACTTTGTTGAGGACTAATGTGTGAGCAATGCTGCAGCCAGGTCCAGGTTCTACAGTTCTCACAAGTGTGAAAGAGAAGCAACTTCAAGGGATAATTATAAGAAAAATTTAAATATATTATATGGGGTGAGGGGTGTTTGGAAAGAGTAGAAATCCACAAATTTTTGAAAGGTGCAAGCATCTCAGGAAGAGGTGTTACTTCTGAAGTTCAGTGAACCACAGGATGGCAGAACAATTTTTTTTTTCCCAGCAATGGACAAGTCTGAGTCAAACACCAGGTGGAAAGACCAGCTGAAAAAAACCAGTTTTCTCCAGTTTGCAGGCTGGAAAGGAGATATGGCCTTCTAAGCAAGGGCATTTACGAGGTACTTTAGCAGGAGCTGTACAGCTCTCCAGACAGGCAGGCTCTACTGCATACGTCTTGATAATTTAATACAAAAAAGAGGAATTAGTTAAGGGTCCTAATGACATTTATTTTTTTTTCACAGAACCAAGGGCAGAGCTGGCAGTTGACAGAGATACTATTTAATACACTATCAGCTCAAGAGACTTCAACACTTCCTTCCTTTCAAAAGTGGTGAGAGTGATTAAAAGTATACAGTTCCCAGATTCCCTGTTCTAACTCTCAGAAATTAGGAAGATATGCTCCTTCTTGAAATTTTGCTATAGGTGGGAAAAGCAGTAAAGAACTGCTAATGGAAGTGAGAAACATCTCAGGAACCAGAGTTTTGACACAGCAATAACCTATATCACAACATTCCTTGTTATTTTAAACAATAATTAGAAGAGAAGGCTTCAAGTTGCACTGAAATTACAGGTAATTAATCTAACAGCTACAGGAGCGATGTGAGGGGAAAAAATGTGAAAAGGCCAGGAAGCAGGAGCCTGATGTTTGATTAGAACCTGGTTGCAGCTGGTGGTCCCTCTCAGCTGAGGGCTGAGTGGCAACAACTGTACCTTGTAAAGCAGAAGAGCCCTCTGCTCATTTAAACGCTGAACTTCAGTCAGCCTCTGCTCTTCAGAGGAACAGCTACAATAGCTGTGCTGTCTCCTTCAGAGAGGTTATTTTTTCATGTGCTAGCGTGAGTATAAGGTCTTGGGCTGTGGTTTTTGTTGGTTGTTTTGGTTGGTATTTTACTGGTATGTTACAGAAAAAAAGTCAAATACCCTTTAATAGAGTATTACTTATATCTGCTTGAAGGCTCTTGTGCACTTCAAGAACAATCCTAAACCTAATTGCAGTGGTATTTAAATTTTAATTTAAAGGTAATTCATCTATGTCTTTAGAGATAATGCACCCGTAATAATGCATCTTTAATATAGAAAAGTGCTTCCACTGCCTGGAATTTATTTGAGGATTATCTCTTTTAAGAAGACATAGTTAAAAAATAGTCTCTTCTCTAAAATTGCTCTGAGCTTCTTTTTATTCTTATTTCTTTGAAGTATTCCTGTGGCTAAGGACATGTTCATTAGAGTAAATGTTACTACTTGTAGAAATATTAGAAAAATAAACTTAGAGGTCTTGCCTCTGCTTATATAAAACTAAGTTGCTGCCATGTGGGCAGCTTGTAGTAAACCAGTTTAAATTAAACACTTAGTATTTATGTTTATTTCAATCTAGATTAATAAATACTTATATATAATTTTATTCCTTACTTCAAAAGATTATACAAGTGTTAAGTACTAGTGAAGCCTACTGCTGTTTTTGGGGAAAGGAATTAATTTTTCTACATTAAAAAAAAAAACCACTTAAAATCTGATTCTTGGAAGTTTCATCCAGCTCCATTCAGTATGTTGTTATTATTATTTAATAACATGGCTTCATAATCTCAATGTCACTTCCAGTTGGAGTTGTTTCCCCTCTTGTTTCTTCCCAATGACAAAGATTCAGCCATGCTGGGGATGCTTGTCCTGGAGCTGTGTCTCAGGCCTGCTGAGGGCACGCCCCAGTGAGCATTCTTGGTGCTGGTGTTTGAGCACATGCTGCTTTGGAGGGTTGAGAAGCTGTGGGTGAAGTCCCCATTGTCCCTTGGAAGCTCCCAGCTGGTCAGTGCAGGTGGTTGCAAGGTGCACCTGCCCCTGCCACCCCCAGTACAATTAAAGTGCTTCCTTCAATTTGAAAAGTCCTCTGCTAACTTGCAGGGTGTTCTTCAGTCTTTATTTTCATTCTCCCTCACCTCCCTGCCATGCTTATGGTATTTAAGAATAAGCAGTGAGATTTCAGGAAGTATTTCTGTATTTCTTCCCCAGCTTTTCCATATCAATTTCTAGTTCCCTGGACAACAAAACGTCCTGGCTGAAGGTTTATGTCACAGCTGGTGAGTGGAACAAGGGTTTTCAAACTCCTGGATACCAAAGCTCCAAGCTGTCAGCTGAATGGAAAAATTTGCATAAATATGTGTGTGTGGATTACCCTGACTCTCATATGCCTATTCTTTTCAGATATTTGGCAAGAGAAAGGAAATGGTGAAGTCTTTAGAACGTGGAGCTAAAAAACGGCACCACAACCCAGTGGACAGTATCTGCAGGAAAATCAAATCCATCCAAATGATGGACCAAGTCTCCAACCCAGCTTTGCAGATACCAAAATTTCAATCCCGGAACTTCGACAGCCCACAGAGCAATCCTATAAAAAATCTGGAAAAAATACTGAAAGGGAGGACCTGCAGAAGTTGGGAGAGTACTTGTTCACCCTTGGTCAGCCCTGACAGGGACAGTATTTGCTCTGCAAACTCACCCTGTCTTGGGGCCACCTCTGACTCCTACTCTGAAAAAAACACCTTTTCAATCCCTAAAAGCAGTGAGAGACCTAGCAGCTCGTGGATGTCTCCCTATCCCATTGAGAACTCTTCCCCATACTGCTTTGGACCCAGGGAGGCCCATGCCCAGAACAAACCATGTGCTTTAGCAAATGCTGAACCTAAAGATGTGCGGCCCAAGCAGAAGCATCTGACATCAAGTCCAAATGTATGTTTCTTCACATCTGAAAAAATGGCAGAAAGTGCTGTGGTCCAACCTCCTGCGCCAAAAACATTTCTTTCAAGTGAAAGAGGTAAAAATCCTGAAGAAAAACACCCCCTAATTAAGAATCCTACAAATCTGAACATTCAGCCTATGTAGATAACATTTATTTACCACTTAAACTTGTAACAACACATTTTAGCAGCACTCAAATCCTACTGCAAAAAGAGCTGAGGCAAATTGTAAATTTTCTCCAAAAAATATTGATGTGAGTGTAAAAAATGAGGAATTAATAAGGGAACACCTTTTCCAATTTTGCTAATTGATTTTTGGTTTGAGAGGGAAAAAAATATTTTTAACAGTTTAAGAGATTGAGATTACTGTTTGGCTAGTACTACAGCATTTTTTTTTAATAGCTAAATTTTATTTGGCTCTTAATTTAGCCTATGATTTGCCTGTCAGACTGATTTTGAAGATGCATGAGTGTGGGTGTTGCTCTTAGTTAGGGTGGGGGTTTTTTGGTTTGGTTTTTGGGTTTTTTTTTGTTTTGGGGGTTTTTTTGTGGTTTTTAGGTTTTGTTTGTTTTAGGGATTGTTTCCTCAATAAGTTAACTCTAATGATTTCTCTACAGTATATCTGGAGGGGGAGGGAAGAAATACCTGGCCTCTTAAAATATCCTGTTTCATAGATTCACTCCATGGAAAGACTAACCAAGTTTTTCCAAAAATACATGTATCAAAGTAGATGCATGGAGTCTTCCAGCTCAGAGGCTCCAGCAGTGACCAGTTCCTGTTGTTATTTAGCAGCAAGAGCTCTATTGTTGTTGGAGGGGAAGCTGGTTAGTTGGTTATGTTGTTTCAGTCATCTGGAATGAAATTTGCACCATGAGCAAATAAAGATGGGCAATAACAGTTTTATTCTTCCCAGGAGGAAGGCAGACTCTGGGGCACAAAGCTGACAATATGTACAATGTGAGCTTGATCTGTGAAGAGGACCTGCTGACCACCATTTTCTGTGCATGTGACATCCACCACACAGGTTTGCCAGGGTTTTTTCCTTGATCTCTTTTGTTCTCCTCTCAACAGATTTCCAAGGTTCAGATCGTGTTATGGTCCCTGAGAGATGCCAAGCTCTGAGATGTGTAGGTGCCTGTGTTGTGGCAGATGCAGAATAAATGTGGAAATGCCTGTGCCTCTTCTGCATGGTGCTTGACCCTTCCTTGGCTGATCTTTGCAGTGCTTTAGCACAGGGGAAAGAGAGGACCAACACATTTCTAGCAGTTACTCTTATTGCAAAAGACTGTTTCTTTCTTTCAGCCTTCATCCTGTTAGAAACCTGGGAAACTTCAGAGTAAGGGACATTTCTTTCCAGTTCCGCCTCAGACATGACTGAAAGTGGTGGAATCATGGAATGGTTTGGGTTGGAAGAGATCTTAAATATCACCTAATTCCATCCCCTTGCCATAGGCAGGGACACCTTCCCCTGTCCCAGGTTTCTCAGAGCCCCATCCAGCCTGGCCCTGAAAGCAAGGATCAGTACCATGTGTCAACTCTTGTTCCTCTTAAACTGAAGTCTACAAAACTAGTAAACTGTATTTTTACACAGAATAAAACCAAAACCCCATCACTACAAAAAAACAAACAAACAAAAAAAAACAACAAAAAAGAGCTCTAAACTACTTTTTTTTCCCAGATCACTACAGGAATCAGTTGCTTGTCTACAGCTTCTGAGGGCAGTTGGATACAATGCAGTTCAGTAGTGTGGCCTTTTACAGGTTTTTTTATGGTGCCTTGCCATGCTTTGGAGCAAAAAATCCTTTTTGACCCCAGGTTTTGACCCCGGTTTCTGCTTTAGGAAAAGTGGCAGTGTCCAAGATAATTGATTATTTGAGACACACAACGAGCCGGGAATCAGAAGACAGTGCTCTTGAAGAGCTGTGCAACATGCTTGACCCGGAGCACAAAGATATCTCCATGGACCTGGAAACATATCACACTATCATGGGAGAGTGGATTGAAGACTGTAAGAGAAAATGGTAACAGCATTTTAATAAATCTATCTCATAAGTCTTCTGTGGAAACAGGAAATGATAAACTTCCCCCTTGGCTGGGGAAAGAAAGTGGTATTGGGACACCATGTCCACAACATTGGGTTTGGCTAAAGTTTTAGAAGTGTTTACAAAGTTGGTAAGCAGCCCAGTGTCCTGCTGATTTTGTGACCCTTGATACTCCCTTCTTTCAGGGAAGGCGGTGCTACTGAGGAATCATCAGCAAGCACGGAAGACCTGGAATTTCAAGCACCTAAAAATATCTCTGAAGGTGCGGAACATCTTATTCTGTTTATATTCAGGAAAGCTCCACTTTCTTGCTCTATAACCAAAACTCCCACCTCTTTCAGCCAAGAAGATGCATGTCTGGATGAATGTTACATCAGGAAGCCTGGAGGCCTTTGGGGGTGATGTATCTAAAGGAGACATGTGAGTCCACTTAAGCAATTCTTTCTCAGAATATAGTACTCCTAGCTTTGAACCACTTGATAGAAATCCAATAACCTTTATTTTGGAACACTGTCCTTGCAGATTTTAATGCTCACCTCAGTCTGCAGGAGCTCTTGATGCTGTCACAGCTTCTGCTCAGACTTGAAATAAAACCTGTATTTTTTCCTACTCATATCTTGGTGCTTCTGTGTCCTTTTGCCTTTTTAATCCGTGGTCAGATGTTTGTTGTGTCTTTCCCTGTTTTAACTGGGTCCTTTCCTCCATCAAAATCTCAGTTGTCTGACAATAAGAAGACATTACGTCCTGAAAATCTGGTCTTGGGTTTTGTTTGGGGTTGTTTTTCTTATGATAGGGAGTTTGAAGGTTTTTTTGTAGTAGTAGCAATGTCTGTGATTTGGACTCTGTTAATGGCAAAGCACTTAACAAAGAGCAGAAGTTTCATTTGCAGTTTATGCCTTGTCAGAAATCCAACACTGCTCTGTAATGCTTCCCTAAAATTTCTCAGGATCTCAAAAGAATTATCCTCATTCAAGTTTTGGTTGAAATCATAAAGTGGGGGGTGGCTTGGGGGAAAAGAAAAGGACCCAGAAATTGTAGAATAAATACAGAAGCATCATTAGTGGCCCAAGAGATGATTAGCAAAATCTTAAAGCAGTCTTGTGCTGATATAAAGCTGTGGCATCTTCTGACGGCAAACTCCAGTTGTAGGGAGCAGAAAAAGTGCTTAAAACCAAAACTTCCTGGTGCCCATAAAACTGACTTGGAGATGCTCCATTATCTCTGTGCAGAGCAAACGACTGGACACTGCAGCATCACAAGTCCTCTGTGGGCTCTCCTCTCATCTCCGATCAGTGCAGTAGGATGTTTTAAAAGTCTGAAGTAGATTAAATCACCTTTCTCACTCTTTCCTGGGACAGGGAGACCTCTGACTTGATAACCTGTGTTGCGGACCTGCAGTACAACAACCAGAAGCTTCAGGAAGAGAACAGCAAGCTGAAGCTCACCCTGGAAGCTCTGGATGAGACCAACAGCAAGCTCCTGGCAGATAATGAGCATCTACATCAACAATTAAAAAGGTGGGGGACCCCGATGGCACCAGGCCTGCCATGGGCAGAGCTGTCATCTTCCAGCCTTGCTTTCATGCTTTTTTCTCACCATTGCTTCATCACAATGGCTTTCTTGACTTTACGCAATGTCTGTAAGGTTTAGCCCTCTTGCCTAATTGTTCTGCTCTGTCCTTCCTGGTTCTTATAAGATCATTCATCTCAGACCCAGGTTCCTGCAGCATGTGGTGGTGTGGGTGCACATGGGGAGAATCGCAGGCTAAAACAAACAAAATAACAACAACAATATTTAAAAAGGCATAATATTACCAAGAGGAGAGCCAAGCACTGGAAGGCTTCCAATCCTAGATCACATTCTTGCTGCCAGGCAGAAGTGAGTGTCTAAAAGCTCTTTTGCTACTCATTTGATGGACTGAGGTGAGTTGTGTCACTTGTTCAGCCTTTCTGTAGCCTGAGGACATATCACTGCCTGAGTACAAGCCCATTTTTCATTGTGTTCATCAGGCCTAATTAATTACCCTGTGATATGGTTTGGTCAGCTGCCAAGATGTTCCCAGGGTTTTCAGGGGCAATTAAGGCAGGAGTTCTGTAGGGTAGCTGGCATGGGACATGTGCCTTATGTGGGACCACCTGCTCTGGCATTCTCTGTAGGATCAAGTTAGCTTGAAAAAGGGCCTTGCCTGTTGCTTTCACACATGGTTTGGGGTTTATCAGACTAGGGTAAGAATACTTGAATACTGAACTTAAATGGTTTCTCCAACTGTAAACCATGAAGTGTTGTAAAGATGAATTTGTGCTCAGGTAACCTGATATATTTTGCTGTAACAAGCTGAATTTTTAATATATTTAACATAGCTTTGTTTGCATTCACCTGTCTTGGATGGGGTTTTATCCCTCGCTGTAAGTGTGAAAGTGAGTGATAAATAGGAAGTAAAACCATGAGCTTTTACTTTCCTGAACAGAAATGATGGACTTAAACTTGATTGTTGCTCTTCTGTTAAGTGTGCCAAAAAATAAGTCCCTGGTGGCTTCTAAAAGTACTCTATTTCCAGCCATCTAAACAACCAACATTAACTGGCTAAAGTTTCTCTGGATTTGCTTCCCCCTGTGCAGCATCCAGCACTCTGTGTTGAAAGCCAAATCCCTGGAGGAAGAGCTAGAGGAAGCAAGAAACAACCTGAACCTGTCAGAAGAGAAGAGAGAGCAGATTCTTTGGCAGAACAAACAGCTAGTAGGTGCTCTTCCTTCTTGCTTCCCTTGTGCAGCACCTCAGACCTTGCTGTGACAGTGGTGGGGCTGCTCAGGCTGTTAAAACTTTGAAGAAAGGCCTTCTCTGCACCTTCAGTGAAGGCTCGTGAGCTGCACCAGCCTCAGCTCTCCCCTTTTTGTGTGCTCTCTGAAACAAAGGGATTCAACACCACAGCTCTGGACGTGTTTGTAGTCTGTTGCTTTTTGACTGTTGAACTTTACATGCTAAAACCAACTCTTCTGTTTTTCTCTTTTTCCATTTTTTTTCCCATAACTTGATCAGCAAAAAGAAAATCAGTCTCTGAACATCAAAGTCACTTCTCTCCAGGAAGAGGTAAAATAAATCATGATTTGACGTGTTCTTGCCTAGTTAAAATTTGCCATTAAGAAATGAAATGTTTGTCAGACTTTGAAGCCTTGCATGCTAATTAGGTTATCAAAATGTCTAACATTTTAAAAGGCTGATTTGTCATAAAACTTTATATCTTGAGGTTGCACTGTGCTTCATATTTTCCACTTGCTGGGTAAGTAAGGATGTGAGGTTAGGGAAGCATAGGGACAGAGACAAACTACTCCCCACCACCACCTTTTTTCCAAGATTTATAGGCAAATTCCATGTATTTCTGGTTCCCACTGCTATAAATACACAAACTCTATATTGAAACAATCTCCATCCAACGCTTTATCATTTCATATTCACTTCTGTTTTCCTCCCTTAAGATCCAAAGAAGGAATCTTGTATAGATCTGTAACACCAAAAATACACAACAAAAATAATTTAAAAATTAGGTGGGTGGGGTCTCCACTCACAGATGAATCCATTGACACTGGCCAAGGACCTACAGGAGTTTTTTAGGAAATGCAGCTCCATCAGCAGAATATTCCTAGGCTTGTTTTTTATTCAGAGAAGAGCTGTTCATTTTTTTCTTTTTTTTTTACTGCATCAGAGCAAATATTTTATAAACCAGTTTTTATTAGGTGATAAAGTGTTTTAAGGCTTGCATACAGACTGTATTTTAGACTATTCAGGGGGGAATGGAGAAACAGGTTAAATCAAACATAGTGAAGAAAAGAACCTTAAGATCAGTCTTTCTGCAAAGCTCCTTAGTCCAAATAGCTATTAAACCACATCTTTCTGAAAAAAAATCTCATGCTGCAGGGCTGACTTTTCTTTGGCTTTTCAGGTCTGGTAGTGGTTATAAATCACATTTTGAGGGGTTTTCTCTTTTACCAGTGCTCTGGGTGGGAAAAGAAGCAGAAGCAGTTTTGGTGGGGCAAACACATGCAATGTATGTGCAAAAATGCTGGTAGTGCTTGAGAGTAGGCAGCAGCTTGGGGGTGGAGATGTCGTTTTTGCCTGGTTTCTTCAAGGAGAAGCTGTCAATCCATTCAGCTATGCCTAAACACTCTGTGTCTTGTTTAGATTATTAGGAATAGCATGGACACCAACGGGCTGCAAAAGAAGATTTTGGAGCTGTCTAAAAATGCAGCACAGCTTCAAGTAAGCATTTCAAAGCTGAGAGGAATAAAAAGTCCTGGATTTTACTTGGTTTTAGTGAAGGGGGAATTTCTGCTGCTGGAAGGTAAACAGCCCTGAACCTCTCTATGTTGAAGGACTGCAGTGAAATAGTAGCTTGGAGAGTGTGACAGCTTTCACCAAGAAAGTCGGTGTCTGGAGGCTAAAAACTAGGCTGGTAGAAACAATCCAGTTTCATTCTTTCCTCCAAGTTAAATTTTTTTTGGATACCTTTTCCTCACTATTCAAGAAAATACATTAAGGTCATGCGTTGAGAGATGTTGCTGAAAATATTGGCCTGGACAGATGAGAGGAAACAAGGTCACTGAAAATTGAGAATGCTCTCACTCTTTGCTGGGTACAAGATCTGTACCTTGAAATAAACACCACACAAGGTATTCAAAGAAAAATTTGATTTTTCTAAGCAAGGAACATTGATACTCCTTTTCCCTTCCTAGTAGGAAATAGGAACAGACTTTAATCATAGTCTGTACTGATGGCTTTGGGGTTTTTTTTATCATTTCATTCTTCAGATCCAAGCCCATATCTATGAGAGCACTGTGGTGAATAAAGAGGCAAGCCTGATCCAGGTTAGTTGCTTTTGCTCCATTACTGATTAAAAACCACACAATCACAGAATAATTTGGGTTGGAAGGCACCTTAATGATACCTTGTTCCAATCCCCTGCCATGGGCAGGGACAGCTTCCACTGGCCCAGGTTCCTGGTCTGTATTGATGGAAGTATTTGTAAAAAGGCAAGGCAGTAGTATTCACTGTGGCACTTTTATTTCTACTCTTCTCACACTGCAGAACCTGATGCTATAAATGGCTTCAAAGTAGGCGAGCTCTACTTTAGGACCTGGTTATGAGTCAGCATAATTAAAGGTTTCAGGATTTTTTATTTTTTTTTTTAATCACAACCTATTAAAACAAACTTGTAAACTTCAGACAAAATGTCCAGAAACTTCTAAAAGCTACTCCCATCAGCAGGGACCTACAGAAGTTCTTTCCCTTCATGTCTCTTACTGAAATTTTGGGTTACTAGAAATGGTGAGTTGGAGCCCAGTGGAAAAGGAAATTTGTCCTTTTATTGCTGAGGTGTAATTATCTAGGCTTTGTTGAGGAGTGAGTATTTCTGATGTTTTTAAACGTGCATTTTATACTAGAAAACAAAGATATGAGACCATGCATACCTGCTGGTGTTCTCTGGATTCATGAATTATGCAAAGAGCCTTCTATGCCAGTGGAGTTTCTACTTAGCAGAACATGCTATAAATCTCCTGATAAAATATTTGACTATTGGACTCCCTGAAAAGTGACTGCAGCTGAATTTAAATAGTAAAGAAGAGAACTGAACTTCAGTGTGATCCAGCTGACAGCTTTGTAGCTGAGTGTTTTAATAGCTATGGTTTGGTTGTTTTTCCAGAAGCAACTTAAGGGCACAAATTTATTAAATTCTTATTTTAAAAAAGTAGCTTTCACTTTCTCCTACTTGAATGATTCAAAGCTTGTGTGAGCTCGATAGTATAGTTTTATTTTAACAAGACTCTCTTAGTCTATTGGCTAAATGGGAATTTTGAAAGTAGACTGCTAGATTACATGTGGATAAATGTGAGTGGTTGGTATAATTTTGAAGAAACTGATGTGGAAATTTGACTCTACTTGTTGGCATTGGGATAATCAGGTTCTATAACCTCACTTTTTCTGCTTAGCTTTCTGTGCACTTTGTCTCTTTCAAAAACCTCAATGATTTGTAAAGAGAGTAGGAAGGACTCATAAAAGTGTGAGAGGACAAGAGCTCCTACTCAAAATTTCTGTTTTCTCTTATAAATGCTCTGCTGTCTGTGCAGCCTCTTTTATTGGAATGGCATAACCTGACTGGAGCTCATTGCTAGTTGCTAAGAAAGATGGTTCTTCTACCAATTCCTCAGCCCTTCCTTGAGGGCTGACTCTTTTTCAGCCTTTCTTAGGTCATATTTAATCTACAGAGTGCTACGCTCTAATAATGAAAAAATAAGTAAACTTGGAACATTGCAACTTGTTTGAAGAGTCAGTTGGGATTAAAACTCATGCTGGCATATAATGTAGACCATGTTTTATGGTAAAACTAGAGTGCTTCTGTCTAGTTTAATCTGTTGGGCCTGAAACCAGGTGAATAATAGTTAAAGTACAGCACCTGGAAAAGAGGGTTTGTCTCCTTAATTTCAGAATTTAGGTAGAAAATGTCATTTGAGTGCTTTCTGTTAGTTAATATGCAGGATAACTCACTGTATTCTTTTAAATTCACAACTATTTTTGTCACAATCAGGTTGCTGTTCAAGCTAAATCATGCATCTTACTGTTGTCATGGAGGATAAAATATAATTTTTGGTTGTTCTTTTGTCCACAATCTCTGCAGAAGGAGCAAGACATCAAGGAACTCAAGTTAACCATTGTGGAGTGTTCCTCAATCATAGAGGTATGGGTTGGGTTTGGTTTGGCCTGTGCTGATCCTGCATGGCAAAGTCAGCCTCTAAGCAAACACCACGAATGTTTTAGACACTACGGGCTGAAAAAAATAAACTGCTGGAGAACATCCAACACATGCAGCAAGAGCTGATCTCGTGAGTACTGTGGCTAAATCCCACAAAAGGCAGTTCATCAGAAGTCCAAAAAAGACTGATACATAATTTTTTCCTGCTTCTTTTAGAAATGGGTTGAGTTTCCCATTGCTGTATAAATTTAACAGCAATATTCCTGAGGGGATGGATTCACTGCACTGTGAACTGGAGCTTGCACAGTCTTCTGAGGTATGAATTAAACCTTAAATTAATCTCTTCCCAGTTGTCTTCCATCAGCAGAGGCAGAACAAAGCTCATTCCCTGTAAATGATTAGATAACTGGAATTTGAAGCCATTAATCCTAGCATGTAAGCACAGAACGAGAAGGTTGTGATATAGTTCCAAGCACCTTGGAGAAAGTCCAAAGAAGAGCAAACAAAACACTTGTAGATATAAAAAATTAGCTCATAGTATCCTAGAATGGCCTGGGTTGGAAGGAACCTTAAAGATCATCCAGTTCCAACCCCCCTCTGCTCTACAAAGTAAATCTGGAGGGGCTTGGGTCATGTTTTTAGCTGGCAGAAGAACAGACTGATGGGAGAAGATATCAGTTTTCCAATATATAAAGGCTTTTATGCTGGAGAAAGTAACTGACAGTCTGCTTCATGTGCTGCCTACACCAGACAAAAACAATGATTTTTTCAGTTGTGAAAGAGGAGACTTCTTTTTCTTTGAAGTCACCTATAGTGAGAAAGGAAATCCAGCATTAGAGTGAGCATCTTGATGAAGTTGATGGATCTTAATCTGATGTATTGTTAAGAAACTCTGATAAGCCCCTCTGATGGCAAACCAAATATATTTAAATGAATAAAATAAGCTATTTATGTAAGTAGAAGATAATGATTAGGCTAAAATACTTTGACCAAAATTATTTACTTAGAACTACTTGTACAGTGCACTAGCTATTAAACCAATAGTTTCCAAGCTAATAATTGTTAAATAAAGTTTGTTGTTACTCACCCGTATTGACCACCATGGGCAAATCTTTTTTTCAACTTTGAGGGGTGTCCCCACTTGAGGGAGGGATCTCCATGTACACCCTGTTAGAAGGGGTGTGTCAGAAACTCCTGACTTTAAGAAGTGGGACTTGGCTTTTATGGTATAAAGTGATCAACTGTCATTCTTTCCAGGCCAGCTGTGCCAGCTCAATTGTATCCTTTGTCAGGAGCTTTGCCTGCCACTTCCTCACTGGTGCCAGTTTGTCAGGAAATATTGTTCTTCACATCCTCAGAATTTTTAATTTTGGGATGGAGAAATCAGGCTGGTCTTTGCCTTCTCCAATGCCAACAGCAGCATGATGCCCCCTTGTAAATCCACCACTGATAATTTTTGCAAGTAGGGTATTGTTGAAACTGTTTTACACCAGTTTAGGCAGAACATCCTGCTACAATTATGCCTTTGGTTCTGTTTTTAAGCTGAGCTATTCTGTTCCCATTTCCTTAGACAATCCATGCAGTCCCATCCTTCCCTGTGTGCTGTTTTCCCTTCAGATACAAGTTGTGCAGCACAGCTGACAGCAGAGAGATGCTGCTGAGTGATTTCTGCTTATTTTTGTACAAGGTGCACTTGCAAAGAGTTACCATATATAGCAACAACAACAGAAATGTACAAATGGACTAAAACTTCAGGCCCAGAAAGGAGAGGTAGGCTTGGCTAGGCAGCTTTGAAGAGTTAAGATATCATCCCATATTGCAGCTCCCCAGAGCCCCAGTGAATCACTGTGTCTGCCCTTCAAACACTGCAGTGAGACACGATTCCACCGAGTCACCTGTGAGGAAGGGCTCTGCTTATTCATCACTTGGTAAAGACTCCTCTGAAAAAAGATAACTAATTACTGACTTCCTCTTCCCTACCCTGACATGAATATTTACACTAGATCACTCAGCAGCTTGGCTGGCTTGCCTTTATTTTTAAATCCTCATTGATGTGATGGTTTTGAAAACGCTTTTCCAAGCCTCAAGTTTTGGTAGCTCTGACCTTCCAGTAAATACAGAGCAGGGGTACTTCAGGAAAGTCTAAATGTCACTGGTGCTGGTTTGTAATAAGGAGATGTCAAAACATCATGACTCTTCCATCTCTTCAAAGATTCTCAGGACTGAATGGACATCCCTGGATGAAACACTGGACCGTGAAGTGCTGCTTCTGCTTCAGGGGCCTGAATATGCAGGAGAAAAATTCAAGACTATCATGCAAAACCTGGTAAGTGGCAAAACCTACAGGGACAAGGGTGTTGTGTTTGATCAGCAATTGAATTAGGAATTCTCCAGGTATTGATAATCAGATTGTGTTTGTTTCTTTAGAAAAAAATAAGAATAGTTTGCGATTGGAGGGGGTCATAGTTTAACAAGATCACTTGGCACCTACTCTAACACTAATTTATATCCTGGGTAATTCTGGGCAAAGTTGTTCTAGATGAGCACTAAAAATGCTGGGGTTTGAGGAGGTTGTTTTGGGTTTTATTTTGTTTTTCAGCAAGAGGAAGCCTCTGAAGCAGAGGAGCTTGTCATGGCTTCATTAGAATGGGTAAAAGAGCCTGATGAGGACACGCAACAGGCCTGGGAAAGAAAACTTGTGGTGAGTAACAGTTTCTCTGGAGCATTTAGTGAAGCGGTGGGGCTGTACAAAAACTTCAGGTGAGTATCTTGCTGCTGCATGCTGTGTGTATTTATTACTGGAGATCAGAGTCCATCTGTAGATGAGAGATGGCTGCATGGGGAGAAAAATCTTCCTTCACTGGGGATTTTTTTTGGGGGAAAGGATGATTGCTGTTCACTTACATGCTCTTGCTGGCTTGTCTTGTGCAAGCGTTCCCTTAGTTAAAACTCTGAAGGAAAGGGTAGGTGAAGAAGGTCAATTAGCAGAGGAGGCTTTATGACCAAATTTCCAAATCAAAACCTCCACAGGGCTTATTTTGTTGTGAAAGGCAAGGAGTTCTGCTTTTATGGGGTATATTCCACAGGAAAAATTTCAACAAAATTGTGTTTTACAACTTAATCTTGCATAATGTATTTCTTCTACTCCTCATACCTCTAGTGAGGTTTGCAAGCACAAACTTTTGCTCAAGGTACTGGTAAAAATATCTTCCTCATGTAGTAGCAAGTGCCTGTGGACACAACTAAACACTTTTGTTCCCTCCTCCTCTCCCCTATAACATCACAGTTTCTGAAATTTCCATCTCATTGGATGTGGCTTTTTCTGTAACCTGCTCCTTTCTGCTGATCTGTTGTTAGGAATACTCCAACAACCCCAACCTGTACATTAATGCTGCTTTTCAGCTCCCTAATGGGTGTCAAACCCCTCAATTTCTCTCCCTTGGGTGACAGCAGGTGCCACCAGGGGATGTGCTGCTTGAGGCTGTTGGTTCTTTGGGCAGAAAAATGCCCTTGTTTTTTTCCTCTAGTGCTGCAGAATGGTGCAGCTGGGCCTCTTAATTTTTCCTGGACAGGCCTGGAGCAATCATTGGGAGCCATCCAGTCCTGGAGCCAGGTTTTTTTATAATTTTTCTTCAGGTAAATCCTGAAACCTTCCCCTTGGAGAAGGTGCAGTCGTCTCACTCTCTTCACCCAGATGTGACTTTGGATAGACACTAGCAAACTGCTGGCTCGTGAATTGCTGTAGCTTTTTGGTCTTGACTGAAAACCTCCTCCTTCAAAGCTGTCAGAGCTGAAAAATGCTTGTGAAGTTGCATTCACATTGGGATCATATTCCTGTTAAACATGTGAAGCTAAAAAACTTTTGGTGTGGGGGTTGGAGTTGATTGTGGCAAATGAATCCTATTCTGGCTCCTAAAGACTGATGCATTTGGAAACTGAGCTAACAGAGGATCAAGAAAGAACAAAATCCTTTAAAAATAAAAGGTCTCATCCTTTAGAGTCCCGTGGGGGATGGAAAGTGACTTTGTGTCAAAAATTATCTTCACCTAGACAGAACAAGCCAGATATGTGTGAAGTTTTGTGCATGGAGCTGAACAACAGTAGATCCAAAAAAAAGAGATTCAAAGTAGCTTCTTCCAGCCTCAGAGAAAGCTCATGGTCTAAGATTTAATTAATTTGTCAACAAAAGTTGTCACTAGAAGCCTTGCCCAGCATTTTCTGTGAAACATATTATGGACATGTTTTGGACATGGGGTTTAGTATTTTCAATAACATTTTAAAGGCTATTAGACATAAAGCAAACATGAAGTGGGCTTATGGTTTTGTGCATATATACATGTATTTAAGTATATATAGTGACAGCAAAATATTTTTCACCCTCTACTGGCAGATAAGGCTGGTACACATGCTATGATAAGTCTATACCACTTAAGTGTCAAAATTATGGTATTTCTACAAGTGAGTGCTGCCTGCCTTGACTGAGAAACAGATCCTCAGGATGTGGGCAGTTGCACATGGTCACATCCCATGTCATCATCGGAAACCTATCAGCAAAAACTGCCTTTTTTTCTTTGCCTTTTTTTAAGCATGTTGCTTGATGTGATATTTTTTTAATTTGAAGCTCATGAGCATCAGACTCCAACTTGGAGATAACATGGCCCATATATGTGAGACTGATGTTTTCCCCTTAGAATTGCTGCAAAATATCAGAAATATAAACTTCATTCTTTCCTGACCTCTGTTTGACTCTCATTAAGCATTCTTTAAAAGCTGAGGACACTCTTTCATGTATTCAGTTGAGCAAGGTCAGAGAGAGAACACTGGATTCTTCTTCTCATTACTTTATACTGCAAGTCACTGTCCAGAGAAATAGAGAGTTCAGTGTTACCTAATACTTAATTTTTACCCTTTTTCTTTCTACAAACCAGAGGTAAATCTAAAAGCCTTTATGGTGGGGATCATCCCTGGGACAGGTCATTGGCTAGGCATGTATGACAGACAGAAATATGGTTTTATTGGTTCTTGGTTTTTTCATTTATTTTGCTGTAATACAAACTCAATTTGGTACCAGTGGACTCAGTTGTATTTTGAGGAAAGGGCCACAGAAGCCTAAATTACCAATTTTAGGGCTTCCTGCAGGATGATCTTTATTAAAACTTCCTGTTATGAGCTATGGTTTTGGTTGCTGTATCTGGGCACCTTTTATCTTTATTCTGATAGCGTGGGATGTAGGTGATGACATTAATTGGTGGAGCAGGGAACTCAATTCTCGCTGTGTAAATTAAGGCTCTGGCTCATTCTCTGGCTCTGCTCCTCCTCTAACCACACGGCAACTTCAAAATTCCACAGGCTCTCAAGCAAGAACTAGGAGAAAAAAGACATCTTTGGACCCAGAAACTCCAGCTTCTGGAAAAATGCAAGGAGTCCTTAGACAAGGATTTTACTCGAGTGGCAGGCAACCTGAGGAGAACCAAGACAGAACAGCTTCATCTAAAGAAAGAGCTCTCTGCTAGGTACCCCTTCAAAGCATGTGTCTTTTGGGGGGATGGGGTTAGGTTTTGGTTTAGTTGTGTTTTGTTTTGGTGGTGTTCTGTTTGGGGTTTTTCTTTTTCTGGTTGCTTACCTGTTTAGTTATCTTATTTGGTTTTCTTGTGGAACAAAGTCTACTGAATTCTCAAGAATTTTTTTCACAGAGGAAATGATCTTCTGTTTTGGAGAATGGATCTGGTTTTAGCACAAGGTCTACACTGTGTGGGAGTTAAGGTTTGTGTGTAAACTGATGTACAGTCTTGGAGGTGTCTTTGAAAACAGCAGTGAGACCACAGACTGAGGAGTTAAAGCATGAGGGCACTGCCTATCGAGCAGGTGCAGCCATTAAAAAAACTGCTGGGTTTGTGTGAAGCAGGAGGACTGTTAAATATCTGCCTGCAGGTATTTTTTGCTGTGGGATACAGTTGCTAGGCTCAGGGAAGATGATGTCTCAATTTCCCAAGGGTGTAGCTTCAATGAGTTGTCATTAAATATGAAAATGTAACTTTTTTGGCATATGGTTCCTTCTATGAGTTGTGATCTTAGAAATAGGATCATAAAATGGCCTTAGCTGAAAAGAACCTTAAAGATCATCCAGTTCCAAGCCCCTGCCATGGGCAGGGACACCTTCCACTAGACCAGGTTGCTCCTAGCCCATCTCTGAGTTTGGGATGTCCCTAGGGCTTGGCAGCCCTGAGAGCTGATGTAGAGCAGTTGTACCACACTTTTTCCTGACTTACCTTCCAGTGAGCCACCTTAAGTGCATTCCCTCCACCTGGAAAAGAGCTGACAAAATACTGATGGCTTGGTTTCTTGAAGCTCTGTGTCAAAATTGTTTGTGATGAAAGAAAGAAAAAGCAGAAGTGAGTTAGGGAGGAAATGGGCAAAGGTTTCTGTGGTGGAAAAGGAAGAGTTTCATTGAAAGCCATCCTCTTTAGCACCGGTTCTGATGGCATCTGCTTGCTGTCAAGTGAAATTCCCTCTCAAACATGAAGAAATCAATCCAATGAAGCAGTAATAGCTCCAGGGTATCTTTTTCTAGAATAACTGACTATATCCATCCATTTTTTCTCCCAAACCCTGAGAAAACACATTCTGTTGTCTAAATTACAAAAGCTTGCCCCACTGAGCTCTTGCTCCTTGACAGTTCTCTGGTGATCCCCCTGTGGTACCCAGAAACATCACAGAAAGCCTTCATTCCCTTTCTGCTGTAAAAAAAAACATGTCTGATTCCCTGGAGCTGGATCCTGGGGAGCTGTAGTGTGTGACAGCTGACTTTTGGTGCCTTTTTGGTGCAGCCAGTGTGTGTCACACCTCAGGCCAGCCTCTCTGAAATGTCACTGATGGGCTGTGGTTTGTGCTCTCTCGCCCTGCAGGCAACGCGAGGTAGAAACTGCCAAACTGCTACAAGAAGAAACTGCTGGCCAGGCAGAAGCCCTGCGTTTAGAGCTGCAAAAAGCCACCCAGCAGCTGGAGGATGCCAGCAAGCATGTAAGGGGCAGCCCAGTTCCCTCTGTGCGGGGAACCAGGGGATGCAAAAGGGCCGCGTCCAACAGGCAGCTGCCCTCGGGCAAGGGAATAGTGTGTTCGGAATGGTGTGCCTCCCTGCAAAAGTGGAACCAGCAGAGGAAGTAAAATTTGAGGGGGTGGTGACAACAGTTTGCTGATGAAAGAGGCAGCATTGCATATTTGTGGTAGCTTAAAAAAAAAAAAGAAAAGAGGAAAAAAAGGACCCAAAAATAGCTTCCATACACGGTCCACCCCAACGTAAAAATGCAGAAGTTCAGAGGGAGCTTTATCACTTCCTGAGAAAGAACAGATGCAGTTTGGTTTCATTTACATGAACTGTAGAGGGTCCTTGTGCTAGCCAGGCTGCTTTATTTTATTTTTTTATTCCTTTCTTTTTTCCCTAAATATTGTTTTGTGCTTAGGCGGAGGATCAAGTTGAAGCATTTCACTCTGCTTGTGAGGAAGCAGCATCCTTGAAGAGCAAGTTGGAGGAAGCCATTTCTGAGCAGCAGAAGCTCAGGGATGTGAATGCAGCTTTAGCAAGCACTTGCCAGTTGCTTCAGGAGAAGGTGGAAGACCACAAAAGTGAGTAACTTTTGGCAATGTGCCAGCATTCACTTTTTGCATGGGCAAGTACTTTAGGGTTTAGTTACATCAAGGGAAAACAGGACTGATCTGTAGGTTATCCAGTAAAATGCTCTGAGGAGTCTTGCTTGTTGTTTTGGGATTCCGCCCCCCCCGCCCCGCTGCTTTTTTTTCTACTTTGCCTTCTCCTTGAAGAGATCTGCCACTGTTGGAGCTGAGAAGCAGGTGGGATCCCAAGGAGTGGGTATTGCAATCCACAAAGCTTCAGAAGCTCCCAACAAAACCTCCAGTCCTAGGAGGGGGATTGGTAACTCCACGGGTGGCACAGGTACTCCTTCATCAAAAGTGCTGCTCCCCACCTTATCCCTAACAGTCATCCCTCTTTCTTGAGCTTCCTGAACCAAACAGACTTGATTTTTGTACATTCTGTGTTCTGTTGGCTGCTTGTGTTTGCTCTGTGTTTTTGAATATCTGTGTGGTGTTAAGCTGCTCTCTTTAGTGGAAAGCAATCCTGTCACTGCCTTGTACACGTGCAACTTCTGCTACAGAGCCATGGAAACTTCATATTGCCTCTTTCTTACTCACTTCCTGACATCAGCACCTCAACCTGGGCAAATAAATACTGCAGAGGTCTGAGTTCAGAACACATGGCTTTTTCTTTCCTAACCCAGAAGTCTGATCACTTTCTGTCAGAAAAGGGATTTGACTGATTTAAGCCCCCTGAATGTTTTGGCCTCAGGCATGCACTTACCATATATGCTCAACATGTATGTGTGCATTGCAAACAACTCCATGTGAAACCACCATTTGTCTTGCAGGAGAAATTCCCTGGGACCCTCTGCTCTAGCTCTAAGGCACAACTTTGCACTGATATGGTAGAAACAGCCCCAAACTGTGCTTGCTCCTCTCTGGCCAGTGTTTTTGTGTTGTTTGTGTGTGTGCTCGTGCTGCTTTCATGCTTCCCTCAAACTGTGCAGCTGCTTTATTTTGCTCTTATCCAGAGGCATGACAGTGGAAATAGTTTGTCATTTTCCAGTTCTGAATAGATGAAGTTGTTCTGCAAAGTGAGCTTGAGCAGATTGAGAGAGAACCCCAGATATGTGAGAGTGGTGCCACTGTGACTAAAAAAACCCCCAAAATCCAAAAAAAAAAAAAAAAAACAACAACAAAAAGAAAAAAAAAAATCATCGCCACTCTGAAAATGGCTAAGACATTGGCTTTAAATTATTTCAGTTACTTTACAGAAATCTTTCTGTAGATAAATAAACTGGCTGACGTGTAGAGAAGTTGCAAAGTGTTATGAAGACCAAGGCTGGCACTGAAGGAAAGAATAAAAAATGCTTTATATTGGTTCCTGTAGAAAGCCAGACAGGTCTAGTGCCTCTTCTGACTGCAGGGCTGGGCTGTGGTATCCTCCCCACCTGCCCCTTCCAATTCCCTACTTCCTCCCACCTGCATGGTAAAATGCTTCTAAATACTAAGCCCATGGACTCTATAACTTCTGTACAGGATGTCAGGTGGAAAGGCCAAACACTTCTCTTTCCCTAAGCCATAAGTGAGGGATCTGTTTCCACAAGGAACTGTGGCATCCTAACATTAATGATGTGAGGAAGCCTTGCCTGTGATTTGCAGGTGAAGATCCCCAATGTTTTCTCTTTCCTGGGAAAAAACTGTCGCAGGTTTAACCAGACTAATGCAAACTGCAATAAATTCTGGTAAGGAGTAGTTAGAGATGCTCTAACATTGGATTGCTCATTATCAAGTTGTAAGGAACCCTGTTAGAGTTGTAAATGTCTCTTCATAGCAACTGCTAATGCCCTGAGATGGGAACTGCTGCAGAGGCGACTCTGTGAATTGCTGTGTCAGGTATGGTGCCCTTTGCTGGGAGCAGGAAAGGTGGGCTTGCACAGGAGGGGCTCTGGTGGAAGGACAACACCTTCTGCAAACAATTTGGCAGCACCTGGTATCTTCTTTTCTAACGTGTACATAAGCTGTATGTACAAATCTGCACATTATTTTCCTTATTCAGCCTTCTGGGAAAACTGTGTCAGGACTTACAGGTGTGGTGTTGGTCTTCATTGTGAGCAATTCTTGGTGATTGTGTCAAAAGGGGCTGAGGGAAACCTTCCCTGATGCACTGGTGTGATTTTTGTCCTACAGCCAGCCCTCACTTCTGCAGACAGGCTTGAAAACAAATGTTTAAAATCTCATAATGTAGGATTTCTTTAGTATCCAGACACTGGAATAGGCAGTGAAACAGTTATTAAGCATTTGTGGCCCTCTGTGGAGAAATATGTTGGAAATTACATAACTCTGGAGTGCTCTGCTTTGAATAAAATTACTTGCTTCAGCTTGGGGAGGGGGTGGAGGGGGAAACATTGTGGAGAGACTTTTTTCCCAATTGGCTCTAGTAAGGAATGCTATAGCTCAGGATCTGAGCAATCTGGATTCAGACCAACAAGGTATTTAACAGCAAACAGAAGGTCCTGAAATGTCACTTAGGCTGTGACAGGGGCATCAGAGGAGCAGAATCAAACCTGGGCCAGCTGCATGTGAATAAAACTTATATTTGTACATGAGAATTAAAGGCTGAAAGTAGCAAGGGGAAATAACTGCTGAGTTTTGCAGTTGCAGTTTTGCAATTGACAGCTGCAAGTAGTTCAGTTTAAAAGATAAAGTTGCATTTTGCTCAGAATCAGTGGTAGTGTTCCTTCTCCTTTTTTTCTTCATGTTTTTTTTTTCCTTACCTGCCTGCCTTAAACTCTGTATTACAACAGTGCTGTGCAGAGTTAGAATCTGACTACGCTCTGCTGCCCACATCAGCTGAACATGTAAAAGGGAAGGTAAGTGTGCTTGCTGTGATCATTGCTGAGCCTGTTAAAATGAGATGTTGGGTTTATTTGGGTGGGGTTTTTTTTCTTCAGTACCTCAGGGAAATAACTTTCCTTGTGAGAAACTTTGCCAAGTTAAACTTTCACTAAAAATAATTTGAGATCAATATCTGTGTGTGTGCATGCAAGTGTTTACATGCATACAAAAGCATATTCCAAACCTTATTGCAAAGCCATGTTCCCACTGCCTCTGAAGCACAACACAGCTTGTGATAAATTGATTTTTGAGAAAAATCAGAGTCTGAAGATGGCACTTCCAATTTTTTTTCTATTTTTCATTGTTAAAGCAACATTAAGTGTTGCTTCAAAAGTTTTCTCAGATGCCATCTTCAGATGACATCTCTTTGCTTGGCTGAAATAGTGTGGTTTGGATTTTTCTTTTTCTTTTTTTCTTTTTATCCCCCTTACAGGGTTTGAGTGGCTTCTTTGGTTCTCCCCTCAGGCTCATCTTTCCTGGTTTTGTAGGATTTATTTCCAGACCTATCTTGAACCAACGTATTTTGTTGCAAGTGTAAAGTTTAGTTATCCTGCCCCTTCCTGTAACTGTTCTGCCCATTAAAGATATGAGCTCTTCTGCTTTTCTAGACAAAAAAGCCACAGAAGATGTATTTGTGTAGCTGTTGGTGTTGCATTATGCAGATGCCTGTGTGGGGGAGGAGTTGGTGGCATTAATGTATTCAGTGTGGTGGAACAGCAGCACTTTTTATTTTTTCAATTAGCAGCTCCATTGCTTCAAACAACCATGGAGTGAAGGACCCTCCTCATACTCTGACTTTCCCTGGGCACTGCCCTTGGGTGTTTCACACTGGCACACCTCCCCTCTGCTAGGTAAGACCTGGTACTGTTGGACATTTCTGTCTTTCACCTGAAATATAGAAAGAGCTGACAGAACAGTCTCAATAATGCTGAGTGTGCTGCTAGAGTGTGGACAATCTGTTGTGGGCTTTAACCTATTTCTGCCTGTAATCCAGGAATCTGAACCATGATTACAGTGCTGGCAGTGAAAGGCCTGAAGAGGTGGCTGTCAGTCAATCTGACAGACAGTTCCCAAAATCTTAAGGAACTATTGGTATAAATCATACATCCAAGTATATTCCTGACAGGATGCTTGTCAGTCTGGATCCAGAGGGTGAGAGTCCTGTTCTTCCTATTCCCTCTGAGTGGCACACCCTGAGATGTCCTGCTCCTTGCCTGCTGAGCTGAGGGCAGTCCTGATTTAACAACCTGAACAGTAACAGAACTACTGAGAATAAAACCATAGAGTGAGAGAATGGTTTGGTTTGGGGAGGGACTTTAAAGATCAGCTAATTCTATCCTCCTGCCATGGGCAGGGACATTTTCCACTATCCCAGGTTGCTCAGAGCCCCATCCAGCCTGGCCTTGGACACTTTAAGGGATGGGGCAGCCACAGCTTCTCTGGGCAACCTCTGCCAGTGTCCACTCAGCCTTCTCTTCTTCAGACTGGACTGCCCCACTTTTCCCAGCAGATTGTACTTGTTACTTTCTCCTGCGTTCCTGAGTTGTTTGAACTTCCCTGCAGCTCCCAAGCCTTATGATGATTAAAAGCAGCCACTGACAGCTGTGCATTGCAGGGCTGCAGGGTGCTGCCTTTGGGATTTCACCCACAAGCATTTTCCCTGCTGGTACTGCACAGAGGTTCTTCTCACACAACTATGAATGTTTAAATGTATTTCCAGGCTGTATTGACTGAAACGGAAGTAGAACTTTCTTTGCTTCTCTTTATCAGAGCACTCTGCTGCTCTGAGAGGGCTGTTTCAGTTTGCCAAACTCTCCATCTACAAAACAAGTTGAGGCCACACAACCCAACCCTTCCTTACCAAGACAGAAGCTGCCTTATTATAAATCTCTGCTTGGTTGGTCTGCTTGATTATTTTAGAGTTAGCCAGAAAATTGACTTGTAACTAAATCCAACTTTGCCAAGGACCACCTCTTTTCATGCTTGTCCTTCTTAACAGATGCTCTGACCTTGGAGACCTCCTGCCCAAATAACCCTCCTGGGCACAACAGGGACCAATCTTGCAGGCAGAGCTCTGGCAACTGCACCTTGGAGAGTTGCGATGTGGGACACATGTCCAGCTCAGATGTGACATCAGGAGAAGGCAGGTAAGGTGGCACCTTTTGGGGGTGAAGGGGGGGAAGAGTCAACAGGGTCTAGCAGATTCCATGTGCTGGGTGTAGCAGCTGGGGCCTCCCTTAGAGGGAATACTGGACACCTGGTGATCAACTCATGGTGATCCAGGGCAACACTTTGCTTCTATTCACAGCTATCAAAATTCTTTCCTGGGACTGTTGATAACCAGCCAAATACAGTGATGGGGTTTCTATTTCATGCTGGAGAACTGAGACATGATGTAGGCATTCTTGTCTATTTTCCATGTTTAACTCACAATTGGCATTCCCATTAGGTGCCAAAATCCAATTGGCTTTGAGCAGTCACTTTTCTTTTTTTGCAGAGCTTAGAGTAGGAACTCTTGCCTATCAAGCTGCCTCCTTAGATCTTCAAAATAGAGATTAAACTGCTTGAGGTTATGAAAGCTGAAGGGAATTGCTGTGAATATTTTAGAATATAAGGATGTTCTGAAGGTGCAGAAGCAGGCAGTCTGCAGCAAGAGACTCAGCAGCTCTCAAAGCTTTTGCCACTGGTTTTCTGTAGAATTGTGCAGTGTGGAGGAGGTTGGGAAAAGGACTGTTCGGGGGAGGAGGGATTGATGTTGGTGATGAATTTCTTTCCCTGAGAGACCAGCTGACTAACTGCACTGAGTGGTGGTGACTTCAGTTGTTATGTGCTTAAGGAAAATGGGCACTCTATCTCTCTGTTGTTTGGGCAATATGCAAATAAAGCCTGTGTTGCCAGGTGGAAAATATGCTCTGCTGATGACTACACTGATGCAGACCTTCCTGTTTCCATTACAATGATGGACTCTTCACTTGCCGAGGTGAGTGCTGCCTCTGATGCCCGAGATGTGGTTTTGTACAGGCTTGAGCATTTCGTGCCTTGCTCAGACCCAGGTCCAGATGGCTCAGCTACAAATCAGCACTACTCCACAGTGGAGGGAGCTGGCCTCAGTCAGGAGGGTGCTGTGGGGGGTGTTCCCTTCTGTTTGGGCATGTTTCTGCAATACCTTGGTTATAAAACCAAATGTCTTCATGTTCATGTGCAACTGGGTCATGCTTTTTAGCTATGGAGTGTTTTAAATGTGCTCAAGGCTGGAAACAGTGCTGGTTCTGCAGTAACAGTTGGTTCTGCCAGGGAAGAATTGAGTGTTTTAGCTCTTTTTTTCCACCTGCAAGGAGCCACAGGAAGCTTCAGTTGGGAGTACTGCCTTTCTTTGCACTTTCTCCCACGGGCACCATATAAGAGCTGAAAAATTCCATCTTTGCTGTAGGGGAGCTTTCCTTCAGCTGATGTACTCAGCTATGCCTTCACTGCTGCCCTGAATCCTACATCTGAAGCTTGAGCTTGCAGTTTTCTTGTGGCAACAGTAAGAGAAACTGCAGCTCAGCACACCTAAGCTGTGCCTCAATCCTCACTATTGAAGTCTAGACCTCAGGTCCACCACACAGAGCTTCTAATGAGCTTTACAAACTCCAGTATTGGTGAGGATGGTGGAAGAATATTGGCCAGTTGTTTCTGTGAACCTGGAAATAACCTCTGAGAACTAAAGAGCAGCCAATTTCAGGGTGATTCTGGCTGGTGTGCGATACCTGTGCGTACAGCATGGTCTTGTTGTAGTGGTAAATCAAAGCTGAAAGTGCAGTGAGGGTAGAAAGTAAGAGTGCTGGGGACTCTGTGGTTTCAGCACACTGGGGTAGAGCAGGTGAAGAACTCCCAGCTTGTGCTGCTACTACTTAAGTGCCCTTAAAGAGGATCCTGTCAAGGGTTCCTACTTCATCCAGCCCTTTAGGAAAGTCACAGCTGTGCAAAAGTGTGTGAAGCACCTGTGCTTTGTTGCTCTGGGGCTTTCTGTAATTCCAGCTGGGCTCAAAAATGTTATTTTCCATTCTTGTTGTCACTTTTTAGTATAAGCTTTGCACATGAACGTTCTGAAGGGGAAAAATGAAAATGTTAAAGCTTGCCCCAGAGAAAAGGCAAATGGGCTGTGTCCAGTATCTGTTCTGAACACTGGAACATAGGAAAATTTGAATGTCCTTGTTGAACAGAAAAAGTCCTGCCTAGTTTTCTTTGAAGTTTTATTACACTGCAGTTGCAGATGTATTTGAGCAGATCAGCATGTAAGTGACTCAAATTATTTGTGTCAAATCATTGTCACCACAGAAGTTCAGGGGCTACTTAATAAAGGAGCACTTGTGAGAGCCAAGTGGAGCCTGGGCTTTTCGTCATTGTTTGGATTTATAAACGTGGAAGTCATACCACAGTCTGAAAACCAGACAGGTCTTCCAAATGTTAATGACTGTTTGGGAGGAGTTGTATCAGACTGTGGCCAGAATTTGTGGGCTGAAATAGAGAAGCCTTGGAGTATTATGCTAACCAGAGGGATGGGAAGTGATTATGGATGTGCTTCAGGATCTTCTTTAGCTGTTCTTCCTCTAACACCCTGTGCAAACAGATTTTACGGTGAGGTTGGTGAGGCCCTGGCATAGATTGCCCAGAGAAGCTGTGGCTGCCCCATCCCTGGAAGTGTCCAAAGCCAGGCTGGATGCTGGTCTGAGCAACCTGGGATAGTGGAAAATGTCCTTTCCACTGGTTGGAACGTTCATCTTTAAAGTCCCTTCCAACCCAAACCATTGCATAATTCTATTTTATTAAAAAACCTAGAATGTGGTGTTTCTCTCTTATTGGGTTTTTTTCCTCCCCTTTATGTGGAGTACATGGGACTGTACAATCCTGGTAGCCAGCTTAGGGTTTTAAAAAACTGAATTGAGGGTTTTCCTTCATTGCAGAGACTACTGACCATGTGCCCATCTGGGCAGGGACAGGTCATGTAGCATAGTGTATCATTTCAGTTCAGTTCTAGGTGATGCAAGGATTTTTCTGTTTACTTGAGCACTGTGTGTTAATTTTAAAAGCCCTGTAGTTTTCTTTCCAACATGATGTTATTCTCCCTCCCCAATACTCCTGCAGACCAAATGGCCTGAACAAGGCAAATGCATTGCTGCACTTCCTCAAGCTTACAAGAGACTTCAAATAATAATAAAAATAGCCTGAATTTGCATTAGAGGAAGCATCCACCTGGCTGGGCAGGGCTGTGCAGGAGTAGCCCAGCTCTGACAGGGCAGGGAGCAGGGAAAAGGCACTTCTTGATGCTGGGAGAAGTTGGTCACTCTTAGGAGTGACCAGGGCCCTTGGATACCTCCTGTTCTCCTTTGCTGGGTTTCCTGTGTCCTCTGAGGGCATTTTAGGGGGTAGGAAAGATACCAGAACACAGGCAATCACTTGCTGATGGGGTTTTTCTGTTGTTTCTCCACACACACTTCAATAGTGCTCTTGGGTGCTTGCTGTGTTGGGAGCTGTCTGGCCTCCTTCCTCCTCTTCTTGGAGAGAGGAGTGGGTTTGGGCTGTTTTTGTTTTCTATTTGACACTTTTCTTCAACAGTTGGTGTAATGCAGCACAAGTCATAACCAGCTTAACTCTTTAAACCTCATCAGTTCCCCCCTGTATTTTCACACATAAAGAGAGACCAACCAATGAACAACTCAAAGAGCAAGCTGGAGCTTTCCAGGGTGAAATGAGGAAGAGGGATATTGCATATATAGCACCTCCCTTGAAATTAAAAACCTCAAGAGGATATTGGTTTTGTCTGTGATGTGATAAGGCTCAAGGCCAAAACCGCACCGTGGCAGCTAGAGGAACATGAGCAAAACTGCCAGCTTTTAATTGCTTTGTTCCTCTGCTGTTTGCACACCAGGGAGGCTTGAGACCTCTGAAAGGGCTGGGTAATACTGTAAAACTGGATCCCTTCAAAGGCAGTCACAAAGATGTACCACACAGCACACAGGTTTTCTGTGTTCTGAACCACCTGCTTGCTCATGCTGTGACTATTAACACTTTTATTTACCTAAGGAATCTGATCCCTACAGCCAAGTGAAGGTCTGTGCACCTGCCTTGTAGGTTTTGAGCTCCAGATCTTGAAAATGGATCTCTCCTGATGCACAGAGTTAAGACAGAATGGTGGTGGTGCAGTAACACGTTTGCTGGTCATTGAAAATGTGCATTAGGAGCAAACTATGGAGTCAGGAACCAAAACATCTGAGTGTGACATTCCTGAGATGGCTTTAGACTAATAGGTGAATCTGTGCACTTCCAGCAGTGAAGAACAAGCTGGTAATAATTTAGGCACAACTAAAAGTTAAAGTTTTGACATACAAGTTTTATACTGGCAGTTGTCAGTTGTCACTCTGATGCAAACTCTTTTCTCTCTCCCTGAAGTTTGACCGTGGGGAGCCGACACCACCAGCCACTCTGATCCCATCCAGGTCAGGTCTTGTGCAAGATTTAAAATCTTTTACCAAGATCTGTATCATGTGGATGAGTATCTGAAAGGGTTTTGTTTTGGCAGTGATCTCTTAACATCAGCCCGAGAAACTCTTGCATCCTCAGTGGAAAGCACAGCACCAGTACCGGGTGAGTCCTTAATTTGAGGCACTTGAAGTCCTGGATGTGCCCAAGTCTGTGTGTTTACTGAAAAATAAAAGCTGTGTTTTCTGCTGTCTGATGTTGTAGGCTGCCTTGTTATGGAGCAAAGAACATCCAAGGGCTCACATGAGAGAGGGGAAGATGTGCCAACTTCTGTGGCAACAGAGACAGACAGCGATAAGGACCCAGCTGCTCCCGTGTCAGGTACAGTGGCTGCTGCCTCCTGAGGAAATGGTTTTCTTCCAGCACATCTTTGAAGTGAGGAAGCTGAGTAAGAGCAACAACATGAGAATTTCTATTTTTGCAAGTATTTTCACCTGCCAGTGCTCTCAAGCCTCCCTGAGGCTGAGTAGGAATAAAGTTTTTTACCCACCTTACCACAGCACTGCAGGCAGAGAGCATGAAACGACTTGGTGAGATCTTGGGGCTTGCTCAGCTGTCAAAACACTGAGTGAGTACAAAATCTCAGACAATTCAGACAAGAGAAAACATGGTTTTTTATGGGTTTAAACAATTATTTAGTTTGACAGTGCTACTAAACGTTTTCTCTCTTTTAAAGCTGTTGCACAAGAAACTGGGATGGGTAAAGAGAAGCGATGAGGGTAGAGGCATTTGTGTATTGTTCAGTCTTTGGTACAGCCATTAACATCCACCAGATTCTTACCAGATCTGATGCTTTTCTTCCACTGAAAAACTATAAAACCAAGCCAAAACTGGAGCAGGTGTACACACTGTATATTTAAGCTGTTTTTGCAAAGCTGATCTGAATAAGCAGCACAGAATACCTGTGCATGTTTGTTTGTAATATTTTTTTAATCTTTTCCTCAATATAAGGCTACAGTTTCTTGTTTGGTTTTGTTTCTTTCCTCAGAAAGAAACTATCTTCCCGAAATCAAATTCTGTCCCTTCATTTAAAAACATTTTTTCTACTAATTTCCCTCCACTCTTAATTTTCATATGTGGTCCAGGTCCCTTTGGCTAAGAGGAAACAGGTATGCAGAACAAATTTTAAAAAGTCCCAATAGCTTTAAAGCCTGAGAATCCAGCTGCCTGTTGCACATCTCTGAAAAGAAACGGTCCCTAATATTAGAACTGATAAATCTTCCCTTGCAGGCTTCAAACCTGAAGCTGGTGTTCTTCTGGGTTTTTGTTTTCTATTTTGTTTTTCCCTGTGCCATTTCTTTGGCTCCACAGCTGTGTGTGACTGCTTAAACAGAGGAGAAAACAAAATATTCTAGATGTTCTTAAAGGTATAAATATTAATTAAAAACTACCTCTTTAAACAGCAAACAACAACAAAACCTCCATGATGGCAGCAAAATAATAAAATTTATTTATCCAAGGGAATATTACTTCAGCGAAAGGAAGGACACTATGTTCTCAGCTGTAGGCATACAACACTTCCTATGAGGATTTTTTTCCAAACATAGTTATCACACTTCTTACTGTGTGTCTTTATAGTGTTCTTTGCTGCCTCCTCTTTTCCTCAGTGGTCTTTCATGGCATTTGATGCAGTTTTTTAGCCTAGTTGGCCCATGGCTAAAATGGTGAGTGTTGGAAGCTCAGTGTGTTTTATTGTTATATTTGGATTTGGGAATTTTTCTCCACAGGCCCAAGTCAGATCAAGAAGGAATCCTGCCTGGTGATGGAAGACCACAAGCCTGTGTTTCAAAATGTTTTGAAGCAGGACCCGGTAAGAGTGCTGGTGACAGTGAAAAGCCCAGCTGGGTTGGCTGAGCAGTGACAAAGGAGGGGACAGGCCCCTCCAGGGGGAGTGTGGCTGCTCCCTTGCTGTAACTGCTCTGATGTGCCTTTAGGAGCTGGGCCAGGAAAAGAAAAATAATAAAGAGTGGAGTGAGGAAGCACCAGCTGTGGTTCCCAGCAGGAAAGGTAAGGGGGTTTTGCTGAACACCTTCGTATTTCTGGAGCACAAGCTGAGTCAAGAGCTGTGTAGAGAAGTGCAGGGAGCTGCCTGTCCCACACCAGGCATGATCAGAGGCTTTTGGTTTAGGACTTGGTATATGCAGTTGGAGATCAAAATGAAGAGAACACCTGTGTCATGCAAAATCTGTTGCTCTGATTTCTGCAGATACTGATCTAATCAGCACCACATTCCTCTAGACAGGAGGAAAATTCTTAGCTGCAAAGGAGTTGGTATATTTGAAACAGTTCCACTACTCCTGCTCTCCCCAGAGATTTGTAAAGTAAGCGTCTCTGTGCTATCCATGATAGAGAAGAGCAGAATGTTGTTTCTCCTTAGACATCTCCACTTTCCAAATCACCTCCTCTTTTGCCTTTGGAGATCACTAAAAGCTGGTGAGGTAGTAAATCACATAACATTCTGAAGCCAAAACCTGCAATTAACCATTTTTGTGCTAATAAGACACCAGCTGAAGTTCCCAGAACAACTGACTTTTGGGGTTTGGTGCAAATGGCAGTGCTGTGGTGCCTCACAATAAATAGAACCTGCAGCACATGAGTTATTTTCAGTGGTGAGAACTTAACACTGGAAATCTTGAACAGGGGCTTCTGTGGAAGCTTAAAAGGCTTTCACAGGTTGGTTTAGAGAGGCTGTTTTTTCACTTTGGTCTGAAAACGTGGGGTGTTTTTTTTTTGGTCTCTTCTCAGGGAGTTCACCCACTGCAGGTGGCATTAAAGGAGATAAAACCAAGCAAAATGAGCCGTAAGTGTTTTGACTTTCAGTGATCACCTGCAGGTATGAATTTAAAGCCACAGTCTGTTTCATGGTTCTTTTTCTTCTCCTGCAGTGACTCCCCAAATGAGAAGGAAGTGGAGGTAAGTCTCAACTGCTAGCATCCTAGAGTATTTTAGGTAATAGATCTTGTAGATAAACTCTGATTAATATCTCCTCCTATGTAAAAGAATGATCCAGCTTAAACTGGATGTATTTCTGTAGGTTAACTTGGGAAATCCCTCTTTCCAAGCCTAATGGAAATTTTTGCAAGAGATGGGATGGAGAAAGGTAGAAATCAGTAAAACTGAACAAAGACTTGTCACTACTGTGACATTTGTTTGCAAGCTTGAAGGAGCATAGCTGTGACCTCCTCCCAGGCAGAATGTGCTGATTTAAGATAGTTTTGTCAAAAGGCACAGATGGCACAGTGTGCTGCCAGGATGTCATCTCTTCTGGCTGCAGAACGTTCCCCCCATCACTACAGATGGGAAGACCTGCTTTAAGGAAGTGGGTCATGTTCACTTATTCTTCTGTTTCTCTCCTAAACTCTGGTCACAGGGTATAGTCCCAAATGTCATGTCAGTGTCCAAATCTACTTAAACATCTTCATCACTTGGATTCCTCTGAAATCTTTTCTTCTCCCACATCAGGCTGAATTTCTGAGGCTGTCTCTAGGTTTTAAGTGTGACTTGTTTACATTGGACAAGAGAGTGAAGCTTGAAGAGAGGTCCCGAGACCTGGCTGAAGAAAACTTGAAAAAGGAGATCACAAATGCTGTGAACATGTTAGAGGTCAGTATTGGCCAGGGCTGGTGGGATGGATGGGATAAGTAGATGTGAGTGTCTCTCTTTAAAGTGGGGCGTGTGTGCATGGGATACATGCTGAGCAAATATGAAGGAAGTTCTGGAGCAATGCAGTTGAAATATGAGAGATTACAAGGGGTAACCTTAATCCAAGTGCCTTGGGTGCACAGGCAGCAGGGAGTTTTGCTGTTGCACAAGCGTCTGACCCCTGCTTCAGCTGATTTTATGCTCTGGTCTCTGCCCACTGGAGCTCTCTACTCAAGTTACACTGATTGAGGATGTTGATGTGGGCCTGAACGCAGCTCCTCAGTGTCATCAGCTCAACTCTTCATTCTCTATTAATACTTCACACCACTTTTCTTCCCAATGTGTGCTCCTAGGCATTAGTTCCTTTGTGTGAAGAAGATAACCAAGCACAGGAGATTATTAAGAAGCTGCAGAAAAGCCTACAGTTTCTTAGCCAATATGCAGCTCGAGTCGCCAGCAGAGCAGAGATGTTGGGAGCTATTAATCAGGTAACACTTTCCATCTAAAAGTACTTTGTACAAAGCTGAAATCTGGCTGCAAAAGGATAGTCACATCTGCTTGCTGGGCTTCTGGTTCCAGGACTGGATTTGGGAATCTTGTCTGTGTAGTGTAGACTGGCCAGTACAGCTTAGTCCTGGCCTTCTCTTCTCACTCTGTGTTGTTATAAGGAATCCTGGGCACTGAGAGCAGCTAGAATTGTGCAAAAGCCCACAGGAGAAATAATAAGATTCTGGCTGAAAAAAATAAACAAAAGACTTTGCAGCAGTGGGATGTACAAAATACCAAGCAGGGTGGTGACAATGGCCTTGATGCTGCAAAGATGGGTCTGTGCCTTATGGAAAGGGCAGCTAATCAGCTAAATCTATGGAAAACTACAAAGCCCTGCTCAAATGTTAGGTGTAGTTGTGTGTAATACCCCAGAGCAGCAGGAAAGTATTATTTGGCAATACCAGCAAATGCATGGTGGCAACTGAGACTGTAGATCAGAGGAGATGATGAGTTGTGAGGGCTTGGAAAACTGAAGACTGATTTCTTTATTTTACAACAAGAGCAATCCCCAGAGAAATGAAACCTGTGTAGCATGTGCCAGGACAGGGGTTGTAGTGAAACTTTGAAAGGGAGGATAAAAGTGAGACACCAGAGGAGAGCAGATGCTGGGGTATTAAATTCTTCTGAAAAAGGCAGTTCCTGAAGGCTGCTGCTTTCCCTGCTCCCTCAGGAGAGCCGGGTGAGCAAGGCCGTGGAGGTGATGATCCAGCATGTGGAGAACCTGAAGCGCATGTACGCCAAAGAGCACGCGGAGCTCGAGGAGCTCAAGCAGGTCCTGCTCCAGAACGAGAGGTCCTTCAGCTGCCTTGGAGACAGAGGTAACCAGGAAAGGCCTTTTTCCCCTTGTTAGCACCTGCCAGACAGACTCTTATAGCTGCAGAATAGTAAATAACCCCTGCACATCTTAGGTGATGGAATTATGTGGTTGTTTTATCCCCTCTTCTAAGAATGGGGGGAAATAGAAACTTATTAACACTATTAAAAGCAGCTCTCTGAAATTAACTTGTACCTAAACTGTAATGGATCTCAGGGTGTGTGTGGGGCCACTGCAAGTACACAGGAACGTTCTGGCTTTCAGCAAAGTGCACAGCATGTCTTGGTGATAATCTTATTCCTTGTGAGCAGTAAATTTGGGTGCTTGTTCACAGTAGCTATTTCTAGGTAACTGAGTTTTGGCTGCTCTCCATGGATGCACCCTGCCCTTTTCTACATGGGATTTACAAACCTCTTAAGTGCAGGGGGTCTCTACTTCCCCTTCTCAGCAGTGAGGTTTGCAGCCAGTACTGTGCTCTTGTGGCTTTGCCAGAGAGGTATTAAATTCTTCTGAAAAATGTGTTTTTTAAACACCAAAAGGGAAGTCTTCCACACCATAAAATCCTTGTGGGAGCCTTTTTAACCACAGTCCTGACTGTGAAAGGCAGTGCTGTAACAGGACACTGCCTCAATAATAGAATATATTTGATGATAGTGACAGAAGTTGATGCTTGCAGAGGAAGGTAATGCATGAATATTATGAACTTATTTAATGAAATAGGAAGCTTTTTTCTGAGATCTCATTTCTGCTTTCTGAGAGTGCTTTGTTTAAAGAAAGTCAGACCTTAGGCTGCAAATCACACTCACTACACTCCTGAAAGCAGCAAACTCTTCCTGTAAAGCTCTGATGTTTGATCTCTTCACAGATGAATCTACTAACAAGAAGCTACCAAGTCCTTTTAACTTTAAGGTAATGGTCCTTGTATGAAATTCCACTTTTTTTAAAGTGTGTGTGTGTTTTTCTTTGCTTTGTTATGTGCTGGTGTTCTGCTGCTTGGTGCTTTTCTCTCATAAATATGGGCTGGTGTCATCAAACACGAGGATCTACTTTTCAGGCACCCCACCAACCTTCTAAGTGACCTCCCCCACCTTAGAAGATGAAGGTGAAATAGTTGGGCTCTTACTCACTGGTTAAGAAATATTGTTCATGTGTGGTTCTCTTGGAGTTAAAGGAGGGTTTAGCACAAAAATATGAGATGGGAACAGTTCAAACTGAGTGTAAGAATTCCTGTGAGTGAGGTTAGGGGAATTTAACTGCATTCAATTTTGGTATTTTGCTGGAAGCTGTGCAGCCAGCCTCAGGTGGGCAGAAAGCACTTATTGTGGAAAGATGCTGCTTTAAAAATCCAATTTCATCTGCACTTCAGATTGGATTCTTTGTGTGCCACTTCAAACTAAGTGTCAACACCCCTTTTTTTTTAATATAGTTTGTATAAAACAGATGGTATTTTGTGTGCTCAGTGGGTAACGCGGTTGTGCCTTGCTCAGAGCCAGTAATGCCTCTTATTTGTATAGCCCTCGTCAGCCCTGCGGAGAGTTAGCATTGCAACAGTGCCCAGGAGTGCTGGGAATGCAGGGATTGGGGTGCCACTGGTAAGTAAGGGCTGCTGGAGGGATGCTGAGGTGCTTCACCTCCCCAAAACTGGTTGGGATGAAGCATCAGAATGCCAGTGCAGTAAATGTGGCAAATTCCTCCTGCAGGCCCAGTTGCATGAACCCGATGGGGATGAACGGAGTGACAGATTCAGCAGGAGATCAAGCAGTTGGTAAAGTCACCTGGGCTTGTCTTTGAATGGAGGAAATATTTTTCCACTCTAACTGTGCCTGTAATGAGCACTTTATGGAGCATCTTGGGGTATAATAATGTTTAGGCTACACCTTTTGCATTAATTTTATGAGCTATAATAGGTAAATGAGCCTTATGAGCTCAACATTTTCATTTATTGAGCATTGAGAGCTTTAAAAAAAATCCCTCAACTATCTTGCTTTAGAACTAAAATGTGAAATCTAAATATCTGCAGTGGATGGATCTGTAGTTTTGTTTGGTTTCATTTGTGTTTTTTTAAAAGTTATTTGTCTAAGCTTTGGCTTATGAGTAGGCTGCTGATAAATTTCTGATCTTCTGCTCTCTATCTGCTGGGGAAATCAGACAAATTTGTTTAACACATGACAGGGGCAGACTAGGGGTGAAGCAGAATGAGAAGCGTCCTTCACTGCAGAGGTTCCTCAGCACCTATTCCTGGGCAGAGTATGAAGAGGAGCATTTTGAAACCAAGTAAGTTCAGCAGCAGCCTCCTCCCAGGTGTGCTTGGGTTTGGTTTTTAATGAGCTTTTTATTCACCACCTGGTCAGGGCTATAAAGCCAAGCTGTTGGGAATTTGGCAAAGCTTTGGAACTGTTGATCCTTGTTTACAGAAATGAGCAGTTGGAATCACCTGCTGAAGTACAGGAACAGCCAACTAGGAAGGAAAGTGTCTCTGGAAAAGGAAAATACCCACCCAAATGGACCCTGGAGTCAATGTAAGTTTCTTTCACAAAGTAAAGCCATGTTTGGGAGGTACACATGGGAAGAGGGTTCAAACAAAAGGCCAGGACTTTCAGTGCTTTCTACAAGCAAGACTTCTTGCTGCTCTTGCAAGGCAGCTTTTGTGAATCCTCTTCAGAGCCAGTGTGAGGTAGAGGGAGCACGGGTGAACTGGTAAGCTGGGTCAGCTTATCAAGAATTTGCTTCCTTGGCTGTGTTTTATACCCAGCACCAAAGCTCCCCCTGCACAGCTCAGTAACACCTTTCACTTCTGATGTTTGTGGGATCTAGTTTGCTTAAAGGCTTTTTGGGGTGAGGTGGGAAGAGTTGCACATTTTGAAGAAAGACTGAAGGGCTCTGTGCTTTCCTGCCCCGCCCAGGTACAGTTTCATGTCAGCATGGGCATCCCACTTCAAGGCTTCCTTCTGCAACGCCAACAAAACCCTCTGGGTGTCCGTGTCCATCC
>VXBB01012518.1:0-27561 GCA_013399915.1 Illadopsis cleaveri
GCCAACACCCCCCGTCTCCCAGCACCCCCCGTCTCGCAGGCCAGGAGTGGCGGGGGGACAATGCAGGGCCATTCCGCTTCGGGGTTCAGGAATAGCCAGTTCTGGAATAACCCATTCCAGAATGATCGGAGCTGCTGAGAAGGCGGGGATTACATCATTGAAACAGCGATATTTCATGCTTGGCAGTAATCTAGATCAGTTATTTTTGTAAACAGAGGCATAGTTACTCACCGAACCATGGGTACGTACGGCGTGAGGCCTAGGAAGAACGATTAAAGAACGGTGAAAATGGTTGTTCTGCCTTAGGCTAAAGCACTGACCCTTCAGAATTAGAAAATTACATCTAAAAATCAAATACAAGGGAAGTTCCAATAATTGCTGCCTCCGTTTTTTTTTTTTTTTTCCTTTAAGCAGAATATCGCTCAAGAAAACGCTCTTCAAAAGCAGAAAGAGCCCCTGCTACAATGATGAACGCCGATATGGATGGTATAAATTCTTAATGTTCTTGTTCTTCATTGTTATTCTAATTAGTATAATTTCGAACTGTTAACAGAGGTTGCATTAAAACTCTCATGATTTATTGCAGCTGTTGAGGCTGAGAATCAGGTGGAATTAGAAGAGAAAACACGGCTTATTAATCAAGTTTTGGAACTGCAGCACACACTTGAAGGTTAGCAGCTTGGCACATCAGATGTTTTACAAGTACACAGTAATAAGCAAAAGAAGAGAACCTGACTGCTCTGCCCTTAGTCACGGTGTCCAGAAGTATGTCACTTAAAGCAGCTGAAGGTACAAAAGCAAGGTCTTGGAAAGTTTTTTTCCTGCTCTTTATGCCACATTATGTTTGCTCAACCTTGGTAATACACAGCAAGTAGAACGGGTGATACAGCTAATATGTCCTTGCCTATTAGAAGACACACACCTGAGGCTGCTCATCACTGAACTCTTGTTTTCAAGTAATTTAGTTTGCAATAGCGCAATTCAGAAATTCCAGAAAGTAGTAAACTTACAGACTAGGAGTATAGTTTAACAAGTTGGTCCAAATACTACAAAATAATATTGGGAAAATGGCCTTTAGGTAGAACATGGCTAGGATAATGTTTTATAACATAATACCCCACGGTAATGTTTTCTGGATTAAAGGTGTGACTAGTCTGATGAGGCCCGTCGAACATATTCATTATTGTATGCAATAGTGTCTAATGTTTTTCTTATAATATCACCTTCACAGATCTCTCAGCACGAGTAGATGCTGTTAAGGAAGAAAACTTGAAACTGAAATCAGAAAACCAAGTTCTTGGACAGTATATAGAAAATCTGATGTCAGCATCTAGTGTTTTCCAGACAACTGACACAAAAAGCAAAAGGAAGTAAGGGTTGACTCACAGATTATGTCATTGTATTGCTGCTGGTTTGGTTTTTTTTGTTTTAACTGGCATAGGCTACATAAGCTAAAATACTTTAGTTTGTGGTTTACTGGACTCTGAAAGATTATAAACTTTGGTAATAAACAGAATTAAGAGCATTATCATGAACAGGAGACAGAAGTTTGTGTATTAAGATTAAGCAATGTGCAAATGTAGTGTAGATAATTACAAAATTTTTGTATTTGTTTTAAAAATGACCATATCTTGTTAAAAAGCAGATTAGCCAGGTTTAACAAAGGTCTGTTGGCACTCTGAGGACTTAGTGTAGATTTCTCAACTAGCCAAGTAATAGTTACAATATAATATTGTGTTGAAATCTCACCAGATAAAAAATACTGAGTTTAACTGCCTCAATTTTTTTTCACCTGAGATGTGTTTACTGTGTAGTACTGTTCATAGCTCTGCAAAACAAAACAAAAACCTATAAACCAGTTAAGCATTTCTGTGAAGTAGGGACAGTATGACATTGTTTGTAGGGCTTGCATACAGAAAAACACCTCAGATTCTTTGGGAAGGGGGAGAGTAAGAGGAGGAACAAGGGTAAGCAGCTTAATCAGGGAAATACCAAACTGATGCAGTATGAGATGTAATATGTGCACTTGAAACTATTGCTACTTTCCCATTTCCCTGAAGAATGACCAGGCACATCATCACAATGTATGATCTTCCTAAAGTTCTTCTGTTGTGTGATGAAAAGTTAAGTAAAAACCTCAGTGATAACCTTTCCAGAAAAAGGTCAGCAATGCTCCTGATGCTCGTGCACAGTCTGCAGTGAGGAACTGAGAACAAGTCTTCCTACCTTTTACTTTCCTCCTCAAGTGCCAAACTTGTCTTTGCTTCAGGCCTCAGAGCAGCTGTTTTCCTGCCTCACAGCCTAAGCTTATGAAGTGCTTCTTGAGGCACTGCATAAAAACATCTAAGGCAGAAGGATGCAGTGGAACAAAGGTGGATTTTGCCTCTCAAAACTCTGTGCTCTGAGCAATGCCTGGTGTCAGAGTGATGGTTTTTCCTGGCTTGGATGTTAGGTTTTGTAAGGGAGCTCAGCCCAGATTATGGGTCTGAGCACTTCCCACAGAGGCAGCATGTCCAGCATAATCAGTATTAGGGGAGAGCAGAAACTGAAATACAAACAAGTGTGTAAATTTTAGCAGTACTTAGTTGCATCTGTTTCATCTTGCCCTGCAGCTGCACTGCAGACTTATTTATGGACGTTAGGACATAGCTAGGACTGAGTTCTCACTTCAGTGATGAAGCCATTTTACTTGACCTTTTAAAAGAAAACCGCTAGTTCAAGGATCTCTCTCAAGCATGGTGTGAGTGTAATAGAAGAATAAATCCCTCTCAAATCCCAAGTTTCTTAGCAGCTAGGTACTGCTGTGTCTTAAGTCTAAGTTGACATTGTGAGGTTCCCCCTCCCAAAGGTGAGATTTCCCATTTCTCCCCATTTAAAATGGTTGCACAATGCTCACTGGAGTCAAACGACTGCAAAGAAAGCACTAACAGTACAGTCTGGGTCAAGAAACCCAATGACGAAAAATGGACGATACCATTTGTGTCATGGGGTCCTTGTCAACATCTAAAATTGATTTTAATCTTCTATATGGACTACTTTCTCACATTACTGGAAGTCTAAATTAATCCAAGAATTGCTAGCAGGTAGAGCAGATCACATGGCTAGTCCAGAGTTTGAGCATTAAAGGAAAAAATCACAGCAGGCACCTGACTTGTAAAGATTGCATTGCATTACAGCCATCGTAGCTTTAAAGCCACGTCACTGCCATCTCCATCTGCACTGCAGATCACCTGGTAACACAGCATGTGCTTGTTAGGCTTCAGCAATTCCCAAGATAAAGTGATTTTAAAATCATGGTTTTGTATTGTAGATTGGATAGTGGTATTTTATCCATCAGTGTGTATACAGCAGTTATTGCATCTCCATGCCATTTGACATCCCACTACTGTGGCCTTCATTTAACTTATGAACGTTTTAAAGATGTTGTATTTCTGACTTTACACCAAATAAAAACTTTTCATTTGTCTCGATTCGTTTGGTTTAACATTTGTAGACCCTAAAACTTCTCATAACTATCTGTAGTCAAAAGGTGAAAAAGCAGTAGAGTTAGTAATTATTGTAATGGTTTCGACATACCTGAACTGTCTGAAAAACTAGATGTAATTGAGATTAAACCTGGGTTAATGAATCTAGTTTTAGCAAAGCTTCAGTTCCTGACTCACTTGCTATTTTCAGCCATCAGTCTTACATTTCTGTCTACTTTTCTGTTCTTGCTAAAGTAAAAAGGAAAAGGATTGGAAAGAAAAGCATCCACTGTTGTCAAAAAGCTAAAACTTGCACTTCTCCATGTGGGAAAGACCATCAAGCCAAGTTAGAAATGTTACTTCATCCTACACTTTTACTGAGCTTTACATTAGACAGAAACCTGAATTATTACTTCATCGTGCCTTCATGAATATAGATGCCAACTTAAGAGTAGCTTCAGCTGTAACTGCAGAAAAGGGCCTCAGTACTACTTGGCCTTCCCTGCATATAACAAGTGTTCAGTCTGGGATCTGGCATCCTCAGTAAGAGCTTTTTTACCAAGCTACAACATAGCCAGAAGGAGTGCAGGCTGTGGAGGTCTTGCTACTTACGGAGTTCCAAAGATGACTGACAGTTTTAATAGCAAGACATGCTGGAACTGAAAATCATTATTTTGTTAATTTTAAAGCTCTTTCAAGCAGCTGTGATAGCAAGATGAAGTATGTTTCCTGAAAATACCTGTTCAGAAAAAAATGGACAGTGCACAGGAAGCATGGTTGAAATCTCACTGTTGCACTGTATCAATGAACAGGAGTTGCCCTTTTGTCTGGCTTTCTACCTCTAAAGCCTCAAATCCTCACCATCTCTGGTATTTCTTCTCTAACTACCAGCATAAATCTAGATCCAAGTAAGCTGATGGGCAGAAGGATGTATGCTATCTCTATGTTCTAGGTGATCAAAGCTGATGGGGCATCAATCAATACTTCATGGGAACTTTTAAGTTCAAAACCCTAAGGGAAGATGAGCATCCCCCATGGGGTGACCAATCCCTGGAGTAACTACATCACATCAAAGAAACTATAGTAACTAGTCACTATCACATATCAGAGAAAAAAACCCTCCAAAACCCCTAAGCAAACAAAGAAACAAACCAGACCCCCAGGAAACCCAAATGCTGTAACAATTCCAAAGGACATCTATGAGACTCAGACACAACTCATTTAAAAGGTGCGCTGAAATGCTCCCTGACAGCTCACAGTAACTGTTGCCAGCCGGATACTGCACTGCTAACAGCTTCTAGCCATTGCTGAGGAGTTACCTGAGTCTTCACTTCTTACCTTTTCCATGGAGACCCTAAATAAAGAGGTGGGAACTTGCAGTTAACTTCAAAAAAGACACAAAAGCCCCAAATTAAACAAAAACCTGGAGAAATTTCCGTGTAATTCACACCAAATAAAAGTCAAATATAATTAACTTTTGAACACTTCAAGCACTTGAGGACATTGGCTTCTTCATTAGGGTTAAGCATCCATTTCTTAGAGACTTTCATGGAATCTGCTGTGAAAATACTTCTTTTTAAAGCAGACAAATTTTATGGAAGGCACAAAAAATCTGTTAGATTCCTTATGAGTTAATGTATTTCTACTTGTTTGTAATGTATGACTACTTTTGCAAGCATCTACACATTCTACTACTACTACTACAGGCAGCTGCCAAGCAGCAAGAAGTTTCTGGTGACTGAAATTTTATTGTTTAATACACAGGTGAACTTCAACAAAACAAAGTTTCTTTACAATAAGCAGTTTATTTAAACTATATTATGAGAATGCCCAAGTTACTCACATTGTAAAAAACTTAATCCATCAAAAATTCTTATCTATATTAATAAATTTCATATTAAGCAAGAATTAATAAATATTTTTAGGTGACAATATACACTTAGCAAGTATTCTATAAACAGGTTATACCACTGTTTTAGAACATGAGAACTATAAAAGTTTGAAAAAATCATCTGTATATGACTTCTGCAGATTTGATACCTGCATTCAAGGGTAAAACAAGTCACATCAATTACCACTTGTATTCTACTTTAAAATATATCTTGAAAATAAATTACTGTAACCAATGCCTAAAGTGAACAGGTGACCACCCATGTAACAAGATCAACTAAAATAAATAATTTACAATAAAAATTGTTGCTAGCACAAAATCATCATACAAAAACAATTATTGCATTTAGCTCTGCACAGAAAAAAGTACCTTTTTTCACAGCAGTGTGAACTGCTATAGATGCTACATCTATACTACCACCATCTTCTTTTAGCTGAAATTTGTAAACAGCTTATTTTGTGCTAGAGCTACAAAAGTATTAGAATGCATTCATTTAAAAAATATTCAGAGTAAGTTTATCTCCAACTAATACTAATTTCTAAGAAACTTCAAATCTTAAGAATCTTCACCTAAAAATCAGTTGGTCAACTTGTAATTTCCCTTTTATTTTGAATGTGAAATACCTGCTAACTCTTCACAGACAGCATTTATCCTTAAAAAAAGGGAATTGAGGAAGTTTGGGATGGTTAAAGAGGTCAGAGAATTAAAACAGGAGGTTAAATAGCAATGAGCCCCCCCCCTTTCCTGTCAAAGCTCAGGAATTTGCCAGGCCCACTGAAGTGGCACACCAAAAGTTACTGTCACTGTGTCACAGCTGGAAATAACTCAGTCCTTTCGAACTCTTCTTTTGCGCACTGATTTCAGTGGTTGATCTCCCATTCCTTCATCAGCTTCTTTCTTCTGGAAAAAAAATAAATTCAGCATTAACATTTTAAACCTGTTTTAATTATTGAGACTGGCATGCTGCATTATTCCTCTTCCTGAATTCCCCAGTCATTTTATCACTAAATGCAGCACTTCAGTGACAGGACATTTTTTTCAACACTTCTAATCTGATGATTAATAAAGTAGATAGAAGACTTTTCATTTCTATATTCAGAAGGAAGAGAATAGTATGTCTAAACTGATGTCAGAAATTTGGTTTTGCTCATGTCTTTGCTGGTTTAAAAGCAGTGACTTTTAAATTAATATAGCAACTTCCTTAAAGTGCACCTTTTGCTAATTTTATTTCCACTTCTGAAGTAAGACACATTTAAAACATTTGAACTGTTCCCTTTGGAGAGCTACAAATAGGGCAGACTGTCCTTAAATCAGATGTGGTGTTCCCAGTTTAAAAGCAATGGGCTTACAGAGGCACAGGAAAAGCCTTTCCAATGTGAAATCCATTCTCAGACCTGCACTGCTTCCTCACTTTGCTGCACCACCTAATGGCAGGCACCTCCTTCAGAAGGAACAGCCGACAGAATGTGGCCCAGCCTGGGTGAGGACACTGGGGACATGATGTGTTCCTGACAACAGAAACATCTACACACTGAAAGCACTCAGAGAAAAGCAAGCCATGGCCTCACTGGGACACTGTGTCATGCCACAGACACACTCAGAGCTTGCTATTACTTTCACAAGGAGTGACCTGAATCTTAGGAGGGTTCAGTAGATACTGTATACCTGGGTAAATGTACAAGGAAAAGAAAACTTCTCACAGGGACAAGAGAAGGGGTAATCAACAGACTTTCAGTGCTGAAACAACACAACCTCATGCCAGGTACAGTTTCCTAGAAGAGTTTTACATGAAAAGGAGTTAACATTACACTGAACAACTCCCTTAACCTGGAAAGTGACTCATTCAGGGAGTGACAAGCACAAGATGATCAATGGGTGGATCTAAAGTGTTCCAGACACCTCCAGTGTCTAAATAAAAGAATAATGAGTAGTTGACAAACAAGAAAAGCACAAATTCCATTCTACAATGACATTTTATGAAAATAATTTTGTGGATTATCTGTCTGACTGGATTAATCTGCACAAGAAAAATGAAACTGCAGATGCTGTGTTCAAAAACAGTGTTGTTATTTTCCTTAAAACCTTATTTTGGAATAAAACCTCCAATATGTAACTGAAAAACCTTCAGGTTTTTCTAGGTCTTGGGAAAAAGCTATTCAATTGGAAGCATGTGTTCTATAATTTAAGAAGCACATGAAAACTGACCAATCTGCTGCAGCATCCAAATTTTCAAGACCTGCAATTCATTTAATAATCTGTTAAAAACTATACTCCTGTAAAAACATTCCATGTTTAGGGAGCTGCCCAATCACTTCTATACTATAACTATTTATGCAGAGCATTTGAGGTGTCAAACTCAAAGGAAAGCATATTTCTACCTCAGGATTTGTTTTATGCCTCAACAGAAGAAAAACACTTGTCGGTAACTGGGCTTAGATAGAAATATGATGTCAGACAATGGCAAGGAAAAAGTAGGGAAAAATGCAAACCTACCTCATCTTCTGAATCAGATTTATTTATTAACCTCTCACATTCCTGACTTCCATCTGGAACTTGATTTTCTTCTTCATGTGGAAATTCATTTTCTTCTTCATCATCATAAATATCTTCACCATATTCACCTTCATCTTCTGCAGAAGAAGTTAATTTTACTTAGTAAACAGAACTGTATTACAAATACACTATATCCAGACATACTAATAAGGAAAATAAGCCAATTTCAGTCCTAGAATGAACTGCTTGTTTAGAATAACCCATTAAAACATCTCTGTGATAAACAGAGAATTCTCATGAATTAGTAGAATGTGATGGCTGCCAGATTTAGTAACCAATTTTAATAGCTCCAACTTTGCCTCTTTTCATAACAGCCCATAGTGTCTTCAGACTTGTTACTGACTTAAAGGACTTGATTTACTTTACTTTAAAACTAGCTATAGAATTGGACAGTTTTGAGAGCAGAGTCCAAAATAGGACAACTCAAACATCCCAAATCTGACTAAATTCTGATTTAGATGGGGAATTTAATAATATTGCAGTTATCAGTCATCCAGCATGGGAGACACTCACATCCTAAGGGTGCTCCCCTTTTCAGCAGGGAATTCTTCTGACATACTGTTTTGATTGAGGGATAAGCAGCTCTTCCCCCCTTCTTGTGCATTTTTGCAATGCAGAAACTAGTCAGAACAGCGCTGTACACCCCTTAGCTCACTCAAAAGTATGTCCAGCTTGCACTACTACTGCACTGCCAGTACCCTTTACAATACTTCTATCAAGAGTAAACAAGAAATCTTCTATCTGACAGAAAGGATACTCATCAGCATTTTGCAACTTAACACTCTGCCAGTGGCTTATTTAAAAACAGCAGTGAAGTAGTGCTCAGTTCTGTCCTTGTCAGGTCACACCTACATCTCATAAGCACTGCTTAGGTGTGAAAAAAATAGGAAAAAAGTCAAAAACAAATACCAAAAATCTGTACCCACACCAAATTCTTACTGTTGCATGTCACTTAAACTGAAACAAAAGTATCCATACAAATTTCGAATGTAGTCACATATCAGGTCAGAATCTCCTGATTCTTGGTGATGAAAATCTAGAAATACCTAATTTGTTAAAATATTTGAGACTTCTGCAAAAGTACCAGAAACTTTGGCTGCAATATAGCTATAAATTGAGCCAAACAGAGCTTCACTAATTGTTATGAAGTAAGAAGTTAGTTTTGTCATCTGTCAATATACCTGGCTCATGTCTACCATGTCTCTATTTCTATTATCAAAAGGAGAAATAGGACCAAATAACAAAGATCATGGTTTAAGAAAGATGTAGACAAAGATCTCTGTTCTAAAAATAAGCCCTTAATAGAAGAGCCTGGCAGAAATTCACAAAGCCTTTGCTCACATTCTAATAAAGAGATTAGAAATTATCAGTGATGCAAGCGCAGCTCCTCCCATAAGTACAAATTTCAATAGAGGGAAAAAAAACACAAAGAAAAAATATTTCAGACATCAGAAGCTGAAGAACCCAGAACTGGAAAACTATACTATTTAAAATTATTATTTTAAATTTAATCAAATAGTAATTTAAGCATTATTTCCTATAAATAAATGTAGAACTTGACAAACAAGGTTCAGACTGTGCCCCTGAAATTCCATTCTGTGGCAACATACTTTTACTTCCTGCAACATCTTTCTAGAGGTCAAGGAAAGCAAGGAGACAAAGCAGACAAATAGACAAGGCCACAAAAATTAACATAGAACAAAATAAAACAGTAAATCCCATGGACAGTGCCCTTCAAGAAGGACTCTGCCAGCAACTCATTGTCACTGGTGTTAAAGAAATCACCAAGTGTTTCTAAAATTTACTGTTGTGCCACATTTTCTTTTTCTTTCTTTTTCAAAGAGTCCCATGACACAATGTGGATCCCAAGTCACTCACTATTCCACAGCTCAAAACCCCACTGCTTCAACTCCAAATAAACCAAAGGAGGAGGTAATGACTATGAAAGAACTGTAAAAATCATAAAGAGACAAAGATACTAGTAGAAAATATTTATGACTACAGATACCATGGGGAGAAATCTCAAGAGGAAACTTGCATCTGCACCTGATAGAAGCTGGCATCCACCAGCCTGAAGTTCTACCATCAACAAGCAAGCACAGGGAAGAAAACAGATAGGAAAGACCCACTTGCAAGTCCTGGCCCAAACTGCTTCCCTTTTCCAGTACCTGAAACAGGAGCCTCCTTTCCCATCATCTTTGTCTCCTTTATAAGCTCTCGTTGTATCTCATCCATTTCTCTTCTCTCTGTAGCAAAAAGAATCAGGAAAAGGAGGCAGAAGACAAATTCGCTAATGCTCTCAGATACAAAGAGGCAAAAGAGCAATAGAAAAAAAAGGGAAGATTTCAACCTGCAAGTGGTAAAAGGTGGCAGGAAGCTAAGGGAAACTAAGCAATTCTTCTTAAAGCAAGAAACCATGAAGTCATATGACAGCAAAGTGTAATCCTTCCTTCTGAAGCCTAGAATTTATTTGAAAACCCTGGAATAGTCATACAAAAGCTAGCTAGGTTAGTTTTACTCTGTGTTCTGTTTAGTAACTAAAAGTCTAAAATAGAACTTACCTTTGCAACACCATGAACAGCTGTTCCAAGTACAATTTAGGACAGCTGTAGGAGCTGAACAATGTTCCCCTGCCATTGCCCAGGGGCCTCATTTCTAACACTGAAACACACATTTTAACATATTATTTGTTAAGTGATGTGTTGTAATTAAATAAATTAACTGACTTAACAGAAGAATATTGGAATTGAGGAATGGCAGCCTTGCAACAGCAGCATATTAGGTATGAACTATCTATGATCAAGACTGGGTAGAATAAAAAAAGAGTCTAATTCAGGAGCAAAGAACAGGTTGAGTAGAGTAAGATCAAAAGGAAAATGCAGGAAGATACAACACTGAAATCATGTACCTACAGTTTAAGCTAAAGTAAAGAATGTATGTAGCATCACCAGAATAATTAAGTGCCTTGGTAAGGCTCTCCAATAGCAAGGCAGATGGACTAAGTTTGGTGTGGCAAATATGTACTCGATCCTGTCAGTACATGGGAACTGCTGATGCTGAGTAAACTTTTACATACAGACAGAAGTCAAACACTCACAGAACACGGTGCAAAGACAGACAAAACCCACCAAGTTTCAGTAATACAAAGCCATGTCAGCACCAAGACACAAACCCCAACAAAACACGAATATCTGCTGTGTCTCTAATTATCCATGCCAGTCCTTTGTCACTTTCTTTGCTCTCACCAAGGAGGAGTGAAATAAGAGACAGAATCTTGCAGAGTTCTGAAGCTAAAAATTTTCTCATCAAAGTCAAGATAATGCATTGTGAGTTAGGTGCTTTGGCTTTTATTCACTACATAGACACAGGGAAATGCTAACAGCACCTCAAAGCTATAGCTGAGTAGTACCCAGTGATCTTCAATACAACAAGAGAGGATGATTTTATCCTTGGATGCTGAAGTACAGCTCAACCTACTGATTTGTTACTGATGAATTTCTGCCCTGGGCAGTAGGACACACCTCTGCAGGCACGCAGTAAGTTGCTAAAAAGCAACATAAAGGAAACTGCAAATTTCAGTATGTCAAGCCTACTGTATTTTCAAGCTTTAACAAGAATAACTCAAATCAGTGACAAACCAGAGAGGTGTTTAAGTGGATTTCTGTTAAAGCTATTCCAGCCATATATTAAAGAAAAAAGTGACTTTAACTGCTTCAGGTACTTATACCTGAATAATTAAAATGTATTTAATATATGAAATATTTAGAAGTGATAACATATGTATCACTGTCTACAAACATAAAAAATAGTGTTGGAAGCATGTTCATTTCTTGAAAGTGAAAAAATGCTGAGTAGAGCATTACTTTCTGCTTGTATTTACCAGAGCTATTAGCCATGGGATACCACTCACTGGAAGTTATCAAAGAGGAAAAAAGGCTCAGAGCAAGGCACATTTCACAAAGTCTAAGATAACAGGTTGTAATTATTGGCAATGCAATCCATGAACTAGTTCTATTCACGTCTTTAACCAAACTGCAAGCTGATACACTCATCTTACCATCTTCACCAGTATCTTCATTTTCTTTTTCCTCTTCTAGTTCATCATCTTCAAACTCCTCTGTCTCTTCTTTTAGTTCTCCCTTTGTAATTTGCTTAGATACATCCGTTTTTTTGAAGTCAATATATTCATCTGATTTCTACAGCAAATTAAAAATTATTTATATTTCAACTCCAATTAAGAATTAAACAGGCACTGTAAGCTAAGTAATACCAATGGTATATTAAAAGGGGCTATTGTTGCACAGATGTTCAGGAATTTTCAAATAAAGTATTAAGAATAAAACCAAATAAAAATATAGTAAATTTCACTAACCTTTCCTGGCCAGCAGAACAACACAGTTAGACCAACAGGGAGTGCTAAAGTAAAGATGTAAAGAACCCAGAGCCATGGGTGTTCTTCTGCAGCAGTCATCAATTGACTAAACATACCAGGCTGTATGTAAAAAAAAAATTAAAATAATTGCATTTATATGTAATTATTTTATGAAATGTACTGCATACAATTATATTGTCCAAAATCCTTCTTTACCTTTGCTTTTTAATGACTAAAACAATACTGCATTTCAATACTAGTAAAGCAACAACTCTACAAATTGCAAACAAATGGCAGGTGTTGAGTGAGAAGGAACAGATGTACAACTCCAAGCATACCAGACCAGCCACAACTCAACTTTGTAAAGTAACTTTTGGAGTCTTGGCAACCTCACACTTTACACCTTTCCCAGCTGTTTTTCCTGTGCCAACTCAGCTGAAAGCTTCCAAAGCATCAAGAGCCTGAGGGCAGCAGTTCCTGAGGAGCAATGCTGGCTCCACCTGTACTACCACCTTCTCTCCTTTGACAGCCAATTATTCAGGGAGTAAATTGTCGTCCCAGCACAGCTCTGACTTACACAGCAGAGACACTTAGGCAAGTGCCTGGTGCATCTCTGTAAGAGCTACATCAGGAACTGAGGAAGTTTGAGAGGCACAGTGGAATGAGGGGACTCAAAGGAATTTTTTTGCCATTGTGTGTACAGGTACAGATACAGGTTCAGACATAAACCCAAACATTTTGGAAAAGGGCAAGGTTGTGTGAAGAGATAGCTTTCCTGCTGGCATGGACAGATATGATGTTGCTACTTGCTCACTCTGTGTCAAGAAGCAGCTGTAAGGAATTGGCCACATTTGCCACCAACCCATAGTTTCTCCCCAAGTGTAGCCTGCTGTTGCCATTTAATGAAAGAGCACAGAGGACTGTTGGACAGAAACAGGAGTGCAGGCAGCCACTAGAGGGACCCACGATCCCGTACGGCCGGGCACATCCACCCCACAGCGCAGGGAAGAGAGAGGAAGGCTGTCAAACTGCGGTGCACAAACAAAATGTGGATGCACACATACAAACAGAACAGATGCAGCTCTATAAACACGTCATATTTTCAGAGCTGCGTAACACACACCTAAGCAGCCAAGGAACTAAAATTATTAAACAGAAACAAACAATTAGACTATTCATTACTCATGGGATGGAAGCATCTAAAGAATATGTATCACGGATATAGCCACAAGGGAAAACAGGGGGCGAGGGGTGGGAGGGGAAGTCTTTGAGTGTAAGTAACTCAGCCTTCATTCTTTCACTTGCTGTCAGGTACTGAATTTCTAGTATCAATGAGAACAGCAGAAGACTTCACAGGAAGTCAATTTCTCACTAGGTGTTTAAGTAAAATGCAGTACTCTTTTAACCTCAAGAAAATATTAATCTGGGAAAAGTAAAGAGCCAAACTACAAGACAGAAAACCCATCAGTTACTCAGCAAAATTATAAATTGCAGAAAAATTAATACTCTGTCAGCATTGACAGAAAATTCTTCCAACACCACAGCTTCCTCACTACTTTCTACTATCAAGAACATAGTAAAGTTTATACCTCATTAGCACTTGCTACTAATTTCTTCAAGCCCCAGCTATCTGCTGCCCAGCGATCTGCTACTTCTTTTTCTGAACATATAATGAAGTTATCAAAGTAGATATCAGATGTCATAGACCAGAGCTCTAAACCAACAGCACTGACAGGCGTCATCTTGAATGGGTGAAGATCTTCAAAATAGTCTGGGTTTGGTATTTTCCGAGGGCTCCAGATTCCCTGTTAATGGAAACAAATGTAACCACACTACCCAGAGCTCACCAAAAGAACAACTTGTGAAAGAGATTTCAAAATAATAAGAACTTTTATTTAAAAAGACAAGCACTAGAGTTTAACCTATCTAAAACAGAACGGGAAATAGGCTGTAGGATTTTGGCAGATGGGTCTCAATTTTATGGCTTAGGGCAGACCTCCTAAGTAATTTTTTTCTTTTTTACTGTAGAGGTTACAGTAGTAACTGACTCTTACCAAAAGCATTAGAGAAAATTTTAGGGAACGAAAATTCAGCCTTATGATACCTGTGCAACTAGAGCCAAATTTTGTTTGCAAACCTGCTTAGGATCTTACCCTCAGAGACATCAGATTCAAGTACTCCTCAGCCAGAACGAACACAAGTAATTCTCTTTAATATCCAGCTGATTACCTCTTATATTTGGAGGGGAGGAAGGGAATTTAATTATCCGAAATTTATGCTTCCTCTAAAATTGTACTGGTAAGGCAAACTGCTTACTGAAAGGCTTCATTTGTTAATATTAAAAAATATACTAATTCAAAAGACTCACATTTAAAACCCTAATGTAATTCAGAATACAATTCTGAAGACCATACTAAATAAATGGTACCAATGCAAACTGTACAAAAGGCAACTTTAAACAGGTAAGTTGTTTTAACATAGGAAGCATTATTGTTCCCCAATATACTTCAAGGGAAAAAAAAAAGCAAATTAAAAGCAAAAAACCCTCAAATTAGTGGGGTATTCAGACTCATTCTAAAGTATAAATATACTGCAAAAAAGCCTAAGTAAATATACTAGTTTGACTTGCTTGTTCTGCTGAACTCTGTATCTTCCAGCAATGACCAACAATTTGGCTGTTACCTGATAGTTAGGATTATCTATCATAGGTGCTCTCCATTTTCCTTTATACTTTGGGTTATTCTTCATGGGACGCACCCACTCGCCACAACCAGGTGCACTCTCACATTTTGGATTAGGGATCTGAGGGGCTTCCCACTCCCCATCCATTTCTTCATCCCTAGAGAGAAAAAAAAAATCCTAACAACTGCTTTAAGATCAGCCAGGTGTCAAACAGCAATCTGAAGTTAGGGTCCATGTATATTGTTGTAACAACCTTAGAACTCTGACCAGCTCACAGAACTTTACCCAACAGTATAAACACTTTTTTTAAGGAGTGCTACACTTTTTTATTGAAAGGTCACACATTCATAACTACCACAGCATGACTGACTTCATCTACATTCTGCTTCTGCAGACAGCTTGAAAGACTTCTACCCATGATGCTTACAGATCCCTTTGAGACTTACATTATGATTTCAAGTTATCAACTAAAACTGTAGTAAATTCTTTCCAAAGGGACCTTCATTTTCTGGTTTTACTTATTTATCTTCAGAAAAAAAAAGGCAAGGACAAGTTCATGTTTTTATAGAAGCAGTCCCCCACACCAACAAATATGTGGCTCTACCTTACACATTCCAACTTAGGACCTCAAAAGACAATGAGATTTAGACTGACTTCCACAACTAATAATCTGCCACAGAGAACAGTCTTATCTACAAAATACATTGACAACCTGCACTTACCAGTCCTTTGGTTTCTTTGCATTAGGGTCTGGAACATACTGTGGTTCATCATCAAGCCACCCCTCAGGCTTAACAGCATCAAGATCTTCTATTTTGGCAGGTTCATCTTCATCCCTTCAATTACAGAGGTATGTTAGAAAATACAGCAGCCTGACTTTGGACCAATGTTCTGTTCAGAGGAATACAACTGGCATGAAAGGGATCATTGTCAAAAACACAACATAATTAAACTCACTGATCATGAGCATTAGACATATAATTAATTATCTGCTTATAAATGTCTGGATTATATTTACATTGTTTTATAGTGCTATTTAGTCCAGAAATTGCTGATACCAAGTGGCAGGTGTCAGTCAGGTCTTCCCATTGAGGTTTTCCCTACTTTTTCTGAGTTGCCATAAGAACAGTAGTTCACACAGAAGTATAAGACTATATGGTTGAAAAAACTTCTTTTTCTCATGTAGCAACCTTAGTTACTACTTGCAACCATGCAGGATACAAAATCAGCAAATAGCAATTGTATTTGTCTCCTTAGAACATGACCAGATCCCTATACCCACCTCAGTTTTGTTTTCAAACTTCAGTGCTTTTAGTGAAATGTATTCCAATTGTCATTAACAAACCCCAAAACAAAACCAGTCAAATCTTTCAAATAAACAACCTGTATGCAAAAGACATTGTAAAAACTAAAGTGTTCTCCTTACCAGTCATCTGGTTTGACAGCATTTGGATCAGGTATTTTTGGTCTCTCATCCCAATCATCAGGCTTCTGATCAGTAGGATCATCTACTTCTTTGGAAGGATTTACTGGAGGAATCATATTCTCAAGGAGACTTCCTTTACTGACAACTGTTTGGTCGATTAGTATTTCAAATGTATCATCTGGTTTTAGCACTAAATTGAAGAAATTTACATTGAAGAAATAAGGGAGACATTTAATTTCACAGATATATTTAACCAAAGCTATAGAATAAGCACAGACTTAGGCGAACAACAGCAAACAGGACCCTCACTGGCAGAGGAGACAGACTCCTCACTCAGGCACTGGATCTGGACACAAAACATTGCCCTTGAGGGAATGCATGACCAACACCAGGCCCCCAAAGATGAAACCTGAAGACAATTCAATTGCTGAAACACATCCAAAAGCATTCTAAGAGATTTTTCAAAAACCTACCAACTCGGCCAAAATTCTGTGTTTTTTACTTCAAAAGCACAGAGAGTGAAAAAAAGGATCTCTGTCCCAAAAGGCATCTCTGCTACTAAATTCCAAACTCACACTTGAAAGTGTGAATACAAGAACTGTACCAACAACACAGCAGAAAGATCAAAGCAGCATTTTCTATCAGGTTCTAACCTCTAACAGCCATTTCCCTCAAATGCCACACTGCAAATGCTTCAACATTTGAAAAGAATTTCCTGGATGTTAGCAAGTGTGAGTAACTGAGAGGCCAAGGTCACAGGACTGAGCAGTGTCAGACTCAGTACCCAGATCTATTTCTAACAAGCACCTATAAATGTGCTCACTGGTTAAATAGCAGAGTCCACTGTCCATTTAACACAATGAAGACTACTAAGTAAAAGTAATTACCCTTCCACTTTTTTCTAGAGACAGGTTAACAAAAACAGAGTAACAGTCTTGTAACAGTATGATAATATCTAATTATATCTAATAATTAGATAATATCTAATGATGCCTTCCAGCCTGAATTTTTTCAACAGTATTAAAATATCCACAAATGCAAAAAATGAAACCCCCATATCACCTTTAGATAAAATACAAATAACTAATTTTTAAACTCCGTTATCAGTCACAAAAATGCATTGGAATCACATAGCTCTATGGAGTCTGAACAATTATAACAGAATAAATGCAATGTAAGTTGAAGTACCTTGATTCATAATTTCTAACAAACAATCCAAATACAGGAATGCATGCATTCCTTTATTATGAGATTCCTATCATCTAAAAGTGTAAGTCTGCTGTGGCATACTATAGCAATCTATTTTAGAAACCACTAAATTTTCCCATTGCACAGCACTTGAACATGCCTTCTGTTACTATCATTCAGTGGAAGTTCAAAGGTACAGTTTGGCTGGATTTGCAGCATGCCATAGATTACTCCATCCTCTGATTGCTATTCTTCCTCAGAAGTTAGAAAATGGGGGTAAAATTCACTTAACTTTCATTTCTCTGTACAGTTCACTGGTACAAGAAGAATTAAAACCAGCCTATATTCATTCACTTCAGAGTCTGTGCAGACCCATCTGTTCATGCACTTGGCTTCAGGTGCAGGTGTGGGTGAGAACTCTTTAACATGTGAGAAAGAGTGGTGTGTGGCATGCTACAGATTTAACTCCATTCCTCTGAACTATGACACCTTCCTAGAATATTGGGCAGTTTACATTTTAGTATCTTTCCCAGTAAAAATAGTTTTACTGTAATAATTACTGAAGGCATTTATTAGTAAAACCTAGACAGGGCTGATATGTTTTTTCCTATAATTGAATATTAAGCAGCAGTATCTGAAAGCTACTTTTATGTCCTGCAGTTAAACCCAGTCATTAAACCATTTAACCCAAATCATTAAGCAACCATCATTCAGTATTAACAGGCTATTACAAACAAAGACTCAATTACAAAGCTTCAACAGAGAAAAGCACATTTTTAATCTCTCCTTTCCAATTTAAGAGTTGGAATTACACTTTAAGGAATTAAACAATACCAAGAGTATACAGATGTGTCTTCTTGTCCAAATAGAATTTTTTTAGGTCAACATCAGGACGTTCAGCATGTTTTTCATCATATTCTCCAGTTTTAGGATTCTTATGTCTGAAGATAAAGTGTAGTTTGTAATCTTCTCCACATTTATCTGGTCCAAACATAATCGTGTAAGGAGTTTTGTCAAAAAAGTATTCCTGTAGAAGCAAGAAAGCTGAGCATGTGTTATACTGGACATTTTATTACATCACTTTTGCTACCTCTTCTTCTTGGCATAGAGCATAGTTATGTATTTCTAAAAGGTAAATGAAAAATAGTAGGGTAAATCATGAAGGGAACTCATCAATCCTCTGGAGTTGATGGGAGCTCTCTGTTCTCTGGGAATGGACTAACTCTCAGTCCATTCAAGGAAGATGAAGAATACATTTACATCTTTAGATTTTATCCTTATGTTAAATAGGAATGCCTGTCACAAATCAAAACATCCAACAAATCTCTCCCTCTACAAACATTACACTAAAAGATGGAAAGGAACTAGTTACTGTTCTTCATAACAATTTCATTTTCCAATAAAGATAAACCCCAGGATGTTAATATCCAGTATTTTATCAGGACTTTTTTCTCTCTGCATTAAGTAATAGCAACAAACAACCCTGAAAATATCAGATATAATTATTCTCCTTCAGAGAGAAGGAGAATATGTTGCATTATACACACTTTACAGTATCTTTTGACTATTTATGTTTTCTGTATTTGAATACTCAATAACATGCACGTGCTGTTCAGTAAAAAAATTGTTTCACAAGTTATGAGTTAAGATCCTACAGCTTCTATTAATACAGAAAGTCATACTAAACATACACAAAAGTCCTCCATCCTGGATATTAAACACCATGGAGAACCAAGGTGTTCCTCAAATGAACAACTGATAGCAAACATTAAGCAAGAGGACATACCAGATTCAAGTCATTGCTACTGGAGAGAAGTTTAATATATGCACCGCCACAGTCAATGCCTTTTTGAAAATTCACTTCATATCTGGGCAAAGAGAAAGTGACAAAAACATTCAGAGTATCAGAAAAAGACGAATTAATTGCTAATCTGCAGTTCTAATTATGAATATATAAAGACTGTGTATTAGTACCTACTGTCAAAACACTTCTATGTAAGCAAAATGTTTTAACTTACTAATAAACATCAAGAAAAAAATCTGAAGGATTACTTACTGAACAATCAAAGGTTTATCATCAAAAACAAATGCTTTTGTTAGCATTGCTGATATTGCATGATACTTTGCCACTGATTTTAACACTAATCCTTTGTCTCCAGGCATTGCGTTTTCTTTCAGCTCTTCTACTTCCCATCTTCCTAAAACACACACACACAAAGTTGGAAGTAAAGAAATCACAGCCTTGTTGAAAGCAAAGATTTAGCAACAAATAAAGACTAGTTGCCAAAGCAGGGAAGAAATAATGGCATCAAAGATGTTATTCCTTATTGTTCTCAAATTTACAAAAATCTCGAAGTAAACTTTAACATTGTAGATCTGTATCTTTAGGTTGTGGTATCCTACAATGGCTAGAGGAACAAGATATTTCTCCAGATTTTAGATTTACTTCTACCATCATCACATAAAAAAAATATTAGTCACAAAGCACTGTGTAAAGACCTGCATCATTACTTTTTTTTCTGCTTACACAGAATTAGCATCTTGAGTCAAATCTAATCACAGCGCTGAGGAAGAAGTTCCCTCCTCCTCCCCAAAGTCTTTCCTAGAAGCATCAGATTTGGTCCAAAACAAGGCTACAGCTTTGAAAACAGAAGATTTTATACTAACACATTCTCCAAGTTTGGAATAAATACAGTTGAATACACACGTGCCCAATATCCAAAGAATAAGATTTCTTCTAAAAGGGCAGTTACATTTTCTCAGATTAACAGGACAAGATTCATTGGGTTTTTTTTCCAGGAAAGAACACAGCAAAAAAACCCTACTTTTACAATCCTGTGTAATCTGGAAGAATGCCTGTGTCAATGTAAAAAGGAAGGAAACATCAGGAGTTCCTCAGCATGTAATTAGAGAAGATTCATAAATTGTGATATGCAAACAAAACAGTGGTTTACTTTTATTCAGCTGAAGTGTGATTAGTCAAAGTTGTTAAGGAAGGGCAGATATGCAAGTCAATAACAAATTCCTGGTTTCTTCCAGCCTAAGAGACAGGAAGGAGGAAAATTCCATCCTCTTCAGTAGTGCTTCTTCCTGGAAACTAAGGCCAAATTATAATGCAAGGCAAAACAAGAAGACTGGAAAAAGAATTGGAAAGTAGTTCAAAAATATGTCTTTATCACAGACTTCATTAAATGTTGAATTTTCTGACTTCAAGCAAATATGGCTGTTCTGACATTAAAGAATTTTTTCTCTAATATGAAGCCAAGTAATCAGAGAGACCTCATTTTTCAGAAGCATCTCATCTGTGTGGTATTTCCTCAGCAACATCTTAACTTTACCAATTATTTTTTTGTAACCACTAAATCTAGAATCATCAATTCTACTCTGTCCTGCACAGAGTTCTGCAAGTTATGCTTCCTTACCACTTTCTATTAACATAACTGACTTCATTTGACATAGGAACAGTAGCAAATACTTCTCTGTTGCAGTAGAAACTTTTTCTCTTCTCCTCACTCCCTCTTTAATGAAATAAACTCAAGTCACAAAATCATTGCTGCAGATCACACATCTGCCAAAATTTTAAGCACCCAATTCTAGACTAGGAATTCACAAGTGCAAACTGCAATGATTAAACCATCAGTACAAAGTTTTCATTATTGCTTTCCAAATTTGTTTTTGGCTACTCTAAGACTAAACTGTACAAGAGCCACTGAAGAGCCCTACATTCAAGCACGGGCAATCTGAAAATGTATTTGAAAAAATCATTGTGCAGTTTTAACTTTCTTGTTTCAGAGGCTACACCAAGAGACCAATCCATGAATCAGCAACAGAACAGATGGAGAAAAATGGAACACAGTCCCTTAGAAAACTGTCCAACAACTGAAATTGAAGTGATAAATCTCTCTCACATGATTTCAGAGAAGACAGCTCTGAAGAAACAATACTCATAAAACAAACAGTATTAAATATTCAGATGCCAAAGGGTATTCTGGTATCATCCATGGCAATACATTGTTGGAATGACAAAAAAAGCTATCTTCACTCTGATCAACATTTCACATCTTAGTTTCAGGATAACAATCATTATACAAACTAACACTTTTGACCTATGCCATCTAGATATTCAAAGATAAGCTCTGTGTTATTTCTCAAAGAAATAGCAGTTATTTCTCCAAAAGCAACAGAAAATCACAAACTCCATAGTGGAGATAAACATTAAAGCTGCTTACCATCATATTTAGCAACGTTATCATCCGTGTCTTCCTTCAGAGTTACAGACAACACCCACCTAAAACACAAATTGTACTGGTCATTGCTCTCTCTATGCAAAGCTGTATTATTTAACAAACAAAGGAAAAACTGCTCTTGCTTCAAGGCTGTGAACTTGTAATACTGATTTTGAGTCAGCATCATGAAACTGCATGTAGTTCAAACAACATGCAAAGAAAAATTAAAGGAGAGTAGTCTAATAGAACATTTCAAAATACTTCCTAAAAATGTACATGAATAGACACTTATAAGTCTAAAGTAATTACATTCCTGAATTATTTAATTCTGAATAAACTTCAGTTTTATATATAAAGTTCAGTTTGGCAGAATGGGCTATGTATATAATGTAAAAAATGCACAGAAAATAGCAAGTTTCAAGTACAATACCTTCAGCATGATATGAAAAAGAAATCAGCCAAAGGAATCTTAACTTTATCTGACAGTAACAGTACACATGCATAGCAGAGGACCAAAGGGAATGGTAAGTGACAAATGCAAGATTCCAAGTGTACTGCACACAGGAGATCCAACAGGGCAAACACACTCCTGATCTCCTCCTTGCAGTCACATTTGTCCACTGTTAACAGAGATGCTGTAAAAGTATAAATAGCAAGCTAGTTCCTTGGCCTACAGGAGAGAGACCAGTGAGGATATAAAACATCTCTGCAAGTCATGTGAAGGATTTTCAAGGTCCATTCTCAAAAAAGCTACTCTATTCTTACCTAGCCAATTTATAGGTACTCTTTTCCACACTTTAGGGAAGAAAGGCAGCATGCTGCTTACATTCTCATCAGTCTTTCTTCCATACTCCTTAGTCTTATGTAAATTCTGCATAGCTAGACCAAAAAATCCCAAGCATTGTAGCTAAAACTTTGAACATTAGATTTAGTAGAAGACAAACTAATCTTTGAACAGATCTCTGAAAGCTAGAAACTTGGATGAACGATATCATTCAAGTATCCCCATTAAATCTTTGCATCTGTTAATCAAGGTTTGCAGTGGTTTGGTTGGTTGGTTTTTTTAACAACCATTATCACCTCTTCTATTCAATATTTTTTTCTGCCATCACAGGTGCTGCTTTTGCACTTAATATTTAGAATTGACACATACCTAAGATTATGTGGAAATAAAAGAGTATAAAAGAGTTTGCCACTGAAATGTAATGGCACTTCACCTCTCAGCTAGTTAAACCCAACTGGCTAAATCTTTCTATTATTTTTCTTAATGTCCACAAATCAGTTTATTAAAAGCTTCCTTAAAACACACACAAAAAACTAATACATCTGAAATGCTGTGCCCAGCTTAACATTATGATGTATTTGGAGCAAGCATTAATAGCATTCCCAATTCTAATCCCCATAAAAATAATTTTTATAAAGACAGCAGCAGAAAAATGAATACAAAATACGTCCTGCCACTGTAAGTTAAACTGCTGAGAGTAAAAGTTCATCATTTTAAGGCATAAGCTTACCTAGACATTCCTTCATCAAAGGTTTCTGTAAAATACACTTCCCCAGTTGGCTTTGGAGTCTGGTACACAACCTAAGAGAGATGTACAGATACACGTCCCAACATAAATTACAATTTTTAATTTGAAATCCAGTCTCATTATCTCCAGAAATAATCCACCCAGACAGACCAACAGATTTTGTTCATTAGAAATACCCAGCAGCATAAAACCCCTTCTCTCCCACCCACGTTTCACTAGTTTGTGTGCATCCCTCCAACAGTGAGCAATTTCACATCTCTGGATTTTAGAAGTTGCTTCCTCTGTTCAAAGCTCATAACTAAAGTTTTGTTACGTCTTATGTGAAACAAAACCCCAAAATTTTTCTGAACTTGCACCAAATCTGCTTCCTCCCTGTTTCTTTCTTTGTATGTTTTCCATTCTCCTGTTTTCCCATCTACTGTCCACATCTCTTTTGAAGAGTAGCACACAGATTTCCTGGTATTAGAGACAGTGTCAAAAGGCAGCTGCGACTGATGAAGTCAAGAAACTGGTCCAAAGTCACAGTCTCAGTGAGACCAAGGTGCTTTCCATTTTCTTTAGAAGTGGCATGTCAGGACTTGCAACAAAAGGTTCTGTATCTAGATTGAAGAAAAACCTTTTTCATGACTATCAACCACAGGCAGGAGATTTCACTTGGGTATAAGAGATTTGTTCATTAAGTTTGCCCTGTATGTCATTGAGAGCAACTGAAAAGCTCAGACTGTTATACTGGAGACCCACTCAGCTGTCAAATGCAGATTAACTTGCCCTAGTTATAACTATGTATCTTGTATTTAACCAGCTTGAACTAAAGACTTCTGTAATCTTACCTCTATAGAAGATTTATCTCTGTCAACATCAGCTTCTTGGGACTGCTTGTCAAAATTCTCCACTTCAACATCTGCATCCAGATTTTCTTCATTTTCCATCCCTGCAGTCACTGAGCTAATTATCAGGACACCCAAACACAGCCAGTCCCACTGGAAATGCATCTTGGTGAGCTGAAGAATTGAAAGTGATTGGTTTTAAATATAATTTCGAGGATATTATCAACACTATTTCAATTTTACTCCAGATTTTATCTAAAAGAAGAAAAAAAATCCTATTAAAATAATGAGAAATAACTATCAGAAAGTGTTGTCACAATAATATTATCTTAATTTGCTTTTTAATTTTTTTTTATTACTGACTCTCTTTTCCCTCCTGTTTTCCCAATGAAAGTGCCTGTAGCCTGTTCCTTTACCTTGCCAAATTTAGCAAGTATCTGACTGCAATATATGTGCTTTTTTAAGAACTAAGCAAGACTGCTTTTATTTTTCTCATTCATCAACAATCTGAACAAGTAATTAAATTGAATCAGTCTCTACAATGCAGCAGTAAGTAACATCCCCAAATAAAATTATAGATTTAGAATGTATTATTATCCACTGCCAGAATTTCACTTGTATTTGCCCCTACTTCCAATGACTACATTTAAGTAAATGCAGAGTGTATACTGGCTGCAGCTGTAAATGCCAAAAGAAAGTATAAGATGGTTTCAGAAAATATTTTCTGTTACAAAATTATTATCCAGTAATTTTCAAGTTTAAGTTAGGTAGAGCAAGAGTTTAAGCTTAAATGCAAATACCTTCCTAATTTCAGAGAAACCTGAAAATCTTTAATTAGTATAAATGTCAATAGCAGACAACTGTCCCAGCCTCTCACTCTTATCTGCTGTGAAGAAGATTGTTGCCCAGTATTTTTTGCTTCATGTCTGTAAGACATACAAATCAAATTTCATGTTAGAGTATCCAGTGGTTTGAAGAAGTTCAGTGTCAAAATGTCTATGCAAGTTTCCCCAAAGGTCTTGCAAAAAAAAGCTTTTTTCTGAAATTATTTTTGTCTGAATTTGGAAACAGAATGAAGACAGATTCTAGACACCTCTGCACAGGTATTTATCACTTGGTCCTTACTATTTTCTATTCACAGTAAGCTTAAATAAATGCTGGAATTTATTTTGCTATTGTAAGACATTTTCAAGCCTTGCATTACTTGTAGCCACTACTGGTAAATGCTGTGGTGCTGAGGTGCCTTTTGCACCTGAAAAAGCAGCCACCCTCTCAGTCACATCAACACTCCTTAGAGATTAAATTGTTTACCATACAACTCTAATATCCCAGCAATTATAGACACTATCTTATATTGAAAGTGTGAGTCTCTTTCTTTCTTCCTGGTTTTATCAAACTTGGTAAGCAATTCAAACCTTATAACTACACCAATAATTATTTCAACACTCATTTCTTAACACCTGCAAGTTTTATCAAGCAACATATACAAAGATCAAACAGTATCAGGGCTTTTTTTTCTTTTAAGATCTATTAATTTATTATTAACTGCACTGATTATATTTAGAGCCAAACACAAGATTATCATAAAGACGTTTTCACACAGTAGTACTACAGCACAAGTCAATACTAGGAAATAATCAAAAGCCTCTTCTTTTGGGACTAACAACTATTTTCCACAAAATTACATTAATCACATGACCATTCTTATTTTCTCCCCCACTACTATCCACAATCCCTTGCCATTCTTTGTGGAACTTTACAGCCTTGCTTGAAGATGGAGAGTCTGTGGTTCCTTTTTTCAGATGATACATTTCAATTGCTATCTGCAAATTTTACTAGGGCTTCATATTTGACTTTTTTTTAAATTTTAGTTAAAAACTAGAGATACTGTTAATTCATAGACCTCCTTAGCAGCTCTAGAACTCAAAATAATCTTGCTCTGAAGATTTAAAGTGATTGAGTTTATCACAGGTGAATATTTAATCTTACGGTGTATTTTTGAACTCCTTTGCCTGAGGAGTATCAGTTTTACCAACCCCATTTTCTTGTTCCTTAACCATCCTATTAGAACAAGCAGTCAAAGAATTCCACATCAAAACGTTCTGGACTCCCTCACTCCAAGCTAAAGTGTCACATATCAACTATGTATCAGACTTGCATTTTTAGCATACAGCTTGCTTACCTTACCTTAGCTAGTCTGTCATGCAGACAGATGCTCTGTGCTTCTCCAGAGGCAGAAGAAGAGGCACAACCTTCTCCTCCAGCACATTTCAGGTGTGTTTGTGTATGATCCAAAATGCTTTTCACTTATGTAGCTGTAATTTTACTGTAATTGGCCCCATTCACTTTTGTTCCATACACAAACAAGGACATCCAAGAACTCACACTAGCACTCACCTTTCTAGACAGCTCCCTTCCAAAATTTCTGATGCTTTCACTTTGTTCCCACTGAATCTAATCACTACACCCTGATCCTACCTAGGACTTCCCTAATTTCCTTCAGCTTTCAGTTATATCTCTTACGTCTTCCTTCAAGAAGAGAAGGCGCATCTCAACCTGTGACCTTTTGATACACTTTTAAAATAACCCCAGAAATGCTGAAATATGTTATCAAGCCCAGTTACAGTTATCACTCAAATGCCAGGCAAAGATGGCTTTAAGCAACCCATGATATCCTTCACTTTTGTGAACTCTGCCACACAACAGTTTTAGAATATAAAATAAATCTTTCGACTAAGCCAATGAGTTTCTGGTCTCAAAACAGAACTTAACATTACACACTTAATTGTCTTTAAACCTCCTGAACTTTCCTAATTAACAACATGAAGACCTATGAGAAACTTTTCTTACTCTATTTTCAAGGTGGCAATGAAATAAGCCAAAGGGATTCCCACTGTTAAAATTTCCTCAGCAGAACAAAGCAAATTAAGAGTATATGGCTCTCATAAAACCCCAAACATATTTACCAGCAGTCTTGTCAATGTATCTAAGTTCAGATCTGTAATTTTAAACATATATTTTGCACAGCTTGGTCACTTTTTACCCTGGGTAACCACAGCACAGTACACATCAGAAGGACATATTTATCAGCAGTACTATTGCAAAGGATGCTCCAGGGACCAGCAGCAGTGCTGCAACATCAGCAGAATAGTGCACCTAAAGTAACAGGCTGCTTTTTCTGAGACACAGATTAGTATTTATAAAAGACAGTGGCACAAGCTGAAAACATATTCTGAGTGGATATTAGAATTTTTTTTCCCACGAGGACAGGTAAGCAGCAGTACAGGCTGCCTAGTCTCAGCCCTTGGGGTTTTCCAAGACTGCCCAGATAAAATCTCTGAGCAAGCTGGACCAGCCTCAAGGCTGCCCCTGCTACGAGCAGCAGGTCAGGAGAGACCTC
>VXBB01012518.1:38845-57389 GCA_013399915.1 Illadopsis cleaveri
CATGCGCTCAACCACTAGTAATTCAGGGATTTCTGCACAGTATATGATAAATCACATCTCAAGGTGACAAAAATGGACTCAAATCTGAAACTGATTGACTTCTTAGCTCTTTCTGGCAAATTTTATTTCAACTCTTAGCCTTGCCATATCATTCTAATTAAACTATTTTGACCAAAACTGACCTTCTTAAGATAGATTCTGGTTACATTTCAATCTTCAAAATATTTCCTCTTTCTTTTGTGTTCGGGAGGCTTTTAGTGTATTATAAGTTATGGATCTTTTATCCTATAATTAGATAAAGCCCTTAAATACTGTGTTTCAACCACAGTTTTCCAGTTTACTACACCTGGGACGTGACATACATCAAGGAATTCAATAACTGTAATTGGTAGTAGTTTTGGAGTTTCTTGATCTTTGAATGACAGCAAGCTACTTATTTAAATGTATTTTTTTTTCTTTGTATATATAGAGCATCATGGTTTGATACAATGGCACAAACATGCCACAAGAATTAATACAACAATGAAGCATAATGGCAAGGAACCAAGCAAAGAGCTAAAACGAGACTCCCTGGGTTGTACTCTTGGTGCTGTCACAGAATTACTATATGAGTTTGGAAGACCATCTAATTTTTCTGTATCTCAGGTCTCATACCTTAAAATTTCAGAGGATAATGTGCTTACCTCTTCCATCAAGTGCTTTCAGTTCTATAAAGCAAAAATGCTACATTAACTATATCAATGCCTTCTAAAGCCAGAAGTGATTAAGTCTTCATTCAGCTGGTTTAAAACCATCAAAATTCATGAGGGATTTATGGTTTCCACAGGAGTACTAATTAAAAGTTCAAAACACCCTAGAAAGCTATTAAAAAACCTAAGTATTTTTATTTTTGTCCACAGCAGGTGTCCAGCAAAACAATATAAAACCACAATACATTGTGTGCAAATTGATTTACTGGCAGCTGTTTCTCTGAAAGGCACACTATACTTCAGTAAAGTAGAAATAATTTTAAGAAAATAAACTTGTGATCTTTCTAATGACAGGGTTTGCAATTTATCCCCTGCAATAATGCAGGCTCTAGAATGTCTTGTTTTGTGCTATGGCAGCACTACCAAAAGAGCTGCTTCTGGCAGCAGCTGAGAATAATCAGTGGCATGAGGCAGGTGTGGTCTTTTCTGCAGAAGCGGAGATAAGGCTGCTTGTTGAGTCAGGGCCTCCATGCTTGCAGCCTGTAGTTCCCACTGCATGTGACAGCCACAGGCCACTGCATATGATCACAAAACCACAGAATTGTTGTGTTCAAACCAACCTGTGAAGATCGTCTTGTTCTGACTCCCCTGCCATGGACAGGCTTCCACTAAATCAGGTTGCTCAGAGCCTCATTTAGCCTGCTCAGAAACACTGGATGTGGCAACTACACCTTTCCTGGGCAACCTGTGCCAGTGGCTCAGCACTCTAACCATAAAAAGTGTTTTCCTTATATCCAATCTAAACATACCCTCTTTCAGTTTAGGACTGTTGCCCCTCGTCTTGTCACAACACATAAAAAGACTTTCTCCCTCTTTCCTACAAGCTCCCTTTAGGTACTGGAAGGTCCTATATGGTCTCCCCTGAAGCCTTTTCTTCTTCAATCTGAAGAGCTGACTCTTTCAGCCTGTCTCCAGCCCTCTGACCATTTCTGTGGCCTCTCCACCTGCTCTAAGAGGTCCATAGCTTTTTTTTTTTGTACTGGTGAATGATGGTTTACAGGATGTAAACATGACAAAGTTTCTGAACCATGCAGAGATCTGATGGCTCTGACCATCACAAACTGTCTTTTCCAACTTGGTGAACAGATGTAGATGAACCTTGATATGTTAATAGTCCAGGCTGAAAACTTGGACAAGGTTGAGAAGTGGGCCCATGGGAATCTCATGAGGTTTAAGAAGACCAAGTGCGAGGTGTTGCACCTGGGTCAGAGCAACCTCCAGTAACAGTCCAGGCTGGAGGATGAGCACATGGAGAGCAGTCCTGCACAGAAGCACTTGGAGGTGCTGGTGGGTGAGAGGCTGGGCATGACCCAGCAATGTGCACTTCCAGTCCAGAGAGTCAAATGTGTTTTTACAAGAGACTGGAGTGACAGGACAGGAAGGAATGGAATCCAGCTAAAAGAGAATAGGTTTGGATTAGCTATGAGGAGAAGGTTCTTTCCTGTGAGGATGGTGAGGCACAGAAACAGGTTTTCCAGGGAAGCTGTGCATGCCCCGCCCCAGGAGGTGTTCAAGGCCAGGTTGGATGAGGCTCTGAGCAATCTGGTCTCATGGAAGGTGTCCCTGCCCATGACAGGGGGTTGGAATGAGATGATCTTTAAGGTCTTTTCCAACCCAAACAAACAGTTCTATGATTCTACATAAACACATGCCAAACATGCATCACCACAGGATGGCACATGGAAACCACAAACAAGTGCCCTGCTGACCCTCCTGTGTAGCACAGTGTGTGATCACTTTGTGACACTCTTAATTGGTTGGAAAGCACAAAGTGTGAGGAGTTGTCAGCTTGCCTTCCCTGGCGCCTACAGGAAAGTTCACTGCTTTAAGCTGTCAAACAGAGAAGGTACCACAGCTGGGATCCCCAGCCTTCTCCCAGTCTCCATTTTGTGCATTCTCATGAATAGTCCCAGCAGGTCATGCCACTGCTCATTCCCACCCAAGGGCCATGTGAGACTGATTTGTCTCTGTAGGTTTTCACTACCCACAGCAATTGAAACTGCAAATGCAGAAGTGAAACTCAGCAGAATCTTGTGGACACCACTCTGCTTTGGCTTGGTCAGAGCACAGTTCCATGAGCTGCCTGCCTGCCTGCCTTTTGGGAATACAGCTTCATTTTAGGTAGGAATCAGCTCTTAGAAGATGGAGCAGCCACAAATAAAAGTAAAGTGTTCCATCTATTGGATGGAGATTGGCACATGTTAGATCTGGAATGGGTGATGTCAACATAATAGCATCTGGGTTTTAATCTGTTTTCACAGGCAGGCAAGAACTTAAATTAGTTAGGCTCACTCTAACTCCTATGAGCTGGCCTAACCCACAGAGCAGGATTTAAAAGCTTGCTCCTATCTGTATGAAGTGGGTCTGGAGACCCTGCAAAACCAGGGACCTTCTGCTACCCCCAGAAGTCACTTATGCTACAGGGTAGAACTTGAAGCTTGCTTGTTCCACTCCCCTTAATCTCCTGCTCTGCACAACTGTCTGTTTCTTCTTGCTCCTTTATCAACACAAAAGTAACATGTGCAAATCCTGGAGCAGCAACTGGCTGCATCAGTTAAAACTCCTGAACCCTAAAACCCAAGAAGGAGCAGAAACTCTGGTGAGTCCAAAGGAAGTCCAGTTTGAGAGATTTATATTCCACTTTTTGAAAATAAATTTTGTCACTGAGAGTGTTTGAATGTTATTTATGTTCATAAACTCACAGTAATACTTACTGCATCCTTTTCTGGATTGCACACTTTAACCCAGAGCAGGTGGTCTATAAGCCAGTCTATGGGCTTATCCTTATAGAACATGAGAAAAAATTCCACTATAAGTGGTAAATCTTCTGATTTAAACAATTTACCTGAAAGCAAGACAACAAGTTATATTTTTATTGCTATGCAAGAATCACCAGCTTTATGTTTAAATGTAATTTATTTAAAAAAATGTTTAAGTATCACACCAGCCTTGCACGCATGAATGCAATTATGATATTTAATGAAAAATTTCACCTAGAATCTGGCTTTGAAGAATTGCTGATCATCCAGCTCTGTGATATGGGATGCATATTCCCCTCCACAAGAAAAGAAGGAAGCTTTTTTTTTTTTTTTTTACATAGATTGTTCAAATTCCATTCTTGAAAAGAGAGCTACACATTACAGGGGCACATAGTTCCCCGAGGTGGAACCACTTCCTCCTTATGGGAACTCAATTATAGAGTCTATGCTAAGAAACTCTGTATTAAAAATATAAAGAGAACAAAAAGCGAACTACTTTCAGTGGGAGGTTTCCTGAAGAACCAATGGAGTTTTGATGTGCAAGTCCTTCCATGCTTTGAGATGTATTTATGTATGAGACCTTTTGATCTACACAGCTCCAGATCCAGTTGATCCTGCTGAGGTCTTAATACTTACCAATAAATCCAAGTTGTGAGAACTCGAGAACCATCCAGTCTTGGGACTGTTGAGCAGCAAAACTTTTTACACTTTCAATATAATCAAGTTTGGCTATAATATCATCTTCCAGCTGCAGGGGGGGGAAATGCAACAGAGAAAGAGAAGTCAAGCAGTGATTTTATTGCTTGCAGAGGAGGTGGTGACATTGCCATGTGCAAGTGAAAACTATGTTCTGTTTAACTGCTGTACTGCATGTACTGAAGCTGTTCCAAAGGACAGTGGATTTAGCTTCTACATATAACTCTGGTTTAGTATAACTCATTAAGTAATTATCTACAGGAGTGTAGATACACCATGGCTGCTCCTCCCTTTTTTGATGAACGGGGACTCCCTGCCTTAAAGAGATCTCACTTAGAAGAAAACATTAAGCAAAAAGATGAGTTTAAGGAAGACAACAAAAAACAGTTTGTTCTTAGATTGTATAAACATTGATAAGCAGCAGCAGGAGCAAACTGTCTGAAAGGAAAAGTGTCTAAAAGTTCTGGTAGCCTGGGCAGACTTTGTCATTCATACAAGGTGACTGAGCAGGGCTGTGGATGATTACTGAGACACCAGCAGAAAGCAAGCTGTCCTAGGGAATACTGGTAATGAAGGGATGTGCTCTGTGAATCACACTGAAGGACAGGAATGCATACAGCTTTCAAGGTGTGGTAAGGCTGGCACAGAGTACAGCAGCAGGGTCAGCTAAAGGGTACGTGGAAGAGGAGACTGACCTCCATCAAGGAAATGGGAAAGGCATTGGCTTCATTTTTGCCTGGCTTTCAGACAAGATCTGGGCATCTGAAAAGCTAGAAGCTGTTCCTGCTACTAAAGCTGAGGATTATGAATCCAGACAAGGAGGTTGGAGGCAATGACACAAAGGAATAAATGTATTCCAGAAATAATTAAGGAATGAGTAATTCATGGTTTGAATTCAGTATGGGTGTGAAAACACAGGAAGAGGAGACCAAGACTTCAGGAAAATATTGCTGGGGTGCAGTGTAATCATACAATAATTTATTCTAACTGCTGTACTTCACTGGCCCTGCTGTAAGTCTGGTTGTGCTGGAACCAGCTTCAGAAAGCTACATAGCTAGAAAATTAACCCTTTGAGGAAAACAAACAAACCATGATTTCCTGCTGGTTTTGTGTCCTCAACTGACGCAGCACAGAGTCATCATCAAGAGCTTGAGAGATCAGGCCCACAGGATTTAGCTGAATTTGGGCAGCACTGCAAGTGTGGGGCTGGCTGAGAAGAAATGTGTTGGCAACAGTGAACCCAGGAGTATGTAGAATCAGGTTAGAAAGATGAGATGAAGAGATCTGTTTTGACCCTGTCAGCTTTGGCTGATGGCAAGATAAAAAATAGACAGACAGAGACAAACTGATCAAGATGAATGCTTCTTAACAGATTTTGAGGTCTGGGAATTGAGTTGAGTTGACAGTTATGCAGATGGGAGCGACAAATAAAAAACCCCAAACATCAATTTACAAGAAATCTGGCATAAAATTAAATGAGCTTAGAGGATTTGCCAGGAGCAAGGTGTAAAGGAAGAAGAGCAATGAATCAAAGAAGGTTTTAGAGAATCCTTGAAGAAAAATTGAGGGGCACCAAAAAAGGATGAAAAGCAGACTGGAGTATCTCAAAAACCTAGGGAGGCCACCATATCGAGAAACACCACAGAAAGTATGCAAAACCAGTGAAAATTAAAAGTACAGAGGTTGTGATGCTAAGTGACTGTGAACTGTGGCTATGAACAGAAAGTAATTTTGATGTCTGAGATGGTCTTTCCTGAGGCTGACAGTGATTATTAGGCTATGTAGTTTGATGTCCCATGTAGCACAAGCCATTAAAGTTATTTATTTAACCCTGTAATTTGTGTTCAACTAAAGCACATCTTCTTGGAGAACATCTACCATTGCTTAGAGATTCCAGTATCAGGTTTTTTCCAGTGTGTTATACAACATTTTATTATCCTGAATGTTTAATAGTTTGCACTCAAATTCTAATCTGAATTTTTTTCTGCCTTCAGCCACTTGTTTTCTCATGTGCTCTTATCTACCAAAGGAAGTTGTGCAGTGGCTGCACACAGCTGGGTCAGGAAGTTTAAGATATGAACTGCCTAGTCCCTTTACCCCACTGCCATGGCAAGGCCAGCAAAACACATAATCACAGCTAACTTCACTCATCAGTGCTTTTGAATGAAAAAATACACATCCACTACAGCAAGACTATGAAAATGTCCTACATGATAGGTATCAAATGGGTTTCCATTCATTTTTCTTATGCAGGTTCTCTGTCTAAGAGAAGTAAAAATAAAGTAGTAACAAAAAAGTGGAAGAATACAATGGAAGTTTAGGCATCAGACAGGAAGGTTCTTCCTTTCTGAATTTTATTAGGGTATTTTACGTTTTGTCTCACTGACAATAAATATGTGGAAACTGTGGAGCTCCTTTTAGGAGCTCTACCAAATAGCAGGCCTAACCTAGAGTCTAGTAAGGGGAAGAAAAAAAATCCATATAAAGAGTCCTAGTGAACTCACTGAGATATTGCTCAGGTTTTAAACCCATTAGAGAAGTGCTGCTGGCAATGTATATTACTAGTGTGTATATATATGTATAAAATATATAAATACACAAAGCTTTCCCAGCCTCCATCTGAGGTGATTAAAAAAATCATAGCAGTAGTCAGGTAACTACTACAACTTAAGTTAGGACTTGATAACAGATTTTAACTGAAGAAACTAAGATTTATTTAATGGTTTATTTTCCCTTCATCTCAGTGCTAATAGGAAACACTTAAAAACTTCTGTATCTGTGTTTCTTTCAGATTTGAAATGTTTTATTCCTTCAGTGAACTAAGTCTACATGGACAGAAACAACAAATGACAAATGCATGTCCTCACTATTAGGCTGGGATTGGATTGCCTGCTTTTATGGCTGTGTTATGATCCCATTATGTTAAGTGCTTCAAGGGTCTCTGGTGAATGCCAGGAGGTTTAGTGAAAGTGGAAACAAGAACCTCAAAGTTCTCTCAGGAAAAAAAAAAGGAAAAGAAAAATAGATGCTTTAAGTAGAAAAGCTGATCAGTAGGTAATCAGTGGGTAAGGTTCATCCCCAATGTAAGCGTGTTAGCTTCAATGGACTTCACAAAACTACTTACTTAAATCCTGGATCAGCAGTATCCTGGAACAACTGTTTGTTCAGCAAAGATCTTGTTTGACTCATGACATCAATTGTTCCGTACACATCAAGACTAATTATGTGTGCTTGTCTTCCTTCAACGTCTGGGAGTTGAATCAATCAATACTATTCCTGACTAAACTAAATTAAAAATATAACCTAGCTCAAGTTTTGTTTAAGATTACTGAAGTAAATCTTGCACCAGGCTAAGGAAAAGTAGTTTTAAGTTGTTTGCTTTCCTTTAATACAAGACTTCTAAATAGAGGGAGGACATACTAAGCTTATGGCAGCAAGTGTTCATTCTTTTCACCCCCACCCTACAAAGTAGTTTTTGGGCATACTGGGATACTCTTAAGTATCCCAGCTCAAATGTGTTTTTGTTGAGTCCTGAGAAAAGCTGCAGGAGATGCCAGGTCTTGCAGCCTTCTGCTTCCAAGAACCTGGTGATGTCCTTGTGGAATACAGACTCTGAGGCAAAACGCTCTTCTGACCTTTTTTTTAAAAACTGTTGACATTATTGAGCTATGTGAAATTTTATAGACTTAATTTTATAGACTTGTTCCATGATTGATCAGCTCTCAGGAATTTTGGAATCTCTGGTGGTGATTAAGATCTGTATGGAGTGCAAATTAACACAAATCTAGAACGATGGTTAAAGCTAAGTGTAAATGCATGGGGATCTTCTTAAAGGCTAACACAAAATCTTCTGGAGAATTAAGGATCTGTGCCAACTTGTAGTTGACCTTATCTCAAGTATCATTATACTGGTGTTTCCCTGTCTGAAATATTTCACTTCACAACATTCTATATTTCACTTCATTCAGGGCTATAACCTGGACCTATCACCACTATTTTTCCTGGCTGCAGTAAGTAAAAAGATATTAAACCCTGACTTTCTTAATCTCATCAAATAAGGGTTTCATGCTTCAGTTACCTTGCTCTTCAACCTCACAAATGATGGGAAGGTAGAGATGGTTTTAATCAAATAGTACCTGGCTGCAAGATGTATATAAATACAGAAATATGTGGATCCTTGTAAAGAGCACAGGCAAAATACACAGAAAATGACAACAGAGTGCTGGTTTTATTGAGGCCTTTGAAACAAATTGCCAAAGCTAATCATCAGTACAGAGGTTTTGCTGCTATTTAATGATAATATGGACATACCTGTAAATAAAATGTTCCCTTAGGTTGAGCATATAGCATTAAAAAGCTATAATCCAAATTCTGTTTAGTTCTCCACCTAAACATAAGCAGCAAATTCTGATAAGCTTTTTGAGGGGGTTGCAAGAGTTATTGCTATCATAAGAGAACTTCTAATGCTCTGCATTTTTTGTCTCTCCAATAAAATTGTAAGGTTGAGTATTCTAACCCACTGCTAAGTGCAAAAGCATTCCTCTACAATCAATGTAAACATTTGTAAATAATTTTATTTTCCTATAAAAGTTAACATTAAATAAACAAAAAAATTTGATCTCTGTCAATGGAGCATGAAACAAAATGTCTAACAAGTTATTCATGTCAAATGACTTAAAAGATTCTACACTCATTATTTCATGAAGAGTAGAAATAAACTCCCATGGATTATTTAAAGATGAAAAAGTAAGTGGGTCTACATATGTACAGCACAAGAGCAGGTTGATGACCTTAATTTTCAGGTTGAAATACAAACACATATTTTGTACAGTCTCTCATTTTACCAGAGGATGACGATATTTGATAATCAACACTGAAAGACTACAGAGTAATTTGTCGGTATTTAATTTACATAAAAGTATAACTGATCAAAATTTAATCATATCTAAAATTAAATTATAAGTATGTAAACTTGTTTATGGTCCATGGTATGAACACAAAGTTTATCTATAAAGCCAATATACATACACAGACATATATTAATGTACTAGCTGATTTCCTTCAGCCTAAACTCTCAGTACTGCAACTCTCTTGCTGCATTGTTGCAGTGGCTTCTGATAAATCAGTTATTGTTGATTGAAAGAAAATTACTTTCCTCCAATAAATCAATATATTTTTTTAGGTTATAATCTCTGTCTTAGTGAATTTGAGGCATCTAAGTGAATGAAATCACCATTAAGGATGTATTAACAGTAGATAAAAAGTCAATGATCACCAGAAGTTAGGGCATTAATTAAACCCACAGTAGCTGTCAGTACTTAGCTAGAGAGCCACATGGGGTTTCCTCTGTGTGTTCACAGACTCTCCCTCACCGGTTACACTAAAGGTTTTTTCTATTTTTTCCTTTATAAGCAGATCATATAGCCTACTGCTTGTTGGCATTATCCATCTGGTTTAAAACCTGTTGAATGCCTAGAGTCAAGACCCAAAGGAGACGCCTTGGCTCTCACCCTGAAGCTGATGTGCAGCACAGCTTTTCTCAAGATGCCCTTGTAAATCTGTTTAACAAGTACAATTGAGGTCCTTTAGCTCTGAAACACAGAAACATTATCAGCTCAAACAATGCTGACTTTATCTGAATTTTCCATTTTACACTCTTAGCAAAAGTTCTTATGTTTTCTATAGCAATCTTACCTTACTCGGTCCTCAGAATCTCCAAGTGTTTTCTTCAGGTTGGAAAGATCTGGATAATAAGAAGCAGGAGGAGAAATAACCTCTAGGACTCCAGACTGGACTTCTCTGGGGAAGCTGGGAAGAATTTTAGTAAGACTCCATTCCTCAGAAAGACTTTTGAGGGCAACCACAGACAGCAGCTCCCCAAAGTTAGGTCTGCTCCTCCAGAAGTGGAATTCACAACTCTAGCAAAGAAGTTGACTGCAAATTTGGAACCAAGAAGGGGTCTTTAACAACCATCAGAACAGACAGGTCAGGAACTCATCCAAGTCTCAGAAAACACTGGAGAGAAGTGTGCCCCAGAAATCCTGCCCCTTCTGCATCTGTAGATACTGACTAACAATCCTGATATGACTGCCAAAATGCAGCAGTAATTCACAGCCAAACCCACTATCTAGAACAACATAAAACTGTTCCCCCTTGCATGAGAGCTCCCAGTTTCCTTACCCTTGCTCCAGCTCTAATTCTACTTTCTAAGCAAAATTATACTGTTCCAGAGCAGGAGTTTAAAATGAGGAGTCTGGGTCTAGTCTCTGCTCCAAGAATTAAATTTTCCATTTAAAGAGACACTGAAAAAATGTGTAACCTACTTTGGGAGCCAAACCTAGAAGGCAAATTTCCCCCTTCCTCCAAAAAAATCCACAAAACAACCAACCAAAAAACCACCAAACTAAGAAAAAAAACCAAAAAACAAACAAACAAACAAATTTAAAACCCTAACACAAAACAGGTAGAGTAGAGCTTTCAAACCTGAGTTTCCCATTTCCTATGATTAGTAAACAAAAGATAACACTAAAAATTAAACACAACATAGTACCAGCACTATGGGAAAAAAATATCAATTTTACTGTGTAACCTTGACAAAGCAAATACTCTGCAGTAATTTTATCAAAAGCCACAAAGCAGTAATTAAAATTTTCTGAGTGTTTAAATTGCTGTAGGTATTGTACCATGGCAGTGCCAAGAAGGAGCACCTCTTCCCCTTGTCCTTGCCACAGTACTCCCACTGAGCTAAACCCTCTCTGAAGGCAGGAAATGATGAATATCACTTAGCTAACAGCTTCAGTATGAGGAGCCTTCTGGGGGAAACCCACACACAAAATACAGTCTGGGAAACCCTTGAGTGAAGAAGGATGTGCAGAAACCCTCAAATGAGGAGGAAAAGGTCAACTCCTCCAGAGATCTTGTTCAAGAAAGATAAGAACAAGCAGAAGTGCAGTGGGAACCAAGCTTCCATTTGACATCTCTAAGGTTAATTTGGCAGGGCAAAGACTACCCATCTCATGTTGCCCATCATGTGGCAGCATTTAACGTTATAAATGTAATCCCATTCCTGTCCCAAGTCTATTGCCTTCCTGAAAAATAGTTAAAAAAAGGAAACAAAGACTGGGAAAACATGGACGTGTTGTGACACTTGGGGACATAGTTTAGTGGTGGCAGTGCTGGGCTAATGGTTGAACTCTCTTGATCTTCCAGGTCTTTTCCAACCTAAGGAATTCTATGATTCTGACAGATGCCAGTTACACTGCAGGGCTGTGTAGTCAGTGGGGATCTCATACATGTAGCCTAAGGTGCATGAATTGCATCATTAATTTCATGGGGAAAAGACTTAGGCTCAAGTAAATATTTATCAGAGATTTAAGCTGGGACCTTGACTGGTTACTTAAAGCATATTTATCAAATAAGAAATGAAAAATAAATTGATATACATATTTCTGTTCTCAATTTCACAGTGTGTTATGGCACACATACTGAGAGTGCACCTTTGCCTCAGTTCCATTTCAGTGTTGAAATGTTCTAATTCTTTCCAAAAAATCTCCAAATGTGTTCACACTAGTGGCTGACTGTTACACTCTGTAGGACTTACTTGGTTTTAACACTTTCTGCAACATTCTTAACATACTCTGCATCCACCTAAAGAAAAGAAGGGAGGGTTTAATCAAAAGTCACCCATTTTTGTATTAAACAACACTTTGTAGGGAAATATGTATGTGCAAATTTTTTTTTAATTTTTAGGTTTTTTTCTTTCCAAACAAATGTGGTATGTTACAGCAGCATTTCTATTCTAAGGAACAGTATGGGCTTTTCAAGCCAACCAAACTTTCAATGTAGTTCACTTTTGCTTCCAATTAGCTCCAGCTGCCATTTCTGCACTTTGTTTTTCACTGCTTTTGCAGAAGGCCAAGCTATTTTCTGGCTAAAATTCTGTTCAGCTATGCCAGTAAAGCACAGCCATATATCAGTATGATATATGGTATGTTTTTACTGATATCATATATCAGTAAAAAGAACTGTTTTGGGTTAATCATCCAAAAACCACAAAAGAGGCCTAAGGCTGATGAGAAAAATCACGTAAGCAAAATATTCTAAAGCTAGCAATACTTAAAAATTTTATTTACTTTCTTCCTAATATAACAAACTTATGGCTCTTTGTTTGGAAATTTTGAGGACATTCATTACTGCTGTTTCATAAAAGTAACAGTTTTAGTGTGCCAAACATATCTGTTAATGACATTAAGAGTGCAAAGTTTTATGAATGTGATTTCTAAAGCAACACAATAACTGCATCTTAGGGTTCAGATTTTTCTTTAAATAAACACATTTTTTAATATATAATTGTTACCAATTATATATTAAATTTGTAGTAAGGGAAAAAAACAAAGTGAAGTAAAGAACTTTGATAAGAAAAAAAATGCCCAGAACCTAAAACTCACTCTCAGTCAATAAGTTACTCAAGGTTAACACACGATGTAAACATTTACTTTGATCTTTTATAACTTCGTGGGTAAAGGGAGGGTGTGGATTTGTCACCAGTGAACACACCAGCCCTGCTCTCATAATAAAATGTTCTTATCACCTCTCAGATTAGCATGGTTATCTGCACCAATTTACTGCAAAAAATGGAAGCTGTGAGAACATGACTTTCAGGTTAGGAGAAAAGGGATAGTAATTCTTACCAGGGCAGTTTAATCCTAAATTGGCTCATATGGATTATTACTACAACCACAGCTCCCATTTGTTCCAAGTGTCACATTAGGACTCTCCACAGTGGGAAACTATTCAAAAATTTACCCTTAAAAAGTCACAGAATCCTCTGAAGCCCTGTAAGAAGTTTACCTGAGTGACAGCCAGGCAAAGCTCATCACTGCCAGGGCTCTTCGTTGGGAAATACCAACTGCAAAGTAAGTTCAGCCCCTAAAAGCTATGCTGAAGAGGAACTACAGCCAATAAAACTGGTCCTCTGTACTCATCATTGTGATCCAAACAAAAAAGTGGAACTCATGGCCAAACTTATTAGGGTGAACTATACTCTGTTTGACACTTTTGCACCTGCAAAAGTGATGACTAAACAATAAAAAATAGCAAACTATAACTGTTAATGAATATATGCATGAATATAATGCTGTCTATGGAAGGACAAAGAAATATGAAGAATAAATATGAAGTCTGAATAATTGCACAGTCATTTTACCTGCTAGAAGCTATTACTGGCTAATTCCCTTCTGCACCTCTTTTTTTTTCTGATGTAATCAAGGTAGTTTTGAGTGAGAGGAAAAAAAGCATTTATCCCTTATATCTTAACCTTGAGCACTGTTTACTTTCCCAAGCATGTTCAAGGCTCTGAACAGTTTTCTTTTGCATGGCAAATGCCAAAACACATGCAGAAGGCTCCAATATGTAAAGATGCTTTGCAAGATACATGTTATCAAATCAGCACACAAATAATGTGAACATTTGTAAGACTAAGTTTACTTTCTTCAGGTTCTATGGCACTTTTCTGTGGAGGACTCACATTTCATTCTGGAAGCAGAAAACCTCACTTTCAGAGATAAATAATGAGTTCATATGGTTTTGTTGGAAAATCTGACCCAACAACTGTGTTGGTAAACGTAATATGACTTTTTTTTCCTTTGATCATCTGCATTACAGGTTTTTTTTTTCCACATATGAACACTGAGGCGCTAACTCACCATCTCCTCCAGCTCTGAAGAAATCCCTCCCAAAGGCCAAGCTAACAGTGTTTTGCACTATTATATTTAGACATAAATCTCCATATTGTCTATCAGCATTCTGCACCTTTCCATGCAAACTTACCTCTGCTATAAAGATGATCATGATGCAGTCCTTCTTTTGCTCTTCAGAGAGTTGGTACAGTAGGGAATGCAATGTATCAATCAGGTAATTTTGTTTTTCCCTTTTCACAGTAGGAATACCCATCACCAGGGAGACTGCAAAGAGAGAGTGTCTCAAGCAGTGTAATTTTAAGAGAAATTGAAATTACATTTTAAATTTGATTTGATGTGACCATGAAACTTGGTGATAGTATTTCCTTAGCACTGTGACAGCCTTTGTTCTGCTACCTGGAAGGAGAGAGACCTCCAGCTATGTTTAGTTTCGAGACCTGTGTCTGTGTTACAAACACCAGGTCTGCACTTGAGAACTTGGAGACACTGACAAACATGTGTTTGCTACTGAGAATCAAAAGTGAGTATTGCAAAATAAATGCTTGCTCTTGCTTTGGAGAGCTAAGTAGGAAGGGTTAAACCAACACTGCTCTAGTGAGCAGGTTCTCAGGAAGTGAATGCTGTACATTTCAAAAAGGAATCCAATTCAAAAATCCTTCTGAGCAGATTAATTGATATGCAACAATGGTTTTCACAGCATCAGTAAGAATAAAAGAACTAAATGTTTCTGTTATTAAAAATAAAGGAACTGAAATTGTCTCTGGAAAAGACTCCACCAGTAGCAAACCTGTGCTGTATTTACATTGTTAAACCACAAGCAGGATGTCTCTGTTTTCATTAGTATGGGCATTTCTTACATCAGCAGCCAAACATAGCTCAGTAAACCTGTGGAATCTTAGTCCTTGCAGATGATTTCTATTCACCAAAATCCCAGAGGCTGTGAGGAAGCAACAGTTTGAAATAAAACAGTAGGTGCAATTAGTGACTTGTTTCTGATTTAAACTTCCATGCCAGTGTCAGCTCAAAAACACAGAAGTGCCAATGTTCACTCCCAGCACACATCCTGATAAACCACTGGGGTTTGTTTCATTTTCTACACTGAAGCTCAACCTGTACTTCTTAAACTACAGTCTTGCTACTGTGATTTTCTTGTACAAATAAAAGAAGCTTAAACACAGAGTATTTGTTTATTAGTGACACTGATCTACAGGCACTCCAGTGAGAACTACAACACTAGATCACATTGTACAACTATACCTACTAACAAGGAGTCTGTAGAAAGTTATCCATTGTCATGAGCATGGCCCATGCATTGGAGTTTTTTTAGTTAAATCACAAACACTGCCAATGTTTCTTCATATCAAATCACCCTAGAGAAAAGTAAACATTTCAACAAAATACAAAACTCAGCAAAATGGTTGACTAGTTTCTTCTTTGCTTACTATTTTTGCATGTTCCTTTTACCTGTCCCATGACAGTTGGGACAATGCATTTAAAATTTGTATTATAGTTCACTGGAATTCATTATGATTTCTACAGGTGTCAGCTGATTTCTCACATGGATGAAAAAGCTACACTGAAGATATATTAATATCCTTTAAATAATCACATCACCTTTCCCTTTGCTTCTCACATTGGCAAACTGAATACATTGTAAATTTGCCCTGGCTTCCTCATCCACACTAATTTTGTGGGGAAAAAATGTCACCTACTGCATCTTAGCCATATGAATATATGCTTAAAACAAAAAATAATCTTGTTTTGCAAGTAAGATTATGTTTTTAATTGATATTTCAAGAGGTTTTCAGAACACTTTGAGATAAAGACTTGAAATAGGGGTGGGCATTTTAAAAGTACTTCTGCTATTGCCATTCAAATTCATTCAGCTTGACAACATTAGAAAGTTAAGGGAGAAAATCCATTCCAAACTTTTGAGTATGCTTCATTGCTAGAAATTAATAAAAAGTACAAACACATAGAAAACAGAAGCCAAACTCTATATCCTACCTCCAGTTCTCTGTTGCCCAAAAATAACATTTGGGAAAATTGCACCTTCATATTCTCGAAGGTGAGGGAGGTAGTAGTAGATATTTGTAAGATGCACAGGGAGTTTTCTGGGGAGGTTCAACTCTTCCCATTTCATATCACCTTAAAGACACAACAAACACAGAGATCCACATCAAATAAAAAACAAGCAGAGAAGCCTATTTCTTCACCTGTTTTGCTCAACTGAACACTGGCAGATTACCACACACAAGGTTATTCAATCAGAACTATTCCTCAGAAGTGATTTTATATCATATATTTTACATTATATTAAATTGAGGATTTCCCAGTACAACTCCTTACCACTCAGGTGGTGGCACAGAGCGCCGAGCTTGAATATCCTGGAAATACCATCTGTATTTCCCTGTGTCTGCACACTTGCAGGATTGAGTCATCTTAAAACACAGTAAGTAGTTATTTAAGAGGCATCAGTAAAAAACTGTTTGGTTTTGGATTTGTTTTTTTGCATGCTTGGCAAACAATTTTTAAAGGAAAAGAAACATAGATTCTGATTAATAACCTTCTTAACTACTTAATAAACTTAAATGCTTCTCCCAAAAAGTAACACATGGTGGTTTTCACAGCTCCAGCAAAAGTTCTCAGTTTATAAAAAGTCCATGGTAAAAAGAATGACCACACAGAGGTCTTTAAAAACTATTCAAGAAACAAAAGGCGATAGCAGTGAAGAGAAAAATAGGGATTTTATTTTTCTTTACTACTTTAAAATAAAGATGAAAGCAACAGATTTTTTATTGATTGGGATGGAAAGTTACTTTTCCCAAGAAATGCATCTAAGATAACTCCCAAAATTTGCCAACCTTCAAAGTTACATACAAGTATCACAAAAACCATCATCAGCTTTATTCACTCAGCTTAGATTAAGAAAAGCAGAGGCTTACTGAATGGGCAATATTTTAAGTCTTTCAACTTCCAAAAGATACTCTCACTGAAAATCAGGACTAAAAAGAGATTTCCTACCTTACAGAAACAGTTTAAAAAAACCCCCAAACAATCATATATATCTGCCCAGAAATTTGTGTATGAGACAGAGACCCACAAGTCCTTGCACACTGTTAAGCCATTAAATATACTGGAATTTTGCTGCATAGAAACCACCTTCACAACCTTTCAAGGACTTTCCTTCTTTATTTGGAAGTAGTACCTATCAAGTATTGGGTAAGGGAGTTTAGTTCCATTGGCTACAATAAACCTTTCAATTTTGGTTGTATAATAAAACATGGCTGGAATGGGAAGCAGAAGGGTAAGTAAAAATAAAAGAAAAATTATTCAGCAATTTGAAGAAATTTCTGCCTTAAATCCTGTGAACTGACAGATTTAATACTTTCTGAAATTTAGCTGGCTCCAATAAGAATCAAAAGCAGGGGGAAGGGGAACTTGCACTCTCCTTTTCTGCTGTTTTGTGCATTAGGCAGTAACTCTTTGCCCACAGTATGTGGGGGCTGACAACATGACTCTATTCTGAAGCTCCTAAGGCCACCACCCTGCCAATGCTCAGCCCTTTGTTTATGCACTTCTGGACAGTTCCAGGGAATTAATATCAAATAAACAGACAAAAACTGGCAGGGGAGAACAGGAGAAGAAACACTCTGACTATACAAAAGAAGAAATGCACCTTATTCTTTCTTCCCCTGTAACAGTCATGGTTAATTCCCTATTTCAGTCTGATTATCAGCCTGCTGTGCTGAATGAAAATAAGGGTTTTTAAATGGTAGTTTTCAATCACACCCAGACTCTTTCTGAAGTTGGGGTATAGTGTGAAATGCCTCCAGCACAGAGATGCCTCTTCTAGTTTCCCTTCTCTCCCCAGGGAAGAAGCTCTGCCAGTCTCAACAGGGAAGAAGACAGACCCTGCACAGCTACATAATTTATTTGAGGTGACAAAATCAAACTGTCAACCTATTGCATGTAACTACAGTGTGCAGATAGATAGAAATGCACAACAGTCTGCAAGGCAAGGTAACTAAAAAGTTCAATTAAACAATGGGAAGAAGCCAGATCACTAAAATTTATATGTTGGTGTGCAAAAAAAAAAAAACCCCAAACAACAAAACAAAAACCAGAGAAAACCCTTACGAACCTGTGTGGTTTTTTGTCGTGTTCATTCTTCTTGCAACTATATGTTTTATTTCATCTAGGGCACTGCTCAGTTCATGTGATCTTTTTTTATATTCCTTTTCAGCATACAACAGTCTTTGCTGAAGTTCCAGCAACTGGTCTTGGTACATATCTAAGTCATTTCCTGCAATAAGAACATAATTTCTTTTCTAAAAGGTGATTTATATGATGGAATGAAGTTAAAGAATAGGAGATGATCCAGAAGGTCATACCACCAAAGTGCATAAACAACAATAAAATTTGTTCAGGAGAACAAGTAGTCTAGAAGAGTATTAAGGTAGAGTTTAGGGAGCACAGCTGGGTAAAGTAAATTGAAGACAAAACCAAGAATAAGAAATCCATAATAAGGAAAAAGTCAGTGAAAAGCTGTGAGTTGCAGGGGAAGGTGCTACATTTTTCACCAAATAACAAATTGTGATGACCCTTTTCACACTGAAAAGTATAATTATGTAATGGCTTG
>VXBB01012518.1:57783-74780 GCA_013399915.1 Illadopsis cleaveri
GACACTTTTGCTTGATTGAAGTAGGCTTCCCTAAGGAAATTGGAAAAGAAATTTAAAAAAACCCAAAGAACAAATGGAAGGTGAAAACAGATGAAGAGTCTATCTTTAAACAAAATAAAATAGATAAAATAGATTAAAATAGATTTGAAATTAAAAAATCTGTTACAAGGCATCAGGCTGCAGAGCTAGAACCCCAAACAAGCTAAATTTTTTGGCATACCTAAAGAAGCTCCCTTTCATCAGCTACCATTCAGGAATANTAGTGTGAAATGCCTCCAGCACAGAGATGCCTCTTCTAGTTTCCCTTCTCTCCCCAGGGAAGAAGCTCTGCCAGTCACAACAGGGAAGAAGACAGACCCTGCACAGCTACATGATTTATTTGAGGTGACAAAATCAAACTGTCAACCTATTGCATGTAACTACAGTGTGCAGATAGATAGAAATGCACAACAGTCTGCAAGTCAAGGTAACTAAAAAGTTCAATTAAACAATGGGAAGAAGTCAGATCACTAAAATTTACATGTTGGTGTGCTAAAAAACCCCACCCCAAACAACAAAACAAAAACCAGAGAAAAGCCCTACAAACCTGTGTGGTTTTTTGTCGTGTTCATTCTTCTTGCAACTATATGTTTTATTTCATCTAGGGCACTGCTCAGTTCATGTGATCTTTTTTTATATTCCTTTTCAGCATACAACAGTCTTTGCTGAAGTTCCAGCAACTGGTCTTGGTACATATCTAAGTCATTTCCTGCAATAAGAACATAATTTCTTTTCTAAAAGGTGATTTATATGATGGAATGAAGTTAAAGAATAGGAGATGATCCAGAAGGTCATACCACCAAAGTGCATAAACAACAATAAAATTTGTTCAGGAGAACAAGTAGTCTAGAAGAGTATTAAGGTAGAGTTTAGGGAGCACAGCTGGGTAAAGTAAATTGAAGACAAAACCAAGAATAAGAAATCCATAATAAGGAAAAAGTCAGTGAAAAGCTGTGAGTTGCAGGGGAAGGTGCTACATTTTTCACCAAATAACAAATTGTGATGACCCTTTTCACACTGAAAAGTATAATTATGTAATGGCTTGCCTTGTGTATCAAACACTATTAAGAATAAAACAGATATTAAAAGCATTCAGTCTTCATCTGTGAGTTACAAAGTGTCCGGAGTATGTTAAGAACAATTACTAAAGATGGTTAATATAAAGCAATACTTCAATAACATCACCCCTTTGCAATAGAGAGTAAAGAAAGTGGAAGAGGACTTCTGCCTCAGTTTAAAATGTTTTATAATGCTGCTTCTTTTATTGGTCTTGTTGTGGTTTAGTTGGTTGGGTTTGGTTTTTTCCCTAGTTAAATGCTGTTATTTAGAGACTTCTCCCATTCTATTTGTGAGCTGGGCTAAGTTTTATCTGTGGCAGCTCTCGTTTTCCAGGACCCACCGTTGTCTCTCTGGAAAAGTGAATTCCCAGGGATTCTAACCTGTAATTTAATCAATAAATGTGTGATTGGAAAAATCAGTTGGAAACATCTAGGAAGAAAGTGGTTAGAAAAAAAGAAGTAAACGTGTGATGTCTATTATCATTATTTACCTCATGAAAATTTTAAAGGATGTTTAATAAAATCCCATAAAATGAATGCTTTCTAAAATTTTTGACACTCTTAAAAATGTTTTGACTTGCAAGAAAGGCATTCATATCTATAAGTATGTTATACTATGGAGCTATGAACATAAATTTAGCATTGCTGAAAGGAGGGGAAATATGGATTATTTCAGCTTCATGCAACAAGACACTTTTGCTTGATTGAAGTAGGCTTCCCTAAGGAAATTGGAAAAGAAATTTAAAAAAACCCAAAGAACAAATGGAAGGTGAAAACAGATGAAGAGTCTATCTTTAAACAAAATAAAATAGATAAAATAGATTAAAATAGATTTGAAATTAAAAAATCTGTTACAAGGCATCAGTCTGCAGAGCTAGAACCCCAAACAAGCTAAAATTTTTGGCATACCTAAGGAAGCTCCCTTTCATCAGCTACCATTCAGGAATACACTTTCTCATTTATTCTTTTCTTTTGTAGCTGTATTTCCAATGCCATAATCCAATCTTTAAACTTTTTTTTTTCCCATTAGAATATATGAATAAAATGAAAACAAAAGGTTTAAGCTTTTCAGATGACTGACAGATAATCATCACACCATTTTCATAGCAAGAAAGTGATTCTGGATAGAACAGCAATACACATAAACATGGGGGAGGATTTACCTTGCAATTCCTAGACAAATTCAGAAGTATGAGCTAAAGATACAGTAATGGATGGGAGTTCTTCTTGAAATTCCAATTTATAGAAGGAATTAGTAAAGAAATTGCAGACATCATAGTCCCTCTCTTCATAATTCTCTCAGCTATGACCAGTGTCACCACTGGGCTGACATTTCAGCAAGCACCAAGTAATGGCAGATGTATTTGCTTACTTACAGGTGAGCCTACCAAAATAAAACCTACCTTTTATTTCCCAGGTGCCTCTTGGAAATAAAACATCAACACTCAACTATCATTGAGTGCACCCAAAGAAGCTGGCATTTGTGATTGGCTTTATCTATTTTTTCAGGCCAGAAGAGGGAAACTACATTTTTAAGTCTTTCAAAATTGAACCCTCTGTTCAGTTAGCAGAACGAGATTCTTAGAAATCACTTATCTCACTTGATTTTGATAGCTCAGGAAGCAAGGGTTTGACACAAGGAGCAGAATATTCACTCATCTTTGGTAAAGAATTAATTTATTATAAAAATATATAGTTTGAAATAGAACATGAAATGTTCTAAATTTTACTAGTGCATATGTAAATAAGCAACATTAACTATTACTAAACCTTTGGCAAAAAAATGTGTGTTTAGAAAGCAATATGAAGCTGAACACCCTAAATATTTCAACAGTCACTGAGTTTAAATGGAGTTGTGTGGGTGTGTGTGTGGAAAATGTTCTTTCAGCATCTAATGATCCACAGAGAATTAAAACAGCTGCTTGCAATAGATTGCTTAGAAAGACCCAGGGCATTTTTACAAATACAGTGCTTTCTGACCAGGTGGGTCAGGGAGAATGAGCTTTAGGTACAGCATGAAACACCCTCTGTGCCCAGCAAGAGCCTGACTTGGCAATGCCTTGTCTAACAATGGTTCCGTCAGCAGCGAGGAGTGTCAGAATAAAACCAGAAAAGAGCATGTTGAAGACCTACAGCAAAACTACAGAAAGCAAATGAAGGTAAAGGAGGCTCTGCAGAGAGACCCCAACAAAGCAGAGCTGGGCAATCACCAACTGGAGGAAGTTCAACAAGTGAAAGGCCAGATTCTGCATGTGGAATGGGGCAACCCTGGCTGTATGGACAGAGGGGAATGAGAGGCTGGAGAGCAGCGCTGTGCAAAGGACCCTGGGGGTCCTGGTCCATGGAAAGCTGAATGTGAGCCAGCAGTGCCCTGGCAGCCAGGAGGGCCAACCCTGTCCTGGGGACATCAGGGACAGCATGGCCAGCTGGGCAAGGGAGGGGATTGTCCCCTCTGCTCTGCACTGGGACGGCCTCTCCTTGAGTGCTGGGGGCAGGTTTGGGTGCCACAGTGTAAAAAAGACATTAAACCACTAGAGAGGGTCTGAAGGAAGGGTCTGTAGGGAAAGCCTCATGAGGAGCATCTTAGGCCTCTTGTTCTGTTCAGCCTGAGAAGAGAAGACTGAGGAGAGACCTCATTGTGGTCTATGGCTTCCTCATGAGGGGAGGTGGAGGAGCAGTGGAGGGGCAGGCACTGATCTCTTCTCTGTGGTGACTGGTGACAGGACCCAAGGAAATGGCATGAAGTTGTGTCAGGGGAGGTTAAGGTTGGATATCAGGAAAAGGTTCTTCACCCAAAGGGTGGTTGGGCACTGGAACAAGCTTCCCAGTGCAGTGGTCACATCACCAAACCTGACAGAGTTCAGTAAGCTTTTGAACAACACTCTCAGGCACATGGTGTGATCCTGTGCAAGGCCAAGGGTTGGACTCAATTATCCTTGTGGGTCCCTTCCATCTAAGCATATTCTGGGATTCTATGTAAAGGCTTCTCCCCTTGGTGAGCTGCTGGGCTCAGAGTGGTTCACTGAATTTCCCTTCCAGGAAAAGTCCATGGGGCGACACCAACTACAAGCCATGGGAGCAAAAATGACGCAGCACAGTGGGCAAAAACACAGTGACAGCACTCAAAAGCTTTTGCAGTGAATTTTCAGCTCCAATGCAGCTTTCCTCTGTCTACACATTGGCATTTGTATAGCTATGGATACTGTAATTCTAAGATAGCAACATTTAAAATGGTTTTAAATGTACTCTTGTGATATCTCCTAACAGATTCATTATATATATATAAAACTTTGTGCACTGCATTGAAACTGTTTAGAAACAATACCAATCTCTAAAGCAAATGCTTATTCTAAAAGCCAACTGATTATTTCTCTTAGTTCCAGACATATATACTTCCTGTGAAATAGGAAGCTGTGGAACAATTCATCACTATGTCTTCCTAATACTCACACAGAAAAGAAAAAAAAAAAGGAGAGTTTGGAGTGGCAGAAAGGAGGGGAGAAAACACTTCCAAGTCTAGCAGTGAATCTTGTTCCTATCTCTTGTTTACAAGCTACATTGCTTATCATACCCAAACACTGTTTCTTTGAGAAACTGATATTTGGTTAATGGCCTGCTTAAAGGAAAACTATATAATCATACTAACTGCAAAAGATCTTCTCATACTCTGTGCTTGGAACCACTGCTCACTGTTCAGGTTAATGAGGCACATTAAACCACTGAGGCATGCATTGCACTAATAACTGCAGTTGATTATCTCTCCATAACTGATCTAATATGAGATACCTTTCTGAATCTTGTTACATGCTTTGCATGCCCAGGTTTTGTGCTCTCTGAGTAAGGAAGGAAAAAAAAAATCCCCAAACAATGCCTCTGTCTCAGGTCAGAACAGCAAGTTCTTATGCAAACACTTAAATTCAACAGTGTGCATTACCTTTAACTATTTTGTTTAGAGTCTTACAGCACAGTGTTGTGTCAACCAAAATTAGAGACATCTACTTGCCTTTGACAGTGTCCCCATCAGCAGCTACAAGGCAGTAGAAGGACTTTGCATTAACCCATTAAAGAAAAGCACTGTGCCAGCAATTTGGGGTAGGGCAGATAGGGTTCCTCTATTCCCATATTGGGAGGAGAATCAGAATACTTTCAGTATTAAAACAAACAAACCTTACAGAGTTAAAGGCAGATCAAAGTTAATAACTGCATTTTAAAAAAACTCACAATATTATCTAATGAACATGGACTCAGTCTTGATTTTGGCACAGAATATTTTTTACTGAACAATTTACACGCTGTATCTAACTGAAAACAGAGAAGCAAACTTGTTTCAAAGAAAATACAACTTAAACTCTAATAATATTTTCTTAAATGTTGGCAAACAATCCTCATTTTAGATTCAAGTCTTTTCCTATATTAGAATGTAGTGAAAAGTGATCTTAAAATATTCAGTCAGAACATCACCATATCGGAAAGCAATATTATTAAAACAGGTGAAAAAACATAGAAATTGAATGGATGCTGTTTGCCCATAATTGGTGTATTTTGGTCTTATGGTAGTACTCATTCACTTCAAGCAATTGCTATTGCTTTTTTCTGGTTGGTATTTTAAATATTTTACTTCTCTTCCTGAGGTAGCAACAACTACTAAATTATACACACATTTAGTTAAATGCCTAGCCACTAACTAAGGTATTTCTAGACAAAACTCTGTTCCTCAAGACTCAATGCACGACACTAGGAAAGCATGAAGGTCATATGTTTACACTTTAGTACAGGTTATGAGGAGACACTGTACAGCAAACAAAGAGAGGACTGAAAAGCTCCTTTATCCCATTCTCTACAAAACCCAACAATAACTGGCCTTCTTTTGTACCACAGGATTTATGGCCAAGCTCCTCTACTCTTTAGGCACAGTCCTGCTTGAAGTAAAAGTAAGAAGCAGCAGAATCTTCATTTAGTAAATTACACACTTTGAAGCCAGTAAAACTACATAGCTTTTCTAAGTCTTGGATATGAATTTTGATATAAAATTTTGGACCAGTAAATACTAAGCTTTAAGTGGATCATTTGAGGCTGTTGTATGTTGGAGGGTTTTTTTAATGCCAAAATGCAGAACTACACAAAGAAACTGAGTAAGCAATTGAGGGACTGAAAAACTCCTTCCTTATCACACTGTGCATTTCAGCCACATCCCAACTGCATGTTGAGGCAAAACCTGAATGTGCAATAACCTCTGTTTGCTCCCAGGATCACTGGAAGGAAATGTACACACGAAGGGAAGACGTAGCCTACCAGTCAGCTGGGACAAGCGGGGTTAAACACAGCCCAGCAGTCCTAGAGAAGACAAGAAGATTGGCTTCTGCATGTTGAGAAATCTGGATTAAGCTGTCTTGGTTGAAGTGAGAGCAGTGTAATTCAAGACTTTCTTATCAAATCTGTCAATTTGCCACTATTTAATTGAAGCTTTCAGCCAGAGTATGCCAGCTGAGACTGGACAGGAAACCTGCAAAGAACTCCATGACAAATGACAGAATCTATTGAGGACCTGCACTTGGCTGCACAGCTGAAACAAAGCATTAACACCACAGGCAGATGACTGGAAATACAAGAAATGTGTAATCATGCTGTCTGGACTGGCATGTACATTACTGTATTTCAACTGGGGAAAAAATATTTTCATGAGAAATACCTCTTTTACCCTTTGCAATGATGAAACTTTTTTCCCCCCGATATGTGGAACAAATTCAAAATGTAGATGTTAAAAAAATGATCATCCTCACATATACTTCTGTGAATGTAATTGTATGGGCAGCTTCTCTCTTGTTCATTACACCTCAAAGGAATAACTACAGAAATTCAGGCTGCACAATGTTTGACTCAACGTGTGTGTATTAACATGCCTAGATCCATATTTCAGCATCAACTTCTCCTAACTTCCAGGCAAAGCTTACTTTTCATTTGCCTGGACAAAGTATCCCACAAATTTAGGTGAAGAGGGCAGCAACATGTCACAAATCAATTCAAAGAGATTTAATCTTGTAACCCTTGAGAGGAACATGAAGAAGCAGTGTCAAAAGAGATTATCTGATTTACCTCGCTGCTGTGACTTACAAAATTTCACTGTTATTCAGCAAATACACCAAAAATTTCTTTTATTCAGGAATAATGTTTCCTCTGACGAAACTTTATGTAAGTTCATAATGAGTTTATAATGCGGGTTTTGCTTTCCGTTTTTCAAGTGGGGAAAAAAATCGCTCCCTCCTTATATTTATTTTATTGCTTTTATATACTTGTGATTTTTTTTAATGGATTAGTATTTACGAGGCAAACAATAGCTAAAACTGTGTGAGAAAATCACTACATATATTGTAAGTTGTATACTCTTACTCAGACCTCCAAACCTGTGTTTGGAGTGTTTTTGTGAGAGCAAACAATTTTGGTCAGGTGAATTGTAACTCAGTTTCACAAGCAGAAACCTCTGCATCATCCTAAAAAAAGCCTTTTCTATGCTCAGATACAAGCTGTTTGCTTGGGGCCTGGGGAGGGACCAAAAAGCTCACAGCAAAACCATGCAGGACATGGAACAGGAATTGGTGCAGCAGCCCAGCTGATAGCAGCCTGTGTTCACAAGCACTCCAGTGGATGCCCAAGGAATCACCACACAACTTTAGACACAGCATTCACTTTTGCTGAAGATCTGATCATTACCAGTTGTCTCCACAATTACATTTATCTCCTTTTTTTTTCTGGCTGCAAAAATATCAGCATATTTAGTATGAAACCTTTGCTTATATTTGTAAAGCAATGGGAAAAGTGACTATAAAAACACCTTCCTAATCATAGTTAAAATACACACAGTATTATCCACAATAACTTAAGTCTAGTGACTGTGGTAGATTCTGATACTTTATTTTTAAGTGAATGAGTGAGCTGCATCTTCCCTGCTATGCCAGTTTGAGTTACCTGTACCTGATTTCAGTCTCACAACTCCAAGTCAATACTCAGGCTGCACATAATAATCAGAAGCAGCACCAAAGAGCCAATTATTTACTGCTGTCATTGACAGCAAATACATTTCAACTCAAATATCTCAAGCTACCTTTATCGCAAGGCATTTAAAGGTCACTGACTTAAGCTACTGATTTTTATTTGCACAGAAATTGGGACAGAGGCAATATCTGATTTAAACTTCTAACATTCAAGGTCTGAAAGGCTCTGAGACTGTGGACAAACTGAACAATATTTTACAGGACTATTATGTGCTTTTTATATTATAGAAGCACTTGAGACCACTAGTCTTGAGTCTGGGTGCCCTTCCCTAATTTTACAAAGCTTATTTACCATCCCAAAATCACTGCTGTCCAAGAAACAATTAACCAGACAGAAACCTGAGGGAATACTACAGAGTACTGCTGTTTAACATGATAAATTGTAGTCAAAAATCAAGAACAGTCTGAACATTTCAATGGATAGAACAGAGAAGTTAACCAAAGTTAGGGGAGATTTAACAAATGCATGAAAGAAAATGAGCTAGAAAACATTTGACAAATGAGGGAAAGAGATGGGAGCTGACAAACTGCAACAGTACTCACAGTAACTGGTGGGTGAAGTGAAAAGGGCATTAGAATAGAAAACACATCATAGTTTGAGAGGCACCAAAAGTGGAAATTCCTGTAGTGCTCTCAGCATGACAATGGAGAGCAAATTCAGCAGTGCAGAAGGAAAAACCCAGAGGTTTAACAACATCTAAGCAGAGATATCTGCCTGTTTTCAGAGCAAAAGATTAATTTCAAACCACTTTCTTAAACAAATACCCTGTGACAACAACAGATCATTAGTGGGTTTGCTCACAAGGCTCTTCTCTCTGTAGAAAAAGGCAACAACCTTTGCTGGTACCTATGGCTGGCTGTTCTTAAGGTTTTCTGGCTGGGTAGAAGCTTGTCTTCTAACATCCCTTGGAAGCAAAGACTATATTTTCAGTGAAATAAACATAATACAAAGTCATTCACTATGTACTGCTACTTTCTCCTTTAGTTACTAATATTAACTATTTTATTTACACATTTGTGAGATTTACCAAGCTTAAGAGAGTCTTTTGGACTTTCGATCACATATTCACATTTGCAATGGTCAAAGGTTTGCTGAAAAAACAGGTGCTAATAATAATAGTAATTAGGAAAATTATACCATCTGAGAGGAATTAGTTACTCCATTCACTGTGGAAGAGAAGCCAACTTTCTGTGGAAAGAGAAGTTAAGACAACACATGTACACCATAAGACACATTATCCCTCTTGCCCAAAATGAAGAAACAAAACACAAGCAAATAAGATCGCCAAGCAAAACAGCCCAGTATGGAATGTCATCAGAGAAATGTCAAAAAGAAAGTGAAATGAAAATGTAATGTCAGCAATGAGGAGTCCCAAAACATGACCCACAAGACAAGACAGTGGTAACTGCAGATTGGACAAACACTTTCATTCTGACATCTCTTGGATCTTAGTCCCCTAAGACACACCCTTCATTTTTCCTTCCCCACTCCCAGCAGGAGCGTTACTGAAGAAAACATAAAATATAAACATAAAAGGTAAACAACCATATGGGGCCAAGATCTCTACCACCACTTTCAGCTGTTACAGGAATAATTAATATAAACAAATTATCTGCTAGCTGTGTTCATCCCAGAAATTACTAATTGGTTTACACTAATTCTTCTGCACCTATAAACCCAAACCTACTACAAAGGTGTATGTAGGAAGCACTCGAAGATCCACTCTCTTTCCCTCACCCCAAACCAACCACCCCCTCACCCATAACAAGACACGTCTGCAAGTCTCAGAGCTACCATTTGGAAAGACCTTCTCATTTCTTTTTGGAAAATACCATCAGTTTTATCTTTCCTATATCAGCTCAGAGAATTTTACACATGACTTTATGTAGATATATGTGGCATGTGCCTACATAAGAACTAAAATGATAGTGTATCATTTTAAAGTTTAGGAATCAAATATAAAAATTCAGGGTTTTTTCTCTGTATTCTGGTCCTCGAAATATGCACAGGAAAAAGTGGCTGTACGTGAGGCACAAATACAATTGCTACAAATAATGCTACTTTATCCTCCCTGACAATAAAATCAAAGACACTTTAAAAGTGACAGCCACAGCAATCACGTTTAGATTTTTCTTTCCATCTTAATTCAAGTTAGAAATTAATTAATTCTTGTTAGAAAAAGAGTTGGAAAAAAAAATAGAGTTAGGAAAAAAAAGTTAAAAACAAACTGTTATTGTTTCTTAAATTTAGGGTTGTATTTTTAATAGGGCAAGTACGGACCAAGGATCCAATCCTGTAAGCTGTTTCGCAAGGCTGTGTCTGGGTACAGTTAAGCTACGACTCCGGGAGAACAGGCGAGACCCGCATGCTCAACCTCACACGCGGCCAAGCCTCGGGGCCACACGGGTTCCTCATGTGCCCAGCACGCCCTGACAGCCGAGCGGCTCCGGAGCTCCGGGAGGGGACGGAGGGNCCCTGCCCGCCCCCTGCGCTGGGGGCCGGGGCACGTCCTGCCTCGCTGCTCGCCGGGCGGGGCCGCCGAGCTCTCCCGCCGCACATCGGCGTGCCCCGGGGAGCGGCTGTCCCCTCTGCACTTCGCGTGTCCCGATCGACGGGCACCCGCTCCTCCGGCCGCCCGGCTTTCCCCCGGGACACACCAGCCTCGCGAACAAGTGCCCACGCTAAATCCCGCTGTAAAACCCCCGGCGGAGCCCTCCCCTGCCCTCAGCCTTCCCGACGCTCGGACCTACACCGAAAAAACTCTTGACTGCGGCAAGTATAGACTGTTTTCACGGCAAAAACGTCTCGGTCCGGCACTTCGGCAGGTGCCCAAGTCACAACGTTGAAAGGAATAAGATGAACGTGTCTTTGCGAACAGGTGCTGTGAATCTGCTTGTAGATAGGGCCAGAGACTGTAGATAAGGAGCTAAGGGGAGAAACTATCAATTTCAGAAAATGTTACTAACTGACAAGGACTACTGCTCAGCCAAGGTCATGTTAAATTCCCGAATTTCGAGAAAAAGAATAAAGACTTGATGGAACTGTCTTTTGCAAGGGGTGGGGGGTGTGTGTGTGTCTTAAGGGGGACGAAGTAGACAAATCGGAAAGTCAGCACCTTCCAAGCACCTCAGGCAATGGGGAAAGAAAGAGGGTGATGTGGCTGGGAAAATCAGGATAATAAGGGGGCTGTGTCCTCCATCAATTTGAGAGACCCCATGGAAAATGCCTCATGGCCTCTCCCTTTGTTCATGAATAAAGCTACAGGACTCCTCTGTCTCCTTTTTGAACATAAAGTTCTGGTCATGTGATTTTTTTCTGCACAACACAGTAATGGTCAACATTATTTTGCTCATTTAAAACCAATGAGGCATTTGTTTGCATATTGCTTATAAGATTGTATCAGGAAGCTGAACTGTGTACAATTAATACATGCATTTAGCAGAGTCACAGAATCAGGTAAATAAACCAAGCTTTTCAGTTCACCTTTAAAGAGGAAGGAGGGCAAGCAGCTGCTAAATCCAACGTGATGAAAGTCTAATGGTACACTGGTAAAGGTATTGCACTTCAAGCATTGTACTTTGCTTCACACATGTGCCTTTGCATTTAAGCATGCACCTCTGTTTGCCTTTTTAGGTCTTCAGCAATCCATAAGAAGACAAAAAATAAGTCAAAAATTAGTTTAGAATATATCTTCTACAACATAATTTATAAAGAGAATGGATACCTTATTTACCAAGGTTCCTGGAACCACTTACAGCAACACAGTTCTACTAGAGCCACCTTTTATAAGAATAAATGTTCCTCCTTCTTATACCTGCTCAGCAGGTATTTAGTGGCTTTTGCTTTGACATGTTCTCTACATGCTCACAAATCCACCTTTCATTCTACACCTGTGATAAAGAAAATATGGTTGCCTGTTCTGTGTTGCAAACATGCAAAGGACAGCTTCAGAAATCAGCTCTCAAAAGCAATAAGCTTTTGGCTATCTAAACTGTTATCTACTCCCTTAATGTGTTACTAGCATATATAATTCATTACCTTATTTACCCAGAGGATGTGGTATTTTAGATAATTTGTTTTGTAAAAATGTGCTTGTATTATTAATATAGTATCTCTTCCTTCCTTTTCTCTACTTGCTTACTTAACAATTTACCTCATTTTATACCAATCCCCCAAATCATTTGTGAGGGTGTGGTGCAAAGCAGTGCCAAACCCTACAACAGTTGTGTCCAGACACAGGTGTGCTGCAGCCCTAATGTCAATACTGCCTTTATGTGCCACTCTTTATACTAACAACAGTATAACTATGTCCTTTTTGGAAATCTTAGACCTCACAAACTGTATATTGCTGCTCTGGCAAGGTTAGTGTGACCTTCCTGTGTTTGAATTATGACATGGATGGGTTTACATCTCTGTTTACTAATTACTTTGAATTATAAATGTTATTATTCATTAAAAATGCAGGAGTCTGCTAGTGGCCTGCATCAGTATACACATGAACTAAAAATCTCAGTGTGGCTCCATAAATTACTGTGAAGCCTTGAGTTAGACCTCACTATTCCTGTCCTGTACTCATTTGTTATAAACTTCCCTCTGCCTTCAGTTTCTGTGCCTTTGAAATTTTTTACTGAGAAATCTTCTTTAAGCTACACTTTGGATATGCATTTATAACTGGCTAATGAGATGCAATGCAATCACAACACAATCCACTTCCCTACTCCCTCCCTATCACCATTTCCCTCTCCCAGTTATGGAAAAAACGTTCAGAGCACTAATTTTGATGGAGGATCAATGTAGATTTTGGCACATTTGCAGTAAAATAGAGATTTAGAACTAAGAGGAACAAATGACCATTAAATATGCCTCAAGTAATGAATAAAATGTCTCTATTGGTTGGTGTTATATGATAAAGCCAAAGCAAACATGTAAATGATGTAGTCAAGCAGGAGGGCTGCTGAAGATAAGACTAACAGAAATGCAACACACATTTAATTTTAGCTTATGTTCAGAGCAAGTGAGGGGAAAAAAAAAAAAAAAAAAAGACAAGTCAACGTATTTCCAGAAACTAATAGCAAACTGACACAGTGTGCTGGAACATCCATGGAAACTGCCATTGACTGCATTAGATGTTATTTATTAAGGCAGCAGATACAGTTACTCAGCCATGCTGAGCTGTGGTGACCATTTACTTGATGCTCACTTGACAGACTAGCTCATTAACTTACAATGAGGTAATGCATTAAGTCTTCCTCAAAAAAAAAAAATCAAAAATCTCATGACTGAAACTGTGGTGAGCTTCCAGTGCACATGGACCTGCCTGCAAACAGGGTCCCTTATCTGCTTCATGCTTGCACAGCATCTCCCTCCCAGGGCTCTCTTCATATGTTATTTCACATGCTCAGGAACTGTGTACAACTGGAATAAGTTGTGCTGAGGGTTTTGGGGGGTGTTAATTGTTTCAGAGCAATTTTACTTCCCATCAGCAGGCTTTCTGTATTTTTGGCAAACAGATCATCTTTAAAAAGACTCCACAGAACACATTGCTGAGTACCTTGTAATACTTAGCACTAAGCAAGTGATTCAGTGGGCTGGTTCTCCTTACCTGCAAGAGGGAGTTCCTAGGCTTGTCCTTGTGCTTTGTAACTGAATATCTCTTCTTGCTCAGATGATTGCTCCACATTTTCATACTGTTTTCACACATCTGTGTGTAAGCAAGAGTAGAGATAAGAAACATTAAAATAAATCTTTGGCAAAATACAGGCTCCAGGCTGTGCCAAGCAGTGGATTATTTTGCATGTCCTTCATCTGTCAAGGTACATGAACAAAGAATAACTAGCAGTAATAACACATAATAGTTGCTGCCATGGAAAGTTTTCTAACTAGAGATCTAACTGCTACTGCTAGTTGTTTGCCCTGCTGTCACCCAAGAAAGGTGATTTTAAAAGGTAAACAGGTACGATCTTTACTTCAAGCAAAGTCTCTGTGAACATAAGACATGAAGGCAGAACAAGTTCCTTTACTGAACACAAGAGGAAGGTAGAATTTTTTTTCCACAACATGGTATTTTTGACTCTCCTAATATAATTTATTAATGGACTGAACATGAGGATACAGAAGCATCTCGCAGGATTCGAGTGCTAACATTTGTACAAAATCAAACATGCTTGCTGTTTTGCAATTTACAAAAAGCTGTGGAAAAAACTGTCAAAAAAGCATGCTAAAATATTTTTAAATAATTAATTGATTACAGATTTTACTCTAAAATACAGATTTAAAGTGAAGAAAACATCATATGAGCAAAAATAAGTATAAGACTAGAACCTGCATCTTTTAAACTCACATTTCAGAAGTGCTTAATTTAAACCAAGACCTTAAAATGTGTCAAGTTTACCCCAACAAATCTAATTATATCACAGAGAAGTGTTGTACAATGTCAACAGCAGATACTCTACACATCAGTCCTGGAGAATGGAAGCATAGAGAAGTGAGAAAACAATAATCCTGTACTGTGTGTATGTATTGTTACAGTTAATCACAATAGGAAGTGGAACCAATTCCAAAACATGTAGTAAAAGTTACTTCGGTTCTTAACATTCCACATGAAATGTAATTTCTGTTTAAGTATAAATATAATGAAAAACTGTTTGCATTGGTATGAAGCTATTTAATCCCTTAAAAGAGGCCATGGAAAGTGAAACCCTTGAAGAAGCAGCACTGTTTAATTTTGGTATTAAAAAAATCAGCCAAAGTCTCATCAGCTAGAAATTTCCCTGTGTTATTTGTGCAGACCCACGCTTTAAGGATGCACCTGCTGGACTTCCTAAAATTCCAGTAGCTCATACTTTTAATGAACTACCTCAGTGCAATCCATGCGTGGGCGTAAGGACTGTCAGGAAGAACACCCTGACCACCCTCACATTTCTTCACATTGTTGCAATTCTTCTGCCTTCCCAGTGTCAAACTAGCACCCTTCTGCTGCTGCTGTAGCCAGGACTCCTCTGACAAGATTATTTCAGCCCAGCTATGTTTAAATACCACAGCAGCAGTGTGCTGCCAAGTTGCCAGATGGGAGGTATAGCAATCTTTTGTTTCCCTGAGTATTTGCTCAGAGTTGTTTCATTTACAAGCTAGGTGGGAGCTGTAGCTTACACCTAGGTCCTCAAACAGACAATTTTTTTCCTCCAGTTTCTGCTACCAGTTCTTAGGCACTGGATCTTTGATTTTTTTTTTATTTTTTTTTTTAAATATATATTTCCTGGAGTTTGGCTACCTTGGAACAACTTATATACAATAAAATACAAAATACATAAAAGTCATCTTGTCACCAAGTAAGAATACTTTTAAATACAGATAAATACTTTCAAGCTTATTTTCACAGAATGCTCCAATGCTTTGAAAGTCAGATTGCTCCCTAAGCAGTTACATTGCCTCTTAACATGCAACATGCACCACCTCTCCACAGTTTTTAAGAGTAGGAAGAAGATATGCAAGCAACTGAAGTTCACACATCAATGGCTTCCCCACATGAAACTCTGCACCCCTTTGAGTGTAGGAACCTAGAGAGAGGGTGCCAAACAAGTTGGTCCATGCTCTGAAATCCTCTGTGGGACATGGGCCATCAGACCTGCTGTGTGCCTTTTGATTTTGTGTAAAAGTTACTTCAATTTCCACACATCAAAAAATATATCAGAATGCAGTCTAACAAGTCTGTCAGCTCCCTTTCAACACTCCAAATTTTGCATACAATGCTGTGTTCAACCAATGTTTACCGAACCAATCAATTATAATACAATGGAAGTAGTGACTGAAACTAAATGGAACACTCAGACTGAACCTCCATTCAGCAAAGGCAAGGCAGGATCCACAGCAACACACTCCTTAAAATCATCTAGCCCAATTGTTGCAAGATGTGGAATATGTAAAAATTTCCTTAAGAAAGAATATCCTTTGGTGTTTTGATCTTTATCTACTTTCAAGTCTAATCAGCAAGAGAGGAAATTTAACTCATGAAACAGAGAGCACCCAACAAGCTCTAGGTGATGTCCAGGTGTTAGGAAAACAAATTACTTTTTGGTGGAATTACGTGTTAAGGTTTAGGGCTGGACAGGCTTCAATGTTCTCAGACGCAGGGGAGGTTTAACAAAGCTTGGGAAGAAGGATGTACCGCTGTGGGCACAGCAGCTGTCCCACAGTGCACACAAGGGATGCAGAATTTGGGGGCCACAAGGACATCTGGCAGAACTGCCAAGACAAGGCAGAAACAAATGAAGAGAACCCGGTAATTGTGCTGAAATCGGCTCCGGCTGGGTAACAGGTAACTCCGGCAGGGGCAGATCCCGACCAGCTCACAGAGCACCGACCCGAAAAACCCACCGGCCCTAAAGGAGAGACACTGAGCATGGCATTAATCAGCATGAGAAGAGAATACCATCAACCAACAGAAGATAGAATAGCGATTAGTAAGAGAACTGTGTAACTTGCAGCCAGTGAACACTAATCCCTTTGTTTGCTAAATTATATAAATAGGAAGAAGTTCTGATGGCTGGGGTGCTTGATCTGTGCATTATCGGGTACCATCCAGGGTTGTGCAACTCTGAAACAGATACTCGACGTCTCTCCCGAGTGTGTCATTATTGGCTTGCTGCGCACCGGGCGATCAATACGGTTTTTGCCCGCAGCAGCGGCAGCGCTGCCCGGCCCGGCGGGGCAGGAGGCGGCGGGAGAGGGAGCAGCAGAGCCCGAAGCCGCTAAGAGCCACCGAGAAAGGGAAACCTCTTCCCAGGCGGCACTTCCGCCGCGTCCCGTGCCGGCGATCACTTCCAGGTCGGGAGTTGGCTTCCGGCGGGATGC
>VXBB01012518.1:74853-103440 GCA_013399915.1 Illadopsis cleaveri
GCCGGGGCGCACTGGGACCCCGCCGGCGCGGCGCCGCCGCCCGCCGAAGATGTGGGCGCACGTCTGGGGGTTCCTGTACAGCAAATACTTTCGGTTCTGGCTGAAGTGGATCCTTCGGCTGCTGACCGGCAAGTGCGAGCTGCAGCGCCTCTTGGGCGGCGCGGAGGCGGGTGCGCGCCGGACGCTGAGCGTAGGTAATGGAGGGGCCGGGGCAGGGGCCGCGAGGTCGCCTCAGAAGCGCCGTGTAGAGCTTTTTCCTTTTAGCGTGGAAAAGACCTCCGTGATCATCGGTTCCAGCCATTAACCCGGCACTGCCAAACCCACCGTTAAACCATGTCTCCCAGTGCCACATCCACACATCTTGTAAATCTCTCCCGGAGTGGAGGTGACGAAACTACTGCCCTGGGCAGCCTGTTCGGTGTTTGACAACCCTTTCGGTGATGACATTTCCCCTCATATCCAACTTAAACATCCCCTGGCACAACCTGAGGACGTTTCCTCTCCTCCTGTCACTGGTTACCTGGGAGAAGGGATCGACCCCCTCCTGTCCACAGCCTCCTCTCCAGTGGTTGTAGGGAGCGATCAAGTCCCCTCCGAGCCTGCTGCTTCCCCGTAGCTGGAAATCAATACCGGGTGTGCATCCCCAGAACTGGATTTTCACTCTTCCTTTCATCCCAGCTATCCTGTGAGAATTCTACATCAATGCCAGAGCTGGCTTCCTTGTCTGCTTGCTAAGGACATTCCAGTGTCATCAAAAAGTGAATCAGAAATCATACCTTTTCCCCCTGAGTCTTCCCATCACTTTGTCTATATCTTTTTACCTTCCTTTACTAAAAAAATACACCCTATGTTAGAATAGATGTAAATGCATTTTTTTTTGGAGGTAAGGAAAGAAGAGTGATTTAACTTACAATTCTGCTTGATGCAGAATTTTGATCTAAAATAGCAATTCAAGAAACTACTGAAAGTTTTTGTGGTTTTACAATAACTTGTGGAAGTGACCTTATACTTCCTTATTCTTCAGTAATAAACATGCAATAATGTCTGAGAACAGGAAAATACCAATTGATGACGTGTTTCTCTCCTGACACCTGTTCAGATTTTTCTTTGTTTTGTACATGTAATTGATGCTTTAAAGAAATCCAGATCTACTTTCAGCATTGTCCTGAAGAGTTATAAAAAATCTGTGTAAATTGAGACATTCTGTTACCTGATAACCTGTTCATTTTAAGATTGATTAATTTTTATTGCATGTATAAAAGGGATGAAAAATTTTATAATATTTATATACTGCAGGAACACATTGTCAATTATTTAAAACAGTTCAGTTTAACTGTGACATCTACTTTTTTTTCATATTGCAGAACATTCATTGGAATCATCAAAAAATAAGGTAAGAGATACTAAAGATGAAATTGTAATAAAACCTTTTTTCAGAGACACATCTCAGAAAAATAACAGATGCATTTACTTTTTGAGAGGGGAGAAATGAAGAGGAATAAAGGACAGAGAGAAGAAAACTTGGAATTTTGTTTTCTGTATGCTAGGTTTATTTAAGGTTACTCAAAAATAATCCCATGTCCCTTCAAATGTTTGTACCATTGAAATCTCAGTTTTGTTAGCTACCTGTCTCCTAATTCTGAGGCATTATTTTCTTGGCTGCACTTGTTTCAGTTGGATTAGGAAGAACATATTTCAATTCAGCAGCTGAAAGCAAACAAGAACCCAGACCAAGCAACTCTCCAGCTTTGTATTTATTCTTTATGCAACTCCTAAGTAAACATTATTGTTTACAGCCTGACAGAGGTACAAATCGTGCTTTCATGTAATTATTGCAGAGCTTTTATGTGCAGTTTAAGCATTGTAAGCAATTGCCTTAAACTGACCCTTTTCCTCTTGTAGTAAATAATACACAGAGATGTACAGAAGCTGAGCAGTAATAATGAAGTAGATTATGCCTCCATTCCTCATGAAGTCATTTACTGTGTTAACTTCCTAGGTTTTAAGAAATGCTGTACATGCTGAAGAAGCTGAAGTGGAGAAGTGTGTCAGAGATGTGATGAAAGAAAAGAAGATTGAACAGAGGGATACAGGGTGTGTTTGGAAACCTCTCTCTCTTCTCACTTGTTTGCACGTTCTTCCAGTTGCTTAACCCGATGCAATATTTAGGCCATTCAACACAAATATTCAGAATGAAATCTGAAAATAAGGTGTGGTTATGTCCTCATCAGTTCTAGAAAATAATTTGCAAAGTTTTAATTCACGTGGATTTGACATTACTGTATCTCTCTTTTGCAAGTCCCTTCTGTTACTCTATATTTCTAACTAGTGTGATCAGGTTGATTACAAGAAATATGTAATTCCCTGGATGTATTTGAGAGAATATAGTGATGTCTGATTAATGTTTGCATTCATCTGCATAAGTAATTAGTGAGTGACAGGGAATAATCAAAATTTCAAAATCTAATAACATTCTTCCTTGAAACTATAGCTGTTTCTGATGAAGTTTGACTGTGAGACTTACAAAAAGTTTGGGAGCAGGTGAAGGTACAGTGGTCAGGATGATACATGGAGTTTCCTTGTGTCATAACAGATTTTAGCTGGGGTTTTTTTGTTTGTTTGGGTTTTTGGGGGTTTTTTCCCCCCATAATTTAAGGTAATAGAGCCTGACTGCAGCACTGGAATCAGCTAGAGATGTTTAAAGTATATAAGAACCATGGAGCAGTGTACTTAACCAATGTGCTGTAGTTTGTAAAAAATATACATAAAGCACTTCCTAATTCTGGTCTCTACATTGCATTAATGTAAGAAGGGTCTTATCTGGTAATTCAAGCTAGAATTTATGGCTATTTAAAAACTTCTCTGTGATGTTTTGTTATTATTTCAGGTTTAAGACAAATTTGCATATATCCTTGCTACAGATATCAGGTTATAAAAAACTGTATTTGAATGTGGAAAACCTAAGGAAGGTCCCGTATGATTCAGAAAATGAAGACCACGAGGAACAGTTAATTGAGGTGAAAGAATTTTTAAAATACATGTGCTGTTGGTTTGGTTTTTTCCCCTCCCAAGTCCAACACCTTGAAAGAATTTATTGGTAGCATTCTTACCAGCTGACCTATTTAAAGCTCTTTTCTACTTACAAACTGCAAAGCCATGATAGCAATGACACATTAAAATAAAATCTCAAAGATAAAAAAAAAAAAGTAAACTAGAAGTACTTGCAATGGAATTATTTTGTGTGAAATCAGACATAACAACAATATATAAGTAGAAAAATAGATTTGTGATGCCTCACTGAAGAATCACCACTAAAAAGAAAAAAAACCTTATGCAAGTCTAACTTTGTAAACCACTAATTACTAAATTTAAAAAAAAGACACCAAGTTTTTCTTATTACTGCATCTCAGTCAACATCAAGGGAGATAGTTTGATACTGAAAGATAAAAACTATTTTCTTAGCACTTCATAATTATCTCAGCTTGCTATGGAAGCCCCAGCACTGACATGTTAAATGAGTATTCTTTGAGAATTTGTGTTCCAGTTTATAGCTGTCCAATTGCAAAATGATGCATAAATTAATTTCTGAGGTGAAACAAGTCTTTGTTTCTTTGGTATTCATAAAGCATCTCTGTCTATGAAGGGAAATGACCACACTTAATGTTAAATGTAATAAGTTTCATAATTGCTGAAGGGAGCCATTGTAGCAGACTGCAGCTTGCCACTAACAGAAGAGAGCAGCATGCAGATTGCACCCTGTTCCTTGGTGAATGGTTTGTGGTGTGCAGCAGCAAGTGTTCTGAATGATGGGATTTGGAATGCTTGAGCAGCATAACATGGGAGTGTGTTTGTGCAGCTCTGGAATTTGCTGATGCCCCACGAGAACCTGAAGGCCAGGATCAGCAAGCAGTGGTGTGACATCGGCTTCCAGGGCGACGATCCTAAAACAGACTTCAGAGGAATGGGGCTGCTGGGCTTAGTCAATCTGGTGTAAGTGAAAAGAAGCTTTTCATTCCTTTTGGAACTGATTTGCAGTATCTGTATTTTCTTTTCTTTCTGTTGAGTTAATGCTGTTTCTAATGAAAACTGATTAGGAGCAAATAGAAAGCAGTATGTTCAACATTTCTAGTGGCTGCACATCGTAAAAGTGTGATGTGGCTGGGTAAGGACAAGAAGTGAGGGAAGGGACAGAAATTTGCCCAAGACACCTTATTTTTTTGTTGCCTTGTGATAGAGTTGGTAGGTTGTACCTAACTTGTCAAAAGCTTAAAAAATTCCTGAATGTAAAATTCCTTCTATGATGAAAAATAGACAAATTTACATATTTTTGCTAAGCTAACTTTGGACTAGCTTGAACTTCATATTTGATGTTCAGATCACTATTGATTTTTTTTTTTACAGTATTAGTTCATGCTGAATATAATTTCATTTGCTATCTTTTCCTTGGTTTTCATTTTGTGCCATTTTTCCAGTTACAGGCTACTTTTCACCTTTAGTTTAAAGCTACAGATTTTAATGTTGACATTAACACAGTATTTTTTTTTTTTTTCAAAGAATTTAAAATAATATTTTACTCTGCCAGGTATTTTAGTAAGCATTACACCAATGAAGCTCGTCAGATCCTTTCTCGATCAAATCACCCAAAGCTGGGGTAAGTCACTCTGGAATTTTTGCTGGCTGCTTCTATATAAGAACTTACATGAAGACTGCTAAACATGTGTCCAGAAAGTAAAGAGGAAAACATCTGTGGGGTTTTTTTTCCATTAAAGAATGAAAAAAAGGGTCAGAATAGAAAAGTATGAGAAACCAAACACAGAAAGCAATTTCTAGCTGGGAACTAAGTGCAGCTTTTTTTTTTTTCTTTTTCAGAATGGATTTGTTGGGGCAAAAATGTTGCAAAATATCATCTTTATTTAACACAGTAAACACCTTTGAGTTAGTTTTATTTGTAATAGATTAGATTTAGAAATTCATACTTACTTTTCATCTTCTTGCTGATTCTGTGTTGAGATAGTGTAGATTACCTCTTTAGGTTCTTTTTTTCCCTCTAGGTTTGTACTCTGTAATAAGCATTTACAAACAGGTATTTTGTTGTTGTTCAGCTTTAAAATTTTTTTCAAAAACTTTGCATATTTAAACATTTATCTAATTTTACAGGGAAATATACTCTCAAACCAGTCAGATATAATAATCTGATCCATCTAGTCCCTAGTTTACTTGATGACCTACCAAAAAACAGGAGCCCTTCACGACTTTGATTGTAAATAACATTACCCTGTGCAACTCTGTCATGAACAGGGTATGTGAGAGTTTTTGCTCAATTACATAATATATATTTGGCACTAATTAATTAATTTTTACTTTTCAATCCTCCACAAACACTTTAACTGTTGTTTAAGAATTTAATTGGAATTATTTTTTAATTATTAATTGCACTTTATTAATTATAAAGGATTATAATGCTTTTTATAACACGCAACAGAAAACCAGATTCTTTCAGCTTAAACAACAGGTTGGAAGAGCCATTCCCTTTATACTGCAACAATTTTTTCACATCCAGTTTTTAATATTCCAGAAGGATTTCGAAAGAAAGTTGAAGTCAGTGTTGATTAGCTTTGCCATCTCAATATTACAATAACGTTTACAGGGTTGGATGTACATGGTTTGTAGATTGGAATCAGCTCATCAACAAGCATTGCAGGAAAAAATTTGACTATCACAGCTGTCCTAAAGCAGAGTGTGCCAGGGAAGCTCCTAAGTCTTTCAATCCATAATAATCCATAATGCTTTGTGTTGCAGATACTCCTATGCCATAGTTGGGATTAATCTGACAGAGATGGCATACAGCTTGCTCAAAAATGGTGCTTTAAAGGCTCATCTCTACAACATGGTCTCTGGGTTGCCACAGATGGAGCACTTCCATCAGTTTTACTGTAAGTGTCTATTTGGGCTCTTTGGAGTGCATTTCCACTCTTTTCTCATTAGCCACAGGAATCTGTTTGTCTTCTGCATCAGGTATTGGAAATGCACATGCTGCTTAAACATTGTGCTGCAGAAATGGACATTTAAGGATAATTCCTGTGGCTTTCTGTATTTTAGATACTCCAGTCTGAAAACTCAGTATTTGCAGATATATATTTTTATTCATTATTACAGCATCCAAAACCTGGCTGTAGACCAGGATGGGACAGTCCTTGTTTTAAGGGGTTAAAGAGAGTCTAAAGGATCACTCTAGGACTGGCTAGATCAAGGCATGAAGTTGTGGAGGTCATTTTTGCAGATCTGTATTTTATTTTCTTCACAGGTTATCTAGTTTATGAGTTTGACAAGTTCTGGTTTGAAGAGGAACCAGAAAGCATTATGCACTTCAACCAGTACAGAGAGAAATTCCATGAAAAAATTAAGGGACTTCTACTGGATTGCAATGTGGTACTGACCTTACAAGATACAAAGAAACCTTAATTTCTCTGCAGTATATGAGGTTCTGTATCAAAAATTGAGTGATGCATTTGGATGGATGTTTTGTGTGTTTCACCAAAAACTGTCTAACAACAGAAATTCTTTTTTTACCTTAAAAAAAAAAAAAAAAGAAAATTAGCAAATTTCTGTTAAGAAAGCTTGGACAATCAACTTCTGTTTACAGGTATTTTTATGCTATTCCCCAAAGGGCAGCTTTTTGAAAAGGAAGTGGAACAAAACCCAACCAACAAACCAACACAAAAGACAGCCCACAAATCTCAACAACCTCTGAATTGCTTACTTTTGCATTTTCTCTTATACTTCTTGGTGCAGGAACATGAAGCAGGTATTTATGCTGCATCATATTTTCTATGAATGGGTTTGACTGTTAATGGTCTTTTAAAAGACAGTTAAGTTCAGTTTTTCAAATTTGAATTTAAATTCCAACCTTTTAACATAACGGTTGAAGTGAAGCTTTTAGTTGAAATTATTGTGATTTTAGATTTTTTGAGTTCTTGTTCCTTTATATGCCATTGATCATTCACTGAACAATGTTAAATTTCTCTGTAATTAAGAGGTCCTCAAAGGAGACATATTATTTGTTTATAATTTTGGAGAAAAGGCTTAATCAATCAGCATATTGATGTACTTCCTAGGAATTGCTTCTGCATAAAGGAAGTTTATCAGTGGATTTGTACCAGCCAGTTCCTGTGCTTGAAAGAAGTTTAGTTTGCAAACAAACAAAAAGAACCACGTGTCATCAGCATGAGGATAAGATGCTCAGGCTAAAGCTACTCTTTCTAAAAGTATTCCTATTGTAAAAACTTTTGATTCTTTCTAATCTGATTTCAGATGCTGAGGATGATTGACTCAGAATCTGTTGTCAGCCCTTTCTTTTAGCAGCTAAGGGGGTATTCTTAGTGGGAGGTACAACGGTTCTACTTTAGCCCTTTCATAAAATTAAAAAAAAACCCCTTTATTGCAGCTGCAGTCTTTATCTTGTAAAAATAAATTCACATCTAAGTCAAAAAATGATGTATTTTCCATGGAAGGGATGCAACTTTGATGTGTTCCTTAGTCTTTCCGTCCTCAGACAATCTAATAGATAGAACTTCATGTCTGTATTGTGACTAGTTATTGCTTAGAGCAACTTTAAATGGATTTGGTATGACCATCACTTTGTTTTCTAAGACTTTCTATTAAATAAGTGCCTTCTGCTGTTTTCAATCAGCTTTTTATTTTGATTCTTCTAACTAGATCACAGCCTTAGGAACTTGAGTAATTTGAGAAAGATTTTTTCACCATATACCTAAATAGCTCACAGTGGCACAAAATTTGTATGCTGATACAAGCTTTCATATATTTTTTTTAATCATCTCAGGTAAACTAGTTAATTTCTAGTTAATGACTACTCCAGAAGAGATCCCTGAAGAATATAAGCATTGAACACAATGAATGCAAGCATGAGGGAAAAAAAAGGAGAAAAAAACAAAAAACAAACAAACAAACAAAACAACAAAAAACAACCCCCTTTTTGTAATGAGCATTATTATACTACATAAATATGAAATATAATATGTAATACTGCATTTCTTGGAGATCATCAAAACCCACCTGGACATGGACATGGACGTGGCCCTAAGAAGCCTCCTTTGAGGGACCCTGCTTTGGGCAGGGGATTGGACTTGGTGATCCCCAGAGGTGCCTTCCCATCCCAGTAATTTTGTCAGTCTGATTGTGTAAATAGTGACTTGTTGCACTGCATCCACCCTTGTGCTCTTGATCCCTGAAATGCTGGGGATCTTTTGCTTGTGGGGAAGCTCCTGATCAGGGTACACAGGACATGTGTGTGGGGTAACACAGTTCTCCTTTCTTTTTAGGATACTTTAGGTACAGACAAGAGTCAGACAAGCTGAGTGTATTCAGGGTGGAGAAAGATTCAGTCTCACCTGTGTTGGCTTGATGCTGTTCTACCAATACAAAATAAACCCCAAAAACAACAACAGCAAAAACCACCACTGTGAAGGTGTGCATAGAGAGAATATTTGTGGTTTGCCCTGACTTGTAAACTGAACAGTTGAACTGACCAGATTAGATCCAAAATGACAAAGGGAGGCCCAGTTCTTTTGCTACTCCCCCACACGTGGATCCTGGAATACTCACCACTGAAGAGCTGAGGTCCTGTGGGGAGCATTCTGGGATTCAGGTCTGTGCTGGAGCTCTGTTTCTCTGAGCCTTGCAGACACTGGACATGCCCAAAATCCAAGGAAGGAAGTGGAAAGTGGACTCCTTCCCAGTGGCCCAAGTGGTTACTTCGTAGCCCCATCTTCTGTCCAGTTTGTCTTCATTAATAACTTCCTCTACTGCTTGTAGAACTCTGTTGCAAGCAACACAAGACTGACTTTTTGAATTCCAGAAGTGGCCCCAATTATGTTTGACAGCAGCAGCAAAGGAGATCCTGTTTATTTTCCTCTACTGCCTGCCAGCTAGTAACAAAATTGTTTGAGCCATGTCTAAGGGCTCCCCTGAGCTAGGTCTGCAAGCTTTTTTTTTTTTTTAGCAGTTGCAAAAGTAATCTACACCCTTGTCTTTCCAGCACTGAAACTTTCACTGGGCTCCTTGTTCACCGGGAGACTGTCATTTAACTATTGCTGAGGCTTCTAAAGCCCAACCATAGAGTCTCAGGGTTCCTATCACACACCTGAGATGTTTTAGTGTCAAATGTATTTCAAGATTTTAATAAGATGCATCTTTGCTAGTTTTTTTTCTTCTTAAATCCGTGTGTGATCTGGAAGTAAACTGTGGCAGTATACAAGGAGAAAAAGTAAACCCAACTGTCATCAGATGAGTGAGACACAAGGGAATACTTTAGTTTGCATGTAGTAATTAAGGTGAGTGTTTATGTTAGGCTCCAGTGCACCTTCCCAGGAAACAGTTAGAATTTGCATGTGGTTTTTTTTCTATGATCAACTAGTCCAGTAATTCTGTCTAGGAGTCACTCACTGTATGTAGACTAGTACTGGGTGTCCCTGTTTGCACCCCTGGTAAGTTAACTGTGTTATGGTGGTAGCTAGAAAATGTATTGAAATAGGTAAAATTGTGTTTAGAGAAGGCAAGAACAAGGCTTTACTAGTCAGAGGTATTTTATGCTAACTCTGTTGTAGGGTGACAATCCTAAGGTTATGGAAGACTGGAAATGGAGGTAGGCCACTTTTCTGCAAGTTGATATCATCTTTAACATCAGAATTTGTTGCTCACAAGTTATTCTAAGAGTCTTAAAAACTCAGTAAATTATTATTTATTAACCATCATGTTTTAAATACATATTATCTTACTAGAACTTGCAAGTGCTGTTAGTTTTCTAACTTGCTGCCTCTTTAAAACATTCACTATGTGAAAGCTTGTATGCAATAGTATTTAAAAAAATAAAAACTGGAGACAAGGTGGTTCTCTAAATTTGTTGCTCCTGTAGCAAATGTTTAACAAACTACCCTCACTTTTGTTGTTTACTGTATGCTTGAAACATGGTGCCACTCTATGAACAAATTAATCTGAAGATAAGCTGAAGTTTACTACAAGCAAATGTAAAATCTAGTATTTCACTACGAAAACATATTGTTTCAGAGGTAACTAACTTGACTGGAAAGCCATTGAAGACAGTGCTACATAGGCAGAAAGAAACAATGTTTTTAAACTGGTTGTGCTTCTGTCATCTGACACAGCCATGTAAAGAATAGGGCATTTTGTCCTAAAGGGCAATAGTGAAAGGGGCCAATTTAATCACCCCAGGTAAATAGTTTTGGACTTTCAGTCTTTGAAAAACAAAACAAAACAAAAATGCCAACAAAAATTATACACACACAGAGTCCCATTAGTTTTCCAGATTTTCCGTCCTAGTTTAAATAAAATTTCACAAAAGAAATCACTTAGCCTTGTTTTAGGAATTATGATGAAAAGGTTTGTGTTTAGTTAGGTGGGAGTTGAGCAGTCAGTGTCCTTGGCAATACTGCTAGTGATGTGTGGTGAAGATGTAACCTGTGGTTTCCTCCTGTCATTCTTGTTTGTGTTGCTGTAGTTCCACGGTGACCCATCTTTGGACTGATGTTTCTCGTGCCAGCTTAGATACCTTCTTTCTTTAGGGAATTAAGAACAACCCAGCCCGAGACAATTTGTGGGCAGTTTCTTCTTAGGACACTGTGCTTAGATAGCTGCATACTAATAGGAATTCCTGTTTACCACAATATAAAAGCAATAATGTATACTGTGATGTCTGTGTACTAGAGATGTTTACAATGGTAGCGAATAAAGAACGGGTTGCTCCAAAATACTGTCAGCAGTTGTGTCTTTGGCCTGCTGGAAAATGTAACAATTTTCACTTTCATGCACCTGCACTGGGAGATGAGTGAAAGCTTTATCCTACTTTTTTCTTCCCCCCATCCTCCCAACTTACCTCCAGCCTGTGTAGAGGGCCTTGGTTCTTGATCCTGTACTGTACTCTGCTGCAAGAGGTTTATTAGGTTTGTTTATTTATTATTTTTAGAGGTTTATTACTGCTTCATTTCAGTTGCTTTGAAAATCCTCACTTGAAAAGAAGCTCTGTCTTAAGCTTTAAAAAAAGCCAAACATGCACCAAAAAAAAAAAAAAATTATTAAACTCCATCACACAAAAAAAACCCCAACCAAACCCAAACCCCCAAAAAACCCCACAACAATGATTTTATCTGAAGGACCTGAAAGTTAACTCTCAGAGGCAACAGGATGACCAAAATTTTGTTCAGGAGGAACAAAATTTAAAAGCTGGAGAAAGAAAAAGAAACCCTCAAGTGTTGATGGTTTGTTATTTTTTTTCAGACTGTCTTCTGGGATTGCCTTCATACAAGCTATGTTAAATAATTTGCTTGGGGTTTTTTTAGTTTATTTGTATCTCTCAGGCAGCGTTTGTTTGTCCTCCTGAATTCTGGAGAACAAAGGCTTCTATTAATGTATCCAAGTGCCATTCCATGAGAACTACAAGGCCTCAGCTGTAGCAATTTTTTATTTCTACAGAAGCACAGAACAGGCCCTGCCACTACAGGAACATCCCAGTCCTCCAAACGCCGACTGTCAGGTTGATCAGATAGGCAAATGTGTTATTTTAGGAAACAGGACAAGCAAGCAGGTACTCAGGAAATTTCAATTAAGATCTTGAGTACCACAGGAAGAAGAACAAGAGCTTAATTGTCTTCTGAAGTGACATACTTTGAGGTAACTGCCACCATTGATCAGGAACATCTTGCCCTGCTGTTAAGACTAACTAAGCTGTATTTCACAGCTCGTATTCCCAGCTCTAAGCCACTAAGCTATCAGCACATGTTGCCTCTAAGCTATCAGCACATGTTGCGATTTTCTATTATTAACCATTTTCCAGTGTAATGTTCACTGCCACATTTTTGTTTTGTTATTATTTGCTGTCAGGCCAATACCTGGCTTTGCTATTGAATAAATCAACATTTTAAATTGTGGCAGTTTTGGCTGGGGTAGATTTAATTTTCTTCCCAATGGCTGCTATGGGGCTGTCTTATGGGTTTGTGCTGAACACAGGGTTGATAACACAGAGATGTTTTTGTTATTGCTCAGCAGGGATCACCCAAGGCCTTTTCTCCTCTTTGTGCTGCCACACTGGAGGAAGTTGGGGGTGTCTGGGAGGGTGGAAGGGGACACAGCCAGGACAGGTGACCCCAAGTGACCAAAGGGATATTCCAGACCATGTGGCATCATGCTCAGTATATAAACTGAGGGAAAGAAGGAAAGGGGCACATTTGGAGTGACGGTGTTTGTCTTCCCAAGTTACGTGTGATGGGGCCCTGCTCTCCTGGAGATGGCTGAACAGCTGCCTGCCCATGGCAAAGCAGGGAATTCATTCCTTGTTTTGCTTTGCTTGTGTGTGTGTGGCTTTTCCTGTGAAACTGTCTTTATCTCAACCCATTAGTTTTCAGGCTTTTACCCTTCCAATGCACTCCCTGATCCCACTGGTGAGGGAGAGAGAGAGTGGGTGCCTGGGGCGTGGTAGCTGCCTGGAGTTAAACCATAATGTTAAAAGTCATAATTGTGGCTTGAAGTATGTAACACTTGACTCAAGGCTGCCTTCTAGTTGAAAGAAACAGAAATACCATAGAAGGAATATTTTTTTCCCAGCCAGAGGATAAAGTTCAGTAACAGATACAACTGCTTCACTTTCAGTCTCTCTGTAACACTCGTGCTCACCTAAACTGGTGAGCTCTAGTCACATACCAGTCTTTTCCCTCAGCACCAGGAGCTGAGACCAGGATTTGAGGGAACACTGAAACCTCACACACTAACCAAGCAGAAGGCCAGGATACCGTGGCACACTCTGCCATAGGCTAGGGTACCTACCAACTCATACACAATTCCTCAGTATTTTCTCATTTGTTCAAAATGTTTTACTCTAAGCTCAACTAGTCAATGTTTCTTACCAAAATGGGTACAACACATCAACTACTTTTTACCGTTAATACCTAATTAAAAGGTGCCTTCTAGCTACAGCATCCCTTGTTACTGGATTACCAAGAACTGGAGCAGACTGGGCACTACAGGGATGCCCGAAGTTTGCAGAGCAGCAGCATTGGGATTCACTAGGGCACATGCAACCCAAACTTGTTGAGCTGCTCTCCCTGCCTTTAATCCCCTGGGACAGCCTTCTCTGACCTACTGCAGCTGCATTCAGGCAAGCTGTAGATTTAGTGTTCATGCAGCAGCTTCGTTGTGTTGCACTAAGCATTCTGATGGAATTAAAACTCTTCCTGACACCTTTTTGTCAGTCACTGTACGGCACCTCCTGCTGACAAACCCAGTTATCACAGTCCCGTTCTGATGCTGCAAAATCAAAGGCCAGCACCGAAGAGCCTCTGCCAGGCCCTCCTCCAGAAGCTTGTGGAGTACCTAGGAGGTACCAGACCTGGCTGCACAGCCTTCCAAGCAAAAGTACCGTCTCTTTGCCTGACCAGCTGCTTTCAGGATGCTCCTGTTCTCTCCCACAGTTCCTTCCATGCCACACCATGCATCCCACACCAGCCTCCACCATCTGAGCTTATGACACAACACCTGACTTCTACTGTAACAGAAGCTCCAGCATCACTGGGTAAGATACAGGTAAGATACCCATACAGAGCTTTTCTCTTTACAACAGTTTTGATGTCATTTTTCCTGTAGGTTTAATACATCACATAATGAGCTTATTATCTGTGTAACACAACTCATGTAACAAACATTTGCAAGTCTCAACCCTCAGCTGTAATACCTAGAACTTGGGAGCTGCAAGATGCTACAGTGAACGAGGTAAGTGCCACAGAACTTCCAGGTGTTAACAGCTTCTGACTTAACTGAAACAGACTGAAAGAAAAGCCATAAAGAAATATCCTTCTCAAGTTTTTTCTTTTTTTTTTTTAAGTAGGGAAAGTTCTATATAAAATAACCCATAAAAAAGCTCTAAAATAGCAGCCCAAACTGAACTCTACAATTCACAGAATAAAGAGACTGTATCTAAGCACAAAAAGCACAAGACATAGGTACTTCTGAAGCCATACTCACTTTCTGTGTAGCACACCTGCACATACAGTAAGCCTTTAAAAATACTTACATTTTCCCCAAAGTTTCACCCAGTCGTATGCTAGTCAGTTGAATCCTTGTGCAGTTTTCTGTTCACCAGCTCCCACACAGCTACTAAAGAACAGGGCACAGCAGATCTTGTCATCAAACAGGCAAATGCCAGGTGGTCCTGATCAAGTGAGCAGCCTCATCCAAACAAACCTGGAAAAGATCAGCTCACCTGGCTGCTACCTACAGCAATGCCATTCTTAACCAGGACCTGGCTCACATTTGGGAGCTTTGCTGATGTGATCAGGAAGGTGAGGAAGGCTACTAGAGCAAAACAAAAAAAAAAGGTGCCTTGTAAACAGGCTCATGTTACACCAGAGATCCACTTGTGGGTGCCTCTCCTTGTTACAGGAGCCCTAAAAGCCAAATAATTCTTGTCAGCCGTTGCATCCCTGCCATGTGGGTAGAGTGGGAACAAAGCTGATAAGCCCTTCAAAGATAAATGTTTTGGAACTGTGTCTGTCTCTTTAGGGGTGTGTGTAAGCTTGCTGATAGGCCCAAACTCACTTTTACATAACAGACACCTAAAAGATAAATATTTTAGGGATCTGCAAATTTAAAAAGGTCAGTAGTCCACTTAAAGATGCTGAAGACTTCTGTGGCAGCTTATTCAGCTGCCAGATATTATAATAAAGCACCCCACTCTGGCCTTGGCATCTTAAATTAAAACAAAGCAATAGCATTCAAAATGGTGATTATGGCTTCAAATTAATATCATTATTTGATACACCTGTAAACCCATCCACAGTCACAGCAGAAAGACTACAGTGCTTTTTCATACTGTTACCAGTAGGCATGCTAACATTTGTCTGTGTAATAAAGCACAACCACCTCATCTTCCCTCTAGCATGACTTTAATAGTTAAAAATCAAATCTGTGCAGTGTACTTTATTTGTTCACATTACCTATTTGTGGTTAAAAACCACTTCATCTGACAGTTTAAAAGCATTCTTTTAAAACAAAAGAATTAAACATAGCTTGTGCTAAAAAAATCTGCAAGTTACATGGATGCAGTATTATACAGGAGTATAAAAAAATCAACGGTATTCTACAGAAAATATTCTCAAAACAGCAAATAAAGATTAGGCATGTAGGCATGATCCTGAAACAAACAGATGTGAATTAAAAAACAGCTAACAAAATTTAAAAAAAAATCCCAAATATCTGTATAAAAAAAGCAAGGATTCAAAGTGCAGGTGCTCCAGTTTTCATTTTAACATATTATTCAGTAATACAGGATACTATTCATTTCATATAAAGTGACAGTGTTCTCAGTAAGATTTAAACATTCAGTTACACTATCTTGCAGATTTTTTTTCATTACTGCTGCTTTACACTGTAGTAAATAAAGACTTATGCAATACAGGCTTTTATTTTCTTAATCTAACAAGGATATAATAGGTTGGTGGTAAAGGTTAGTTTTAAGAACTAAGCTATAATTGCTGTAGATCCAGCCTTAGAAGTAGATATATAGACTTTTTATTTTTTTCCCTAAGCTTTTAAAAACAGACTTAAAATTTTGAAAAGAGACTCTACCTTTTCTGTTCTGGGACCTGCATACACTGTCTTTGGAGAGCACCAGCAAAGCTTCCAAAGTCCACTGGTTAGGAATACAGCCCTGGGCAGGGTCATGCTGGAAATCTTCCTTTGGTTTCTCTCTGCTGAACCCAAGGAAAGGAAAATGGGCAGAAACCATCACATTTATCCACACTTGCCTAATGCGGCAGCTAGGTTGGGATGGACTTCTCACTTTCACTTGAGCATATCAGTCTCAGGCAGAGGAAGTTAGGAGCCAGGCAGGTGTCACTGAAGTGGTCTTTCATATATTCAGAAAAGTAAAATCAAAGCATACGTTCAAAGCCTCTTTGGGAAAAAAAAATAAGAAATAAAATTATGCTTCAAGGATGTTGCCTGGAACTTTTTTTCACCTGAGGTCCCTTTCAGGTTGACAGTGTCCCTTTAAATTTTAGGTTCCTCCCATTTTGTGGTTTGTTTTTTTTTTTCCCAAGCATCAGATCTCTGTATATGTCTATATTAAAAATGCACATAAATATTGGCATTAAGTTTATATTTAGAAATTAAGAACTAATCTTTACCATTATACACTGACAGCAATATTAATAATACACACACTTCACTGACAAGCGTTATTTTTTTTCTGTATTTTGAATAAAATTTGCATGTGTAACATTGCCCACAGAAAGAGTGATTATACTTGAAGATAGTTACGTTTGCACCCCAACATTTTCACATTAGTGAAAACAACTATGTTTCAAAAATACCAGGGCCTCTGCCAGGTACTAATAAATAGAGAATACAAAGCAAAAACGAAATAAAAAACCCGATTTTATCCCGACATAGTAGAGATTTCATAGTCACTGGCCGAGGTTATGGGTTTGCCCCTCATCCTGATGTTTTTAGCATTAGTAATCCGAGCCATCATGGACACAGGCTTGTCAAAGTACCTGACCAGCGCCGGCTCAGTCAAAAGGGAGGCTAAGAACTGTTCAAAGGTGATGGCCCAGTCCCTGTCGATGCTGGTGCTCCTGCGGAGGGCGGGGGCGTGGCTGCTCCTCACCAGCACCGTGTCCTCCCCGATGTCCTCGCAGTGCAGCTTCTCCTCCTCGTGCGAGCCCGCGCTCAGCACCGAGTACGAGGACATGGAGCTGTCGTCCTTCGTGTCGTCGTCGGAAATGAGCATGGAAGAACAGGCTCCATTGTCCCTGGGGGAAGAGTCCTCCAGCTTAATGTCCTCCATCTGCATGCCCAGGGCGCCGTCGCTGCCAGCGGCCTCCTCCTCGCTGGCCACGAGGCTGCCCCGGAAGGCCTTGTGCTGCTCCAGGGGGTACTGATGGTGCTCCTTCTTCTGGAACAGCTCGCTCTGGATGGCTTTGCTGCAGCTGTTGCTGCTGTCTGTGTCGCTGGGGGGCTGCATGCTGAACAGCTTGCCAACCTCCCCGATCTCCAGGAGCAAGCTGGTCACGGCAGCCGTAGCGTGGTACAGGTCCTGCTCATTGGGGTCCTCGCTGAACATGTTGTACATTGTCTTGCACAGCTCAATGAACTGCCCCTAAACACAGGGGGAAGGAACATTAACAAGAGCAGGAACAAAATCATGCTGACACCTTCCAAATCAGTTTTTAAAGTCTGGGATTAAGGCAGGGTGCAAGAGTTTATATGACTGAAGTGAAATCTGAAATAACCCAGGTGTAGTCTAGGAAATATTTTCTATGACTGGGCAGCCAGATACGTTGTGTTTCTCAAAGGTATTCAGAATAAATTATTGGATGTTTTGTCCAACATATCACAAATATAACTCTCTGCAGCTGCAGGGCAACAGAGGATGAGCAGTGAGACACTTGGGATTAATTTTGACGGATTTTCTTGTAGGAATGATGCTAAGTATAACTAAGGGTGCTAAAACTGATGAGAAGTAATGAAAAATGAAGACCTGCAGCACTCCTAGCTGACAGGAGTAACTTAGTTGGATACAAGTCTTTTGAAATTCAAAACTGATGAATTAAATAGGAAGATTTGCTCAGGGCTACCTTCAGGAAATAAACCTTCCCTACATGCTCTGGAGCAAACAGCTATCCCAGTGGGTCTCCTCCTCCTTAGCAGCTATGGATCCAAGGGGATTGACACTAGCAGTACAAATTACAAAACATAAAGTATTACTTTCAGGTTATGCTTATTAGACATTAAGAGCTGGCTGGTGATATTCAGTGTCACATCCTTTATCTAGAGATCAAACTAATACGTTTTACCATTCCTATATGTGTGTATCTCATTTTGGGGATGTTTTGGGAGCTGAATGCCAGTTAAAGTATTTTGTAAACAATAAACTTCTGCAATCAGCTGAGTGCTACTCCAGTTAAAAAGCATCTGCTCAAAGTAAAACCTTTGTTCAGTATTAATACATTGAATATTTACAGATATATGAAGAAAGTTTAAATCTAATGAAAAATAAGTGTCAGCAGAAGTACCTGATTCAGCTTAGGCAAGTCCTTTGTGTTTTTTGCTTTGGATTTATTCTCTTGGCTCCACATTCTCAGGTAATTTCGATTCTCTTGTGAGCTCTTCTTGCCTATTGCCAACAAATTACCCAGAGATGGAGGAAAAAGTCCATGAAGAAACCGTACATTATTACCTTTATTCCCCATTTCCAAAAGGAGCATCTTTACATGAAATGAAAGATGTAACTCACACAGAGACACCAAGCATACCTTTGTCTGTTTTCAGACTCACTGTAACAAACCCATCATCTACTCCATGTTTGTTCCTGCTGTCTAGGCCAACAACTAGGAAGTGGAGGGGCAGGGGGAGAGAGAGATCAGTGTGGATTTAGATACAGACATTGTTTTCATGTGTACAGTGCAAAATCACAAGTTTTTTTTTTACAAATATTTACAAACTCTGCAAAAAAAGCAGAGTAAAAACTACAGGAATAAATGATGATTTTTGCTCATTCTTAAACCTGCTGGTAAATTCCATTTAATTTATAATATCACTACTGAGACTGGGACAATCTTAGTAGTACAATGATTAACCTGTGCTAACAGAACACACCTCCTAGCATGATATATCTTTGGTGATTATACTAGTGCTTCTTCTTTTGCCTCTCAGGACTTGAATTTGCCATTTCTAGACCATTAACTCTTACCTGTATTTTCAAACAACTTTCCTCTCACTTGTAACCTGAAAGATGGGTTATATTTTTCTTGAAACAGAAAGAAACTTCACATCAAGTATCACAAGAAAGAGAAAGCCATTTAAAGCAGCAGTGATGAGACCCTGGCCCTCATTAGGGCACACATGATTTCAAACCCCTGAACCACATTTTGATGTATCTTTTGCTCTCAGTTTTTTAGGATGTTTTAAGTTCTGATCCAAATACATCTTGAAAGCCAATCTATTTATTCTTATTCTCCACAAAATTACTTCTGCTGCAACCCACTTATGGCATTATTCTGCAAGTACTTCTGCAATGCACAATTCAAGGGGACTCTTAGTGTACACATGCCTGCACCTCTAAAGATACCAACACATATACAATGCAACTTCTTTCTAAAGAGAATACTTTGCTAACAAAGTTTAATCCAATTAAAAAGTAACTCCCTAAAAAGACATGTTGATAGAAATGCATCACTTCATCTGCTCATGCCCGAGACAAAAGATGCCTACCATGTGTACAGTCTGGTGTGATGTCCTCAAAAAAGTACTGAGTAGCTTCAAAAGCAGAGTCTGGCTCTTCTTGCTCAGGGGATGGATCTAAGCAACAAAGGAAGATTCTTTCATTAAAAATTCCAACCTTTAATTAAAAAGTGAAAGATATTTCCATTAATACATTTAGAATGTCGATTTCTAGAAGTAAAAGTACAAAGGTGTGATGGGCTAGGAATCATCTCTTCTTAACTCACAGGAGAGGAATAACTGGACCCGAATTGTCTCCTTCCCAACAGCCAATACTGTCTCACAAGGAGCTGTTTGCTTTCAAGGCTGCTTCACCCATCTTCCCATGCCTACTTCCATTACTTTCTTCTGTGCAGCTCAGTGTGTCCTAAGCAGGGTGTGATCTCTTTCCTACCTGGAAACAGTCTGTCTTCATTTGGTATGAGCTTACCAGTCCCCAAATATGAGAAGCTGCATTCTTAAAACCATGTTTTTTGTAATAATTCAATTTCTTTTTTAATTTTAAGTATTTTTAAGAAGTATTTGAAGTATTTTTTCCCAGTTAAATTACTGAATCACTCGGGCCTACCTCCAAGCAAAGCCAGCTGGGAGCAATCAGTGGTGTTCAAACCACACAAAGGTGAATGTCCTCTCAGTTTTTAGATATGTTTACCACAGCATGCAAATGTTTACCACAGCATGTAAATATGCACAAGAATTCAGCTACCCAGGCAGTTGCAATGCTCTTAAAGTGCAGGTCCAGTGAGGACAGCAGTAGGTACTTTAGGGCATGTGTGTGACAAGCCAGAGAGGACACAGTTCCAGTATAGCATTTTCAGAACTGTTCTGAGGTGTTTTCATCTCCTTTCCACCCTTAACTGCTTCTCTCACTTAGCTGAGTCCAGGTTTGTACAGCTCCCTGAAAAACACATCTATGAAACCATCTGGAGCTTCCCTCTGCAAACAGCCCAGAGGGGAACAAGAAGAAAGCCTGGGGACAGAAATGAGGATCCAGGACATGCAGGAACATTTCAAACTAGCTTAATTTTCAAACTCTTAAATAGAGTGCATTATGGAAACATATGCTGAAGAACACTGGATTTATGCCTGGAGGATATCACCAACCCCAACTTAACAGGCAAGAGATATTTATATGTTTGTGGAGGGAGCAATTGAGGGCTGTGAGGATGCTCTCAGACTTTCCAAATCTCTGGTTAGAGTAGAAGCTTCCTTATATTACTGCTGCATAAACAGCTACAATAATTCCCACAAATTAATTTTTAATTGGGAAAGCCAGTCATAAACAACTCTGCTCCAAATTCCTATTCTCATCAAAACAAGAGCTATGTTAACATCATTTACTTACCAGGCAAAACATGCATTTTATACAGTAGCTTCAGCTTCTCTGTAAGATCTCCATGGCATGCTGCACCTAAATAACATTACATGCAGTACATTACTAGTCAGCATTCTGTACCATTTTATTTGCTGTTGCCACAATATTTTGGTTTAGAAGCTGCTACATTCACTCTGCGAAGTACTGTACCACTTTACAGCTCAAGATCATAAGGCAGTCACTTGAGTTCTAAGATCATATACTAAAAACAGCAAGAGAACACAGACAAATCTACCCTGAATTTCATACTTCAATCTTGGGTGCTTTATTAAATACCTATTTCATAACACTCCATCTATGGTTATGGCATTATCACTGAGAAAGGCCTCCAGCTGGAACTTAACAAGACCTTTCTTGTGTGGACTTCAAGCTTTCTCATCTGAGGATCCAATAATAACATCACATGTCTCAGAGCAGTAAGAGATTTATAAAAAAAAAGAAAAAGAAAAGGGAGAAATTCAAGTAAACAGCATCACAGCTCAGCCATGCGCTAAACTGACGTTCTGGCAATACTTTCTAGTGATTTTTCCACATCAACCCCTATTTGTTTCTGGACTACACTAGAATTAGCTGTATGAAATCCAAGAGGTCTATTAAAGCCCCTCCTTCCAATTAATTAAATAGACAGTAGTAATTTTAAAGTAACCAAATAACTGAGAATCAGACTTTTTCATAAATCTCACTTCTTGTGACATGCCATCCATAAATAAATGAATTAACTTTCAATACTTAGATTGTGCAGAGATTTATTTTACCTTATAGGTGACCCTGTCAACTTACCTCTGCTATGCAAACTACAGAGTGTGGTGTGGCAAGTACTAACCATCACAGACTCTTGTAAAGCTTAGCAGTCCAATAAATACAGACGTTAAGCCAAAAAATTGAGCACATCTACATTAGCCATTCTGCTTACAATATGGTCTGTTTTAAGCACAAAACCTCATTGTGTTCCTGTCTGGTGTATCACACCATGCAGATAATGTGTTCTCTCCTGGCAAAGGCAACATGAAATAACCAAAGGACAGAATGGGACTGCACTTCTGCATCCTGCATCAACAGGGAACTGCAAAACAGGATTCAGGGCACAGGGTGACATGTGTATGCTTGCTCCTCTCTCTGGCCCCAGATATGAAGAGAACTGAAAAAGCTCCACAGCTACTATTTGAGATAAATCTGTGTGTGCTTCCTGATGCACACACTTTTCCTTCCTCCTAATGCATCTCTTTTCCTTTTTATTCAAAATTAGGAAAAGCATTGCCAGCAGGTCAAAGGAGGTGATACTGCCCTTGAAAGGCTTGGAGAAGTGGTGAGGTTACCACTCTGCTTCTTGAATATCCTCCTGCATTCTGTGTTGAAAAAACCCTGTTAGCAGAAAAACAAAAACAAAAACAAAACAAAAAACCAACAAAATACTCAGCTACTCCTTGCAAGACACCTTTCATAGTGCTGACCTTGACAGGAGGCTGTGACAAGTACTGCAGACAGCAGCAGCCACTGGACAAGTGGGAGAGCTGTGTGCTCTGAGAACGGAGTATTGCAAAAACGTGATGGGAGGCAAGAGGCCACTTTGAATTCATCCAGAGATCTCTGTACCTTACTTGGATGTGCAGTCAACAGCTGTCATGCCATAATCCAGTGTGCCACAGGAGTGCAGGGCAGCTTTGTCAAGAGTGAATAACCCAAAGAGCTCCTAACCAAGGCTGAAAACCTCTTCTGAGCAGCACAGCTCACTGGGCAAGCCACTCCTATTTTTGGACTATATTATTGTAACAGGGCACAGAGTAAACATACAGAATGTGCCAGGTTATTCCATCTTTGCTCAGCTGAGGCCCTAGAGGCACCTGAAGTAGGAGGCTCTTGAGCTATTTGTTGTAGGGACAATGAAAAATAAATGGAATTATTAAAAGTCCTGGGGCATGGTGAAATATGCTCAAACAGGTCCCTTGTTCTTTTGTTGACTGTGTTGTCCTTCCTACCATTCATGTGCTTCTCAACAAAAAAAGGGGTCAGCAGGGTTAATTTACTTTTTAGGGGGGAAAAAGGAAGGCTTTCAAATTACACCACACTGGGCTTAGTTTCTGAACTATATGAGTTTTCAGAATGAGCATTTTTGATCCTTTTGCCCATTGAAGATTTTAGTTCAGTCATGTTGGCTTATAGCCACATTTGTGCATTTTACATTCATTTCTGTTCACAGTGCTCAAGACTGGCCCTTGTTCCTATTACTCATTATTGGTTGCCAAACCAATGCTGTCTCAGTCAACAGCTGGCTGACTGTCAGTAACAGCATCCTGTAAACTGGAAGAGTAGTTAATTCCTGGGTCCTCAAAAGGCCACTGAGTGTTACCTGGCAAACAGTACCTCAGATATAAATCACTGCATCACAGGAAGCACTGGGATTTTTTGGGTGGTGTGAAGGGGAGGTGCGCAGCCAGTTTTACTGTCACAGCTATTTTGCATTTACAAGAACAGGTGCCACTACATCTGTACTGAGGTTTTAATGCAAGGCTGCATTTGGAGTCCTAATGCTTAAACATACTGTTACAGGGTTGCTGAAAGCCAGACTGGGAAACTTTTTCACTCTCAAAAAGGATCAAAATGTAGAGCTGGAGGAAATTCCAGCCTGCCATGAAATGACACATGGTAGATGGTGAGGTGTTGCTCACTTACAGCAAACAACTCCTGCTATATTTAAAAAAGGAGTGGCCAGCTCCTGCCTCATCTTTGCTTCCTCACATTAATCCCGGGGCTCACGGTGTCGACTTCTATGTCCTGAAATCTTGCTTCTTCAAGACTAAAAACTTACAGCCTCCCTGTCTGACCTGCACCTTCACTTTCTTCTTTACAGGGTACTTCCAAACTGCTTTCTGCAGCCTTGGTTACTGATTTCAGAAGGAACAGAGGTAGTACCTCACACCCTAACTATGCCTAGGGGAAACACACCATTAAGCTCCCAGGCTGCAGTTAATTTTTGTGTTTAGAGTTAGCAGTCAGTGAAATCCTCAGACCCTAACAGATCTGTTCATGAGTTGTCCCTTTACACCACTGGCTAAGGTAGATGCACCTACTAAGAGCAGCTCACACCCCAGAGGGAACCACTGCCACAGTGAACAGAAACAAACTGGTTTGTCACATCAGTTTGAAAGCGCTGTGGATCCTCCTTACTCAGTCCAGAGACGAATTCCCGGAAATTGATGAGCAGATCTCCATTCTCATCCAGCAGCCTGAACAAACGGGCAGCCAGGATATCTGAGTGGGTTCCACAGGCCCAGGGGAAGAGGAGGGCGAACATGCCCTTGAACTGCTCGAAGTCAATGCGATACTGCTCCAGGTAAGGCAGGCTGGGGTCGTGCCGCTCCGTGGCGTTGCTGTTTCCTCCCCAGTAGCAGCTGGTCAGGTGTTCTGCCTGAACACAAGGTCAACACCATGGGATTGTCAGCACCACAGTCAATAATTCATCATTCATGACAAAAAAAAAAAAAATTCCAAGGAAATCTTCTACATGCATTCTTAAAACAATGCAAGATAACAGATGCATTTCAATTTATTCAGCCTGTCTGCTTTTGGAAGAGGTTTCTCCTCTAACCAGCATAAAAAAGCATCCCTCAATATATTAAAAAAAAAAAAAAAAAAGATTAAGAAAAAGTTTTTCTGCCTCCCAGGAAGATGAAACATGAAATATCTGTTTTGGCCAGAGCTGTGACTTTATAGGCTTGTGCTTAGTCACCCTCTGCACCCTCATCATGCAGTCAAGTCAGAAGTCTCATGAAATCTTTATTTAATCTTTAATAATACGAAAATAGCTGTTTATTTGAAATGCTTTTGTAGATTCTCAAAAATGCTGAATAATATACTATTCTTTCAGTCTTACTGAAGTTAGTGGAGGCTCTGGAGCTGATTTTGGCAGAATCTAATTCAAAACAATTCAGAAGCTTAGGGAAAAAGATCTGCACAATGATCAACACTGCACAATGATCAACCAGGGAGGACTGTCTGACTTGGTCTCACTGATTTCTTAGAAGACTGAAAGAAGGCACTGCAGGATCTGGACAACTTGGACTTGTCATTACAGATGGAAAATAAAAAGGAAATAAATTCTCCATTGTATTAAACAAAAATCTCTTTTTATAACAAAACAGATGAAGAAAGTAATTTCTTTTAAGACATTGTGCATGAAGGTGAAGCTAACACATTTAAATGCTCACCTTTAAATTTGTGGATCTAATAGCACTGCTGTACAACCAACTTATGAAGATACATAATGCCACTTCATGGCATTAAATTCCTATGTAATGCATCAAAGCTTTAACAAAAATCAGTAGCAAAAATCAGCTACTGCGATAGAAAAGTATTAACTGAGATAATAGAGTAATTGTGATAAATTCCAAAACTTGGGTCAGGTAGAGAGAGACATATGTTTAAGTTTCTAATGACTGATCAAAAGCCCCTATCCAATTTTTAATTTTATTTTTTTATCAGTATATATCTTTTTCCCATGGACAAATCAATTAGTGAATTAAACCTCTCCTGATGTTTTAAAAACTGCTTGAGTTTAGGGGTTTTTTGTATATCAATAATACAGCAGCTAATTCAAGTTTGTATCAAGAGACCCAATAACAACTGACAGACTTGACCTGGTGCTTAGAAAAGACAGAGTCCCACATCAAAAATGAACATTTACACCTCCTGGAGGCACATGAGCTTATTCTCACTTAGCTTTACCTTGAAAAGTGCATACAGTTCCTCCAGCTCATCAATAGTAAAGGAAGTCTCTGTCACAATAGTTCGTACCTTTGGAAACACAACAGTAACAGTTGCAGATTTGAAATCTATGTCTCACTGAAAAGTAAAGTTAAACTTCAGAAACTGAACTTATTGTTTGCAAAGAACATGATTTCAGTACTGACCACATTGCGCTTTGTAGTATCTTCGAGGGTTTGGATGACTTTCAGTCTTTGCTTGAATCTCATTTGTTCAATTAAATCTGCCCGGATACTTCCAAATTTCTTGAAAGAGAAAAAGTAGTACATGATTGTCTGTGTATTAATATTCAGAATATTTAGCTTGCCTTTACTGCATTAGAGAAATTAATTTAATTACATGATGTACCACAAATGAAACTGCTGCTAATGCATTTTTCTAACATATTACAAAATTAAAAAGACTTTAACAATACATCACTATATTTTATTTTTTCCAAGAACTTATTTTAATTTGAAAGGTCTTTATTCAATTTCAAACTCTCTTATTTCAAACTGTAATCTCAGTAGTTAGACACTTCTTGCTTGGCAAATCTCTGTGAATAGATTGTTTCCTAAGTCTCCTGCAGAGTTTAATTTCAGCTTGTCCTGGAATGTCTCATAATCACAACAGAAAGAGGATATTAAACTAACTGGATCTTGAATGGCTGAGACAGTACAGTAGTTCTTACATTCTGAGGATCTGAAACCAAGTAGCAAGAATGCAATTTCCACTAGGAAAATATTCTCTTTAATACCCAAGTCTTATTTTCAGAAATTTTCTTCAAAATGCACGTAACAGTGTCAAGGAGCTCCTGCAGATACTACAAAAGTGTCATGGGGGAAAACCTGTAAGGAATAATAGTCCATGTTTTCATATGCAGAGGAATGCCTAATCCCTATGATTCATTTTTGCAGAAGTACTATAAGCAGAAGTTTCTTGGCATCCAAAATCCATACACTTAGGAATGCACAGATGATCAGCAGGAACAATAATGCCACAATAACTACACCATATGTAAAGCATAAAGGGGTGGCAGGAGACACTTTCATACAAGATGGATTTATATTTCTAGTACAAGTGCATCTACATAAGCAGATCATAAATATGCTGGCACTTTATTCTAAAATGAAATTAATGCTAAAGCTGCATTTATCTATAAAGGTGTTCACCTTTATCTTGTACCTTGGGAATAAAAAGATGTACCTGTGAGCATGTTGCAAATAAAGAAATATTTTGACAAAAATGAAATGTGTGTAAACATTCATGAATATCAAGCATCACAAAATCTTGAAAAGACAGATCTTTCGTGGCTCTGAGGCCACAGCTATTCCAGTAATCAGAGTTTATTCACTGGTCTGGGTGTCAAATAATGTCTGTTCACATCCATAAAACTAAACCTCACGTTGTCTACAAAAAAGGAAGGCTGCAGGTGATTTCCTTCTGGGAATGGTCCTTTACTCATGGTAAGTTTCGAATTGTACAAGTTGTTGGAAGGATGTCACCTGTTCAAGGTCAAAACTGTATCAAATCTTTCCCCAGCACTGACCTTTCAGTGTCAGCTCTTCGAGATCCAGATACCAACTGTACACACGGTACAGTGAAGTGCTGAAGGCCTGGTTTTTTCCTAATTAGCTAATTAAAATGAGTTAAACACGTAACAGCTCTGATTATGAATCTACACTCCACAGACAGCTAGTGAGTTATGCACAGGCCTTTAAAACTGCAGTTATTATGCATTATTTCAGTCACTTCTACTATAATTATATAACTTCTACCATAATTATGACAGCAGGATCTATGGCTTCTGAATTAAATGCAAAATTGAATGAAAGGATAAGAGATTTCTTACTAAAAACTATTTTCAGTAAATGAAGAAAGTACTGGCAGTGTAAAATGCACTTGTTATGTATATTCTCTTATTTGAAGATGGTTTCTCCTTTGAAAGTAGAAAGTCTGCTCAATATCATTGCAGAGAGGGGTGCTAATCACTTATTTACCAAGAAATTCCTCTGCATCCCTTCAGCTTTCACTGGAGACTTCTCATATATGCATCTGACATGATTACCTAAGAGCTGGACAGTGTCAGAGCATGATGGAAAGCAGGTCTTCATAAAACAATTCAATATTGTGCCTTTGCCAGTGCCATCAAGTTCTCATCACATTTCCATGACAAATATCACAGAGCAGTCTGGAAGGGACAAGGTTTTCCCCTCTCCCTTGGGGTGCTGTGTGTATGCTTGAGGGAAGGCAAAGGTCTCCAAAAAACCCCACATTTTCTTCAGCTGTAGGTCTTCCTATTATTTTTAAGCTATTAATGTCTACAAGATTAGGAATAGATGGTTACCCAGCGAGTACTCTTAGCAGTTCAAATTCTAAAAAGTAACAGAAATATGCTCATTTAGTTGATATTCCATTCTTTGTAGCTGTAACAAAGCCAGCAGTGAGTTCCCAGTCCTGATTGCACATAACTAATCAAGAAACATAACAGATGTCCTAAAGCTTTTGAATCTTAATAGTTTACTAAAGTGTTGTTGGGGTTTTTTTAAATAAATGAATTAACAGCAATTCTCTTGAAACTAATTCTCTCTTTGCAACCAACTCCTGCTTTCCTCATTGTTCCTCACTCCCCATGCTACTTGTTTTGCCTAATTATACTGAAGTGCAGTTGGTTATTTACCTAGAAGGAGGTACAAGTTCTGTGCTGCAGAAGCCCTCAAAGACAGACTAGCCCTGCATGGAGTCAGGTTATTCATCCTAGAGCAGTTAAGCCAATGCAAGCAGTGTTCATGATGAGGAAAACAGAAAAATGCAAGGGAAACACAACTTCACGTAAACGCCTTCCTGGCCATTCTGACATCTACCAAACATCCATCTACCCTGATACACTTTTCCCTTCAGCACAGAATACACTAAGGACTGCCTGCTTCCTTATTAAATGTGGTATGTTAAAGCAAGGGGGGTTTACAGGCATTTACAGGCATTAAAGGAAGTGCCTTTGAGAAAGCTGTGCTATTGCTAAGTGTAAATCGACTTCCTGAACTAAAATTACTCATTTACCCCACATGTCAATGGAAGGGAATAATGGAAATTAAGGAGAAAAAAATCTTACAGCTTTTCCTTAATGTCTATAAAATATGTAAATTAATGAAAATATTTATAAAATA
>VXBB01012518.1:103647-135407 GCA_013399915.1 Illadopsis cleaveri
TATAAATATTATATATTTTTATCATTTTTATAAATGTCAGTGTAACCATCAGAGATATTTTAACTGATGGCTTTTTGTTTATTATTTAAGGACAATTAAAGCAGCCTGCAGATTTCAGTTGGTTTTGCAGGCTTTGTCCTGTCCTTTAATAGATATTAGTTATTACCAGCTCCTTTCATTCAAATTTTTTTCTTTAGCTTTGGTGATAGTAGAGAACATAGTGGGCTATGGTCACAATCAGCACTTTTAAGAAAACCAACGGCAAAAGAAACAAAGTTTCATTGATAATAGAAAGGTCTTCTGAAATCATACAGATTTCACTATTATTTCAGTTTGGAAAAGCACAAAAAAGTTCAAATGTGAATGAACTCTTTTCAAGTTAGAAGTCCAGCCTTTTGTTTGTAAATCACTTTTTGGTTGTGGGCTGCTCTACTTTGAGCCCTCAGAGTTCTCTATGAAACAGCTCCAATTAAAAGTTTTGGTTAAAAGAAAAAGAAAGTCTAACTTCTCTTCCTTCCTCCATTTCAGCCTTCTCAGACAAGTCTGCACTTCTTTTATGTTCTTTCCATTTCACGCAAAGCCAAACTACAGAGTATCAAATTCCTCTGTGAAGCAGAGGTTATGTGCATTGCCAAGTTCCTGTTAAGAAATCTTATCCTACCTCATAGGAAGACCTGATTAGCCTGAAGATATCCACCTCAGGATAAGGCTCCACATCATCACTGAGCAGAGAGTGAAGATGAGGAATGGGAGGAAGAGTGCTGTCCTTATTACTTACACTGTCCAAGTATCTGGTGGGGGAAAAAAAACGAAGAAATGAGAAACCCAAGGTAAATTTGTAGGCCCTCCCTTCTGAGGGTTAACAGCATACAGGTTACATATTGATTATTACATGTAAAAGTGATCAACCTATTCTCTAGGAAGAGTTAAGGTTATACTGGAACTCATTATGAAAAAATTTCCAAAGTTCCAGCAGCATCTTGAAAACTAAACACCACTACCAAGCACAAGAAAATCAGAGGTTATACTCAGCAGCATTGGTTCTGATTAAATGACTCAAGCCACTCTATCTATCATCCTGTTACACGGAAATCTATTTGTTCAAGATCCTACCTAATTCTTCAAACTCCTACTTAGTCTATTCCCAAACCAGTTTTCCTTGGCATCAAGGCTTTTTCTTAGTAACATTTAAGAGGCAGCAGGTTGAAGTAACAAAACTCATGTAATCCACTAAAATAATGACTCAAGTTCTTTCTATAACCAGGTTTGGGAAGTTTATTTGAATGTCTTCAAAGAAGAATTTATACCTTGTTGGTCACTAAGCATTATTTTAAAGTAATATAAGGAGTACCTTATGTGGACAAAAGGGAACTACAAGCATGTAAAAGATTTACATGGCTTACTGGTTTAAATTTAGTATTCCAACATAGAATACAAATCAGAAAAGCAAGCAAAAAAAAACCAAACAAACAACCCCCAAACACGAAGATACTTAAAATTCTGTAATAAATACCTTCCCAAGACTGTCATGGCTTCTCCATCATCTTTACAGTTAAGCAGCTTGTCTACATTAGCTTCGAGGACAGCGAGTGCTAACTGAAATATCACCTTTATTCCTTCACAGAAGAAACAATCCACAACTACCACTGCACTTTCAAAGGGCATTACACTGAGGAAAAGAGTGAGGAACCAGGACAGGGAGATGGTGGAGATCACACCCAAGTCCTGCATGCAGTCATAAAGCTGAGGAATGTAGTCACGAGCCAACTCTTCAAAGACACCCTGATCCACCAATGCTCCTGTTGAAGATAAATAAGGTTGAATGAATTCAGGAGCAACTGATATATTGCCATTTAGGGGAGAGAAAAAATCTATTTTTTCTGATTAATAGGAATATTCAACATGGTGCTTATGCACATTTTCTCACTTTCAAATGAGTAACAAATACCATTACACTACTGAGCTATACATACAAACTGAACTGTAATAAGTTTTTTTCTGATTTAATTATCCAATCCATAATAAGTAAAAAAGAATTAATTTGGTCTGGCACCAGCAGAAGTTAAATAGTGGCTTGATAGTACCATTAATAATTGGATTAGGACCTCAGCATCACCTGTTGAATGAGGCCAGGGTGACTGTGAGGGTTTAGATTTACTTCAAGACACCCCCATACTATACATTCCCATACCATAACATCAGTGTTTTAACCAGGCCAGGAAGAATAACTTCTAAGGCTGAGTATCTCAAGTATTTGTGAGATATAGTAAAAACAGTTTCCATGATAAACTGAAGTCACTTCCACATATACGAGGAAGCTCATTTGACAACAGCTTTCTGATACTTGTGCCCTTTCACATTAGAGGTACAGACACAAAGAATTCTACTGCAAACTGCTAAAGCTCCTGTTTCCACCTTACCTTAATCAGATAACTGGATCATCTAAAACTCAAATTTCAGCCTCTTCTTAAAAATTTGCTTTGCTTAAGCTTACTTTAGAATGCCATCTGATCCTACGTAAGTGATAAACTATTGACCATAACATTACCTCTTCAGGAAATTGCCTTTATTCTCCTGAGCAAGCTGTCTTGTCACTAGCATGCATCTACCCATATATTTGTTTCAGTACAAATAACACCAGTTAAGCTGATTATTTTTTTTTGCAATGTCATTTCAAAAATGTGCCCATAGCATACCAACAACTCTTGTGTTGTAGTAGTCAGGCAGCATACGCTCACACAGAGCCACCAGCAGCCAGAAAGCTTCCTCCTCTTTTGCATAAAGGAGGAGCACTGAAGTGACAATATTCATAGCCTAGAAGAAAGGGAAATATAATTTTCAATATTGAAAATAAATATTCAATATCTAGCACTGTACCTGGGCAGACAAGTGGTTAGGAAATTAGATACATCTCTCCCTGTAGATCCCAAAATGTTCAAATACTTCCCTGTAAAAACAGCAGTGTTTCCCAGTGCTCAAAGAAAGGCTTAAGGAAGCCTCAAATCACAAAAAAATGCTAAGGTTTTTCTTTAGTTTTGTTGTTGTTTCACTGGGACTTTTTGGGTTGGTTGGTTTTGTGTTGCAGATTTTTTTTAAGAAATCAATATCTTTCTTCCTAATCAAGGACTGACTCAGGTCTGCAAGCAACCCTGTTACACTGCTACTGATATTCTGCCAGAGGTGCTCTTGGGGAATCTGGGTCTGGTGCAGCCAAAACATCTCCCACAGCACTAGTGATGTGCCTGAATTCTCACTGCAGCTGAACCAAAACTCAAGGTTATTAATTACTGTGACAGCTTTAGGAAGCAGAACTGAAATGTCCTTCTACTGCTTCTCTGTTAAATAATCTTTACAGATGCTGTAGCTATTACTTAGTACCACACGTGTTATTAAATAAGTTATGATGGTATCTGTTAGAACTGCTTGCACTTAACTCATACTGCACCTAGAAGTCTTAACAGTCAGACATTAATCAGGCTTCTTAATACTAATGAATTTAAGTTTCCTCTTTGCAAAAGTATGCAGGAAGGCCAAAAGAGGCCCAAGTGATAAGCCAAAATTATATAGTAACAAAGAATGATTAGGACCAGAAACTAAAGTGACTTGAATTATGAGCATAAGAACCTCAAAACCATGCACTGAGGTCAGCATTAACTCCACAGATAAGATGGTTGGGACTCACAGTGATATCTCCTGGGATGCTTCATTTTTAGCCAAGTGTTTGGAGGTTTTTTGCTTGTTTTTTTGGTTGTTTTTGTTTCTTTTTATTGTTTTAAATGATGGCATGGCACCATTGAAAGAGGAAATGAGGTTCTGGAGAGTTATAACTAATACATTGAATAATAATTCATCATAAGATGGATAGCTAAAAATAGATAAAAAGTTAAGGCTCACCACAAAGTGTTTTGGTTTTGAAGAGATTTTTTGTTGATAAGAAAATAACCTTTTTCTTCAGGGCCCATTGTCATTTTCTGTAGAGAGCTCTGTTATCACCTGTCCAGTTTCTAGACTTGTGAGCAGAAAATATGCTTACAGAAAACATCTCTCAACGTGTGCTGCTAACAGTGCTGTTAGAGCAGGTCCTTGTGTGACATCCCTCTGGCCTCAGCATTCCTGCCTCACTGCAGCACTGAGGTGTGAGCTCGCAGCCCCATCCACACCTCACTGTGCTCCACATAGCCAAACCCTCACACGCAGGGCTGCAGAAACAGGACTGCAAGGAAAGAACCAGAATGCCAGAAACTGAGGGAGTCCAGGGTATTTCAGTTACCTGACAGTATCCTATGTTTGGATTTCTGAAAGCATAAGCTGTCAAGACTCTCCTTAAGGCAGCAATACCCATCTCATTCTGGAATGCAGGGTGCTCTGGCAGGGAGCGGTGCAGATCCCTCTCTATCTCTTCTGTAGCAAGGTTGTATTTTCCCATTGATTTCTCCACTAGGTCCTCATAATAACCAGGATGAGTGGCCATTTCATTAATGGCTCCTAGGAGTAGGAGAACAATATTAAAACCAGGAAAAAACAGAAGGTTTATCAGGTACAGTATTTCAACATGCTGATCTTCTCCCCTTCCATTCTGAATGTCACCAAGAACTTCGAAAGCAAATATGAAAATATTATTTTTTTAAAAGTGATTAAAAAATAAAAAGGATGTGCTTTGGTGATTATCATCCCTTCCTGTCTTCTCTACAGGCATTTTTATAATGAGGTTAAAATCTCTCTCAGCCAGAACAAAACAGGAGGCATGAAGAACAAACAAACTGTGCAGTCACATGGTATCATGAGCTCCCTCTGCAGCTGGTTGTGGGTTTGGTTATCCTAAATAACTCAAAACTTGTCTCTGAGAAAGCTACTTGCCCTGAGGACAGAGGACATTAATCTTTGGTTGCAGAGAGTATGGTATGTCAGCCAAAAGGAAGACACAGAAACTCATGAGTTCTATTCCTACTTCTGAAAATGACTCTGTTATCTTGGGCAGGGCACTCAGCCTTAGGGACACTACATGCTCACAGAGTTGCTGTGAGATTTCACTACTGACTTTACAACTTCTCCAGAAATAAAAATCAAGTATCAGTAGCACAAAGCACTCTACATAGAAAATAAGAATTATAGACACACAGTGAAAAATACTGAAAACTAGTTGTTAGTAGGAAACAAAACAGAGCAGTGCATTCCTGCGTGTATCTTCTGGAAACATTATTGCAGTGCCCAGCAGCAACGAGAAAATGTAGGTGACTGTGTATTACTAGGGAAGAAATGGAAAACAAACTTGAAAGCATCATTAGGTCATCAGAAAAAGACCTTCATGTGCTCATATGATAAGTGGTGTGGGTAGCTGTGGTAACAGTCTTGGGGAGGCTAGAGCTAAAGAAGGCATAGGGTGATAGGTTATGAAGAAAGCCTGAAGTAGGATTGATTTCCATACAACTAGTAATAAAATTCTTCAACTTCCAAAAAAAACCCCTTTAAGTGGACAGAGATCTAGTGAATCCTTTATGGCACAGAATCCCAGGCAAATATTTTGTCACCATTTTTCACATAATAGAAGCACCTAATAAAATATTAGAGTAGCTTTTTTTATTATCAACAAAAAAAAAAGATAGTGGTTCCATGCAACATGCCTAAACTTTGGAATTCCTTGCAACAACTGCTGTGAAGGCCAAGAGCTTAACTGGATCCAGAAATTATTAAATAAATGGGAATTAGGCTTGCTGGTGGTTGCTGAGCATCTAGAAGGCCCTTAAGCTGCTGGCTTCTGGTTACAGAGTGTGTGTTCTGCTTTTCATATGTTCTTCCTTAATTATGTTCTTAAGCCTGTTTGAGAAAGGTTATTTGCCAGTCTGAACAGAAATCTCATCTCAACTTGTCTGGCTCCTGCTAACAATCACAGCCTTACTTATTCCAAATATTTTCAGACACTTATTATGTGCACCTTTAATCATCTTTGAAATCCTCTCTTCCCTCATGCTTTTGCTTATATCCCACAGACACATTCAAATGAAAACCTACCTGAAAAGAGCAGCCAGAGTTCCCCTCTCATGCTTTCTGGAATGCCCTTTAGCACAAGGTCTCTTGTTTTCTCCGTGCGATACATACAGACCCCCTGCCCATACTCAGCAAAGTGAATCTTCCAGGCCTGCTCCTTCAGGAACTCCTTGGCCTACAAGCAAAGAAAAGCAGGCATGAAGATGCAGTTTCTTTTTCTAACACTCTGACCCACTAAAATCTTGAGTGCTAAAAAGCCTGCAATATCCTAACCTTCCAAGTGAGCAAGAAATAACCTGGCTGCAGTCCAGTTACCTTCTTAACGGCCTGCCTCCTCCCATTTCCTAGTTTCTGTGCCAGTAGACCTTGCTGTTGAGAGAAGCAGTTATACTTAAGAGCAGGAATACAACCTCTCCTTGAATTACATCCAACTTTGCCTTTAGGTAATGAAGTTATTTGTGCTGGTAAAACAACAACATGTTCAAGCCTTTACTTCTGTGAAAAATACTGCCTCCTCTTCTTAACTGTCTAGTAGAATGAAACTCTTCTGGGTCAAAAACATGGGTTTTCAGGCAAACATAATGCAACAGCCTTTTCAGCCAAGTGGAGCACTCAGAGGTGTATTTTACCAGCTTAGGGTTGAACTCCTCGGGTGACCTGCGCCGATACATTGTCATTAACGCTTGAGTTGCTGTTGGAATGCCGTTGTCATTGAGGTTGAATTGGCGCTCTCCCTCCGACTCGGAGCTCAGGCTTTTGTGAGGGCTGGCAGAAATTAAACTACTTGACCTTGTGAACACCTGCAGAAGGCAGCCACAAGCAATACAGGCATAAAGATGAGCCAGTGTCTGGACTTGTTACTTCGCTTTACTTAAAAATTTATACGTGCTAACAGTTAACAAAAACATGTGGCAGCAGAAATTAAACCAGTAGAGAACAATGAAATAGCTTCCAGTTTCTCAATAGCTCTCCTGAAACACAACCAAATTCCAGAACTAGAATTGCTAGGGTAATGTTAACCCTAAGTAGCCCAGGGCAATTTAACCAGCTCCCTTGATCTGTCAACATCATAGGGTTGTTAGATTGTGATTTGGAAGAAAAGTATTTTGAAGAAAAAGGATTTTCTGACTTCTCAAACAGCTTTGAAACTGCATCACAGTAAAATCTCATGGAGCAGTTCACACCAAATGCCTAAAATTACAAGTAGTAGTCATGCACATCTAGCTATGTTGTCATATTACAGATTGTAGTAAAGGCTTATAATTAATTAGTTTATAATTCAGAAGGTAGAGTACTTAGATCCATTTACAGCAAAAGTTCCAGTACTATATGTGCCTATGTGCTTTGGTATACAACAACACAGCAAGTAAAAAAAAAAAAATCTTTTAAGACACACATGGCAAACAAGGTAGGACTACTCAGGACAGTAGGTGTGGCTTAGGACAGACTTGGAATGTGAGCTCTACCTACATAATACCAAAATAATACACCACCAAATGATACATCACCCCTTCTACTTTGAGATCTGAATTACTATACTTTGCTGGGTTTTAACAGAGTTGATGAGGTTGTTATAAGAAGCATCTGAATTTCATAAATTACTGAATTTCATAAATTTCATAATTTACATAAAAGCTGGAATTCAGCAGAAGGCTTGACATTCAAAGCACCTAAGAAAAGTGTATCTAATCATATCTTTTAAGCACTATTTACTTTGCACACATACATAAGGAGGTGGTTCAGAATAGGGTCATTCAATGTTCAGGACAGGGCTGCTGTTTTCCTGTTAGGTCAAATGTTCCAAAGTTCACTAGCAGTCCACATACAAACCTGCTCAGCTCTGCTACTGTTTTCAGAAGAATCAAAAGATGGGATTTAGCAGCTAAAGTTGTGAATAAAAGGAGTTTCATGCCAACTAATAATTTCTTCAAATTATTAAAATTCCAGAACTACATTTGAGTTGGACAAGCAAATAGATATTAAAAGTACTATTCACTTAACCACTTAATTAACTATGACACTTTCCAACAAGATACATGGTAATTTCAGAATGTGGCAACAAGAATTAGAGTAGCTCTTCCTCAGCAATGATGATTTCTCTTAGGTTTAACATTAAAAAGATAGATATCCTAACTGAAAAATTTTAACACTTTAGCTCAAAGGCATTAACATAAAAGAGGTCACATTTCTGTGCCTAAAGGTTTAGCTTTGCAAAAACCTGAAGGTGTTTCCTCTCCCCACACCAGTTAAAATCCCCTTCCAGTAAATTATTCATGTTCCTTCACATACCTCATCATCTGAGCTGATATAGCTTCCAGAAATATTTTTATCCAAGTAGATTTTTGAAGTGGTTTGTTGCAGAAAGTCTGAGATCCTCTGTACAAGGAAGTCTCTGTCTTTCAGGTTGGCAAAGAGGAATGTCATCCTGTTTTTCGTGCTGATTGACAGTGGGCTGGGCAGCACACTGGAGCTGTCTGCCTTTTCCACTATGGTCACCTAGAAAGAAACAGTTGCTAAAGCTTAAGATCTTTAGTTAATCAAGCTGCTTGGTCTAGGAAACCATCTTAATACAATAAACCCATGCTCCTTCCATCCTTTTATCAAATCTCTATGGACACCCCTTTGTCAGAAAACATGGTTTGCTACAAGGGCTTATAAGCCTGAAAGATGAAGGCTGTAATTCCTCAAACAACTGGTTTCAGTACATTTTCTATCAAAACTCCCCTGCACTACTCTAGTTGGTTTTCCTCAGGCCTTATTTTAAAAGAATCAGTGAAACAAAATTTCATGTGTGGGATACAAATCTATCAGCTTTTTTGCAGAACTTCCACATCCCTCTCCTGCTTCCTAACATCGTCAGCACAGGCTGAATCCACAGAAACCTTGGCCTACCTTTTGCTGCCAATACATGTGAATAAACCATTTTTGAGATGATGCTCCTGCACAACTATATTATAGTTGCATACTGTGAAAACAGTTGCATAGTGTTATTTTAACTATGTGAAAATACTGTGTATTTTCATAGTACACAGGAACTTGCAACAAAGGGAAATCAACCCCATGTCTTCCCTTACAAAGGAAAATATCTAACCCTGCAAGGTGGAGGCTTCTGTTTGGCCTTCAGTTGCTAGGGAAATGGTCACTAATCTAACTGAACTCCAACCTGCAAACAGTGCTCATACCACAATCCACTGAGTACAGGGAATGAGTTCCCTGAGGTTTTGGTAAAGCACATTAACACAAAGAAATCTCAGGGATAAATCATACATACACTGTTGATGAATTATATAACAGTTGGGTGTCCTAAACATTACCAACTATCAGCCTTAAAAACATCATTCCATCAAGTTTGTGCAGTTCATACATTGAACAAAACACAAATCACAATTGTAAATACTTTTAACAACTGCTTTTATGACTCCAGATGATTTCTTAGGTAATGAAAACTGACTTACTGCCTTCAGAGTAGGTGGCACATTTAATTTTGCTAGGACTTTTATTTTTGCTCCTCTAAGCCTTTTAAAAACAGAAATCAATGGTAAGACATGAGTACTGTATTAATAGCTCTCTAGCTAAATTGATAGGGTAACCATTTTTCATGCATTCTGTTTGAAGACTTAAAGACTGCAGTGCACAGCTCAGGTGCTAAACCACTTCTCTGTTCTCTCCACTTCCTTTTATGTTTCTGTTAACTACAAATCTACTAGTTATTTGTTAACTTAAAGGACTTCATTAATAGCACATTGAAGTTAGCTAAAAAGTGTTCCCTGTATTTTCTGTTCCACCTAAAAACTGCTCGAGCACAGTCAGCACAAAAGACAGGCAAGTTCTAAAGGCACAGGACAGACATTATTACAGCAAGCTTAATTATAGCTCTGCTGTAATGAGAGCTGATATCCACTAATTTCCTATTCAATAGTGACACACACATATCTGAAGTGCTTTCTTGGAGAGGGCACCTGCTGAAGGTGCAGTGAGCACTGCAGTCAGCCACTGAAAAACACCTTCCCTCTTCTTAATTTCTGAATCAATGCTTGCTATTGTCTCATCTGTCAAAACACCTCCAGGATATTACAGAACACTGGAATTAACTTAGGGTTTAACCCAAAGCTTTAATTAAATAGAAAGCTTTCCTTGAATTACTAATGGTACTGATCAGTTGTTCTGAGGACTGGCACTACCCCCTGGTTTATTGTTCTCCTTGCTGGTGCTAAGACTTAAAGCTGTTCTCACAGAAACACTCCTCAACTGCTTCTGTCTCTTAAAGCTTTAGAGCTGCTCTGAATCCCGGGCTGCTGTGACTGTGGCTATCAAAAGCAGTTGCTGAATCTGCATCCAGGAAAAGAGACCCTGTTAAATAAACACTTTGACTCCTCCTCCACCACTTTACCTGCAGCACTGCCATTCCCATGGATTTTCAGACAAACAGTGCAACCATAATTGAATGTCTCACGTCCCAATAACCGAAGTTGCTGAGAAGCTGTACTTCAAAGTTTCTGAACAAGTACCTGTTTTACTCTTACTGATTTGTGGGGGAAAACAGTGACTTGAAATATTCCATGGTTCTTCAGTCAAGCCAAACTGTCCTTGTTCACACCAGCTTTGCCACTACTTCCAAAACTTACTTAACACAATTTTCCATTAACCCATAAATCAAGTCAACCACAAAAAAACCTTCCCAAGATAATTATTTTTTCATTTCATCAAACAAACTCATCTTAATGATGATCTGTTTTAAGTAACCAGCTTTAAAAAGGGAAACATACCAATTAGAAAAATACTGACAAAATATTTTCCACATACATGAATAAACAATTGGAAGTCTATGTGAAGAGGCAATACAAAACTTTAGGATTATGAATCTTTTTACATCTGACAAAAGCCAATCTTATCTGACAGATTCTTTAACAGAATTTCCACTCATCAATCTAGGAAGTTTCACCCTCCACTCCTCCCTATGAGGCACAAAAAATGTAAAATTGGGCTGTAAATCAGAACACAAGTTATGAGAGAGGAAGAACTCACAAGGGTTATGAAAACTGATGGAAAAAACTTCATGTGAACTTTAGTAGCAGGAATTGTGAACTAAGATACACAGTCATTAAATATTACTTAGAACACATCAGAATGGTATGCTCACAAGAGATTAAAAGTATGAAAAGAGGCTTTTCTCCAAAATCAACTAACAAAAAAACCCAACAACAACAACAAAAATATATATAGTAAAAAAAACCCTACCAAAATACTGTAATTCAAAGCTAGGCTGAAATATCTAATAAGATATTGCTTTATTACTTGCCCTATAAATTTAAAAATACAAATATTTACCTCTCGAAGAGGGATAATAAGGCTGCACAAGTTCTCTTCTTTACTAGTAAAGCAAATGTAGTTTGTAGAAACAAACATCTGACCCAAAATGTGCATTTTGTTGAAGGGAGTCCAAAGAGTACAGTCCGTGTGTCCATCTAATTTCTCATCCTTGGGAAGTCGAAACAACGCACGGTATCTCTCGCTCTTTGCTCTGGCATCAAGATCCCTAAAAAAATCCCACAGAAAGATTATCTTGGTTTAGGGAATATATAATACATTTTAAGATGTATTTCATGCAAATCATTGCAAGTTACCTGCAAGATATTAGTCAGCTAAGCAAGGACTGTACAGCAAAAAGTTGGAAATAATTTGCATTATTATAGTGGAGATATAGTCTTCACTTTTAGAAGGTTCTAAAACTACATTAAAAAAAAGTCTGCTGTGAATGACTCAGACATTCATCCTTACTCCTCAGAGAGGAAAGACCCAGTGAGCTTTTCATATTCAGCCCTACTTTCTGAGAATATGTACAGTGAATCCATTTTTTGCTAATAGTAATAAAAAATGCTTCTCTGAGGCTAATTTATTAACATTATGGAATCCTTAAGGTTAGAGTTTGTTAACAATTTCAAGACTTAGTCTTGATATTGCATTCAGTGCAAAACACTCAACAGTAAGGACAAACAAAAGTGATGTAATGCATGGTCACTAAGTAATGAGAAATATGAACAAGCACTGGCTATAATTCTGTACAGTAAACTAACATGAACAACATAAAAAGAAAAAATGAAAAAGAAATTAACAAGCTGAAGTATGACATAAAAGAAGAAGAAATATTTTCCAGATAACTTTTCATCCCTTAGAATTTTATGTCCATTTTTGTATTGCTGTTACCTAAACTACATTCTAGATAGAATGAATAATCTAGAGTCATTTCTCAATTCCACTGATAAGATCAAGAATGAATGCTAGGCACAATTCTTAATAGCACATTAATCACTTTATTACCTTCTCCTACTGACATAAAATGGCCTTACAACAGATACCAAAATGCAGCCAGAGTTAGGAGATACACTAAAGAGCTTCTGAACAAATAAGCATTTGGCTCAACTAAGTTTATTTTTGCAATGTTTATATTCAAGTGTTTTCCATTCCCTATTTCAACAAGATACCAAGTAATTATATTTAAATAATTATTCACATTTTGCCACAGCTGGAATCAATCATTCCTTTTGGAGTGACAGTAAATGGCCTCAACATCAGAAAAGTTTTGGACAAAATCCTGTAAGTAAAAGGACTAAGGAGGAACACATGAGTAAGAGCCAGTGCTACCTACCTTTTTAGAGCAGATACTTTTTTGGGGGATTTCTTTTTCAGTTTGGGTAATGACCTGTCTTGTTCAAATCCTTCATTGTCCAAAAGCTGTCGCATAGCTATGTTGGCAAGCTGTTCCATTAATTTAAATGTCTCACTGATATTAAGGAATACTGAGAAGAAATGTTCACTTGACCTTGTGCTCACTTTGATCATATCAGGGAAGAGCAGTGTAGCATTCTTCTCCAGCTGAGTGATATCAACCCAACGGATAACTAACTTTGCTGAACAGGAGCAAACAAAAAAACCAAGATTCAGTACAAAAATGAGCATATTCAGGAGCTTTTAGCTTCCTCTTCCTATAAAATGCACTCACATGACTTTTTCTTGCACCTTGAAAAGTTGGGAGCACAGCATAAATAGACCAAGCTTGTACAAACAAACCACTATCACCTGACAAACAGCAGATGAAAGAGTTCAAATATCATTTCCTTTATTTACAGAACACCACACAAGCATTACAAAGCTAGGTGAGCTAACATGATTTATCATTGTCACTGCACTTGCTCAGACTCTGATGTCCTCTTTTCCTATGCAAGCAAAGAAACACAGTCTAAACACATCAGACAGGCTTGTGTTCTTTTTATACAGTATGAAGTTTCAAATATTACAGCCATGACAGAACCTTAGCTTTACTCCCAACACCAATCCAGGTGGTGACCTTAAAGCAGGGGCTAAATCCCAGGACTGATCCACTGCCCATAACCAAATACTGCTAAATTGTTCACCTCCACCATGCTTTGAATTAACTCCCTGTGGAGCAGACTAGCTGCATCCACACCATGCAGTTCTTTATTCTGGGTCTCCTCTGCAACCTTTCTGATGTTCTGGTGTTGTACAAATGTACATGTGTCATTTAAGGTTGCTAAGTCTGCCAGAGTAGTACTTGAGGATTGTGTAAGGGCAGAAGAGAAAGCCAGAACTGATGGGATCTTGTCCCTACTCCCTTGTGGGCATAGCTCCTGAGGTGAACCATGTCCCTGGGCAATGCCAAGCACTGTTTTACAGAGAACTACTTTGAGAAAGACCAAACAAACAAGGGAACAAGCACACAGTTAAGCAGTGTGACAAATCAGGGAACTGCTCCCTGCTTCTCTTTTCCTCAGCAGTGTCTTTGTACCCTCAGAGATCAGTATGTAAAAAGTAACAATCTACAGGAGATTTCCTAACCATTTTTAGATGCACAAATTACCGTTCCACTGAAAACATACCTTCCCTGCCCATGAGAAAAGAGTAAAAGCAAAGGTGATTAATGCTGAGATACACCCAGCCCTGACGGGGAACCTTCCCCTTCCAGTAACTGCAGGAGTAGTAGTTCACTAATTTCTCTTCTTCTGGCATCCCAAACAGCTTGTGAAATTTCACTATGGCTTCCTTGAATTTCTCTGTGTCGTCATCCTCTTTGATGCCATTGATTTTGTTGTACTCAGCAATGATGCCCTGGTAGGGAATGAAGAAAGGACATATCCTGTTAGTGGCCATAGGCTAACAGATATCCTAACTCCCACTGCTGTCCAGGCCACAGGCCACAATGGTTACTGCAATGCCAAGGAAGTCTTTCAGCCAGCTGTTTTTGTTCTGCTCACTCTTTGGCTTATGTAGTTATTTACTTTATTCAAGGCTTTCTTACTGTGCCTAAAGCAACCAAACACCAACCACTTGCCAGTACCTTGTTTTAAATTAACCAGCCTAACTCAAAAACTCTTATAACAGCCCTGTGAAGCATCTATGATCTGTGGTATTTTCCTCTTCCTTCCTGGGAAAACAGACATAGGATTTCACATGAAATTTTTCTTAAGCGAAGTAAAAAAGTAAAAGGGAGAAAAGGAATTGTTGTTCTTTAGGAAAATTTTAAATTATTTCTATGACCCCTCTTATTGGACCTTGAGCATAGAAGAAGAGCAAAAAGGGGGAGAGGGAAAGAAGAAAAAAGAAATCTTCAATTAGATTAACTAATAGGATGGAAAAAAATTTCCCACTTTCAGGTGCAGATGACATGCATTAAATTTGAAGAAGCAACAGGTGAAAAGATGTTTTTTGATATTTTTAAAGACTATAGTTCCTTCTATACTGAAGCTCTGTTTTATTCACTTATTTTCCCAATCTCCTTTACAATCATCTCTATTGTCTTCCACATTAAAATTATAAAGTTTTTGCCTTTTTTGTGACTTTTTGCCTTCAACTTGCTCCATATTCACATGAAGAGCAGAGTATTAGACAGAGAACCATTGTTCACATTTAGTATTCATCCAAACCTAAGAAGTAACAATTTCCTGAAGGATTCCATCTCAAAACACAGATGTCTTCACATATAAGGTACTTCCATGCCCATCTATAGCCCTCATTCCTGATTCACTGGGAAAACACAAGCAACAGCGGGATTCATAAGAGAGCTGACTTACTATATGAAATGTTAAAAGAGGAATGAGACAAAGCCAATACTTTGAACACATGCCAGTAAAGAGAGTATTTTTGCTTACAATCTTTCAACAAAGTATTCTTTTTTAGATAACTCTTGGTACAAAAAAAAGTATGTTTTGCCAGTATAGCTATTATCTGTCCTATAAGGAGAAAAAGGAATTCTGAGAAAACCAACACTCCCACTTCCCACCAGGCAAACAAATCAGTGAACCAGCAACCCTTAACACCTATATGAAGTGTAAATGACAATACTACAGGATTTAACTACACAGAAGAGCAGCAGAAGGCATCATAAAAAAAATAAAATTAAGCCTTGCAATTGAAAAACCATTGCACAGACAACTGTCAAAATTTAGGACAGTCAACAGTGCAATTAATTTTAGAACTTACAAAGGCCTTAAGCCCTACCTATATATTTATATGGGTTTTTTAAAAATCACACTGCTGTAAGCTACATCCACTAATCCCAGTTTCCCTGATTTTTATGCACATGTTGCTACTTAGCACCTGGTATTCCTTCAAAAAGGCAGAGCAACCTGGGCACTACAAGCTCCAATTTGTTTCAAATTCACACCAGTTTTCCTTCCACAGTCAGATTTATCATGAACAACATTTGTAGTAATTAATACACTACCTGGATTTTTCCTCTGACAAATGTATTTATGTCATTCTCATTTTCAAAAATTGAAAGAGTTTGCAACAAATTCTGTTCCAGCCACTCCCAGTGTTCAGTGATTTCCTTCCTCGAGCAACCTATATTAAAAAAACCAACCAAACAAACCAAAAGTCACAAAATAAATAATTCACCAGCGTCAGTGTCCCTTTAATCATAACCAAAAAACTCTAAGAAAACTTGCCAGTAAGTGGAGATGCAATATTTCACTAGATGCTGTCCTCCTGGAAATTCCAAAATTTTCTCTCGTTGTATTTAATTTACCAAATCCAATGAAAGCAACAGAATGCAACATTCTGTGCAACTTCCAGGGGAATGTCACAATTCTGGTTGTAGTACAGACACATAAATCATGTTGCAGAACAGCCTACATATGTAATCAATATTTCAGAACCACAAATGATCACCACTGCTACGTCTCCTTAAAACTACTGGATGCAACTAGAACTTTCTGGAACTCAAGTTAGTGGTCTGAACACTATTTTATTTCTCATTGGCTTTGACACTGCTGTAAAAAGCAATGATGAAATGCATGAGCTATGTATATAAAACTAAACTGTCATCAGAAAAACTGCTTAGGTTGTAAGAGCAGTGACAAGCAGTGCAGACACACTATCATGATGAACTATTTCTTAAAGCTGTCTCTTACTGGTTTGTGGTTCAGCAATTATTTTTCATCACTCCTTCTGAAACTGCTTTGGCTGATTATTCTCAACCTGTAACAGTACATCTCTTTTTTTTTTCCCTCACTGCTTTTTGTCTCCATTATCTTACAATTTAATCTCCTGGTCTCCCCTGCAGCAGAGCACACAATCAGCTCAAACCCTACACCCCAGTTCTCAATAATTCATCATCACAGGCTTCTCAGCAAAATCCTCACCACAGGTCTTTCTCTTTGCTTCGTTCACTAACTTTAAAATACGCATTTGCTGCACTGTTTTAAACTACAGATTATTTTATCTCTGTTACTGGAAAGTTTTTGCCTGCCTTTGCATATTAGAAGTATTCACCATTTTGCCATCACTGGCCTTTCAGGTAAATAAAGCAATAACTCTGACTCCCAGGGAAGGGGAAGAAACCAAATTTAACATTTAAAACACTGCACAGAGCCCTTAAGACCGGCAGGAAATAAAAATGAAAGTAGCTACAACAGCAACTTGCATAAAAATGCATATAATAACCATTACCACAAAAACCCCACAGCAATTCTATACCTGAAAAACACACAAAGCCACTGTAAGAATGACTGATTTTATAGGTGGAGAAGGATCTAAAAAAGTTGTTCATTTCCAAACAGAATTTAGATATAGCACCATTTTAGCCTTAAGCTGAGCACTGGCAGACTGGGGGGGACACTGGCATGGGACACAGCAGGGCTACTACAATAGGAAAGGCTGATTGTGTACAACATTTTGCATTCCTAGACCATCAATTGCTCCTGAAAAGTAACTAAATAAAAATTCTCCTGTATAATTCAATAGACAGAACTCCAAGCTGTGACACCTTTAACCCAACACTGCACTGGAGAAAGGGCTGTTAACGAGACTTCTCTCCAGAGCTGTAAGGCTTCAGGTTCACCAGTCAGAATCCTCAAACAGCCTAGATCAGTAGAGTTAATACCCAAGAAAATTCACATCCAAATCTGTCTAAAGAGTCATTTTAGAGCAGACAAACCCCCCTGGATTACTTTCACCCTCAAAATACTCTTGTACTGAGCAAGACCGGATGCCATAAACAAATAATGAAAAAAAATCGCATTTCTTCGAGTCACTCTGAACAGCTACTTACTGAAGATGGAGATTATTTCTCTATTGAAGGCAGAGAAAAAGACAAATTTCTGTAAAAATAAGAGATTACAAGTACCAAATAACCAGCAGTCTGCCCGTAGAGAACAGGGAGGGACAATGCAGGACAAATCAGAGTTGCATAGCTAAATGCAGCCAAAGCCCTTAGTAACCTGTATAATTTTAACAACCCTTGATCAGTTCAGAAGGAATTGCTTTAGTTGCAAATTCATAGAATAACCACAGTGCAGAGCCTTAGGGAACACTGGGCTGCTCAGCTTCAAGGCTGCATAGATAAATTATTTGCTCTTTGTAAAATTTTACCTCCCTGTAAGATCCACACTTTTCCCCTCAAGCGACAAGAGGGTAATGCAGTGTTTTAATTTAACCAAAACAACTAAACCATCAACCAGGTATTAGGAGACGAAAAGTTCAAGAAACACCCCACAAAATGGAATCACAGAAATATACATTAACAAATTAGCAATTTCAGTTAGGGCTAGGAGTCATATTTGAAGAGCCTGCTTATTAATACTAGCTTAAATGTAGACAGAGTACTGTACTTCTACATAAAATCCACAATATCACTCTCAGAAGAAAAACAAAATTCTCACACTTCAGCAGCACCATAAATTTCTACATGTATGGTACATTTATTTATTCTGGGACTGTAACTCATAACTCTGCCTTCCATTTTATGTCCCTGCTTATCTTGAGGACACACTGTAGGTACAAAATTACAGTCATTATCTATAGGTGTCATGCAAAAAAAAAATCTAAAGAGAAGTCACATGGCCTATTTCCAAAGTCTTAAAAATGATTTCTGAACACATGCACAGTATAAGGGTCTTTGAAGATTTTGCTGGGAGCTTTGTGATACACTATTTTCTTTGAAAGGGAGTCTGCAAACAGCAAGAAAACTTGTGTCCTCAGCTGCCCCCTTTCAAGTTTATGGGATGGAGGTGGTTACTAATTGCTGTGCACTGACATCTGGATGAAAATAAATAAACATACAGGCAAGTATTTTTACTCTTTTTTCTCTTCTGAGATCCATGGAAAGCTGACATGAATTACTCATGGTCACAACAGAGTAGAGGACAGTAAAAAGCACGCTGTTAAATGCAGACTTGGGAACAACCTTCATAATACAGACAATTTTGTTAATATCTGCTTTTAGCATTAGCTGCCAGGTAAATTATGTTATATGAATTTTAAATTAAATTATCTTATATGAATTCTAAAATCTTCAGGGAGTTGGTACTAATGGGTGTAGAGGGGGAAAAGGGTTGCTTGAACTGAGGCCTTCTCTCAGGTTTGATACTATCAAAAAGAATAAGAAATACTTGTGCTAGTAAGAGCTATTAGCAAAATTTCCTGTTGGATTCAGGAGGTGACACAGCTTTGATATCACCTTTGCCAGACACAGAAATCATATGCTCCTAAGAACAGAGCTTGGTTTGAACTAAAATTATTAGATCTATAGCAAACCTTCATTTGCTCTTCCTTCTCTTCCCTTCCCAAGAGGGTATTTGTCTGGAGGAGAAGTCATCCAATGTAAATGTCGAATTTCATTGGGAGGATAGGCACTAATGAAGTGACACAGTTAGTGGAGAAGAAGCCTAGAGCATCATTTCCCAGTATTTTTTGAATGTCAGGCAGCAGTGGGGGTGCTGGAGGTTACCAGGCCATTGAAGAGATGATAGGCATGTATGCACTTCTCATTTGTTTTCTCTTCTCAATTCTCTTTCAAATTAACAGTGTTTTGGCTGTTGCCAAAGCCCTTGTTGCCAGTGAAACTTTTGAGCTGGAGGAGCTGCACTGAAAAGTTTGCACTTGCTAAGACTGAAAAGTAATACTATCAAACCAATGATCTGACCTGACAAGCTTGGCCAATCAAAGCTAAATGACCTGGATCTTCTAGATTTAACTCCAGACACTCTTTTCAGAGACAGCAGACAAAAACCAGAGACTAACTCCATTCTGGTTTGTTACTTGCAATAGGTACCTGACCACAGAAAAAAGCATTTAGTGCAGGATCTGATATATGCAAAAATCCTATTTAATGTACAAAAACATCAACTCCATTGTTTTCACTACTATAATGCCAAAAGCAGCAGTCTCACTGCTAGATCTGTCCAAGCTGAAGCATTAAAGACCAAAACTCTTAGAATTTGCTGCATCTATGTAAGAACATCCACTTCTGTAGTTAACTTCAACCTAGCTGTCATCTTGCTGAATTCTAAGTAGATCATATATAGAAGGACCACACACTGTCTGAAATAAACATTCAGGAGGCAGGGCAGCCCTGAGATAGATCCCAGGGTATTTATCCTGGAGGAGACAGGAAATGGCTCACTGTTTGCTGTTCAGTATTCATGTGAGTGCTGGGGCTGCACTTTCTTCCTGGTTACCATTCCAAGGGAAGCCAGGTGCCCTGTCTGTGTAACTGGAGTGCTCCTCCCACCATCCTCTTCAGAGACATCCCATCACCCAGGAATGCTGCACTTTAGAAGTGCAGTGTAGAAGTAGGAGTGAGCCCTGGGCATAGAGAAGAGCATGCAAGGAGGAGGAATGGGTACTGCTGCTCTGGGAACACCTTTGGGAGAACAAAAGTGGGAAATAACAAATGTTTCATCCCTGCTCCATGGCCATTTCTGGTTTCATTCAGTCACTGTGCATAACATACCCCCCCATGCTGGCCTTTAAGGTCTGACTGTCAGAAACTCTGGTGCCACTGAGTTTTACCACTACAGCAGGTTTTCATCCTGACCCATTTATTTTTCCTGAGATGACTGTGCTCAGCAGGAAGGATGCTCTCTTATTATGTTATGTGACACAGTATCCAGGGAGAATAAACATCCACATGTCAGTGTATCTGTCCTTACCACAGGCAATGGTCCAGTAGACCAAGGAGTCTGGTGCTTGGTAGAGGATTCGATACGGTGCCACTCTGGCACTGGAGTCCAACACAACATCAAGAGTACCCACAAGGAGACCTATGGAAGAGGAAATTCTGATGAACACACAGTGGTGGAAAATCCAAGATCCCACAGGAGAGGGCTCTGCACCCTCTCCCCATTTCATTTAAAAATGCAGATCCACATATTCATCCTCATGCTTGTTGTCTCATGTTGGAAAGAGGAAGAGTGATTTAACAGGGAAACATCTTCAGCTTAAACAAGACTTCAACCCTTTAACCTACATTAATGCCAGCATAAAGACAGGCAAATTGAAGCAAAGCAGAAGGTAGCTGTGTTATGAAATCGTATTTAAAAGTTATTTAGTTCTTTCCTGTGTTTCATATACTGCTGGAGCCCTGAGCAGTAAAAAAGCCACAAACAAAACAACTACAAACCATCCTCCAACACCAATAAGAAATCCCAGACAATACACCCTAAAAGGGTTCAAAACTTGAATGTCAGCTAGGGAAAACTCAAGACTTCCAGCAAAAATAATTGTGCCACTTAACAGTCTGATTATTTAGGGTAGGAAGGATCAAAATGCCTTAAGTGTCAAGCTGTTTTTCAGGTGAAAGGATACTGGGGAAAGACAAAGCCATACTGTTTTCCAGAAGTAGCTTTGAAAATTCTTTGCTACTGAGAGAGCCACCAACAGTCACATACCAAAAGCTACCAATAATTCCCAGCTATATTTCCAGAAATATATGATTCTGTTATTACAATAAACTACACATAAAACAAAAATTTAAGCCCCCAAACTCTCTGCAAGAAGGACCTATTTATTTTTAAACTGTCTAAGTTTTCCCCCTTTTCATCACCACAAAGAATTTTCATCTCCCCTGCAGAGATGTCAGATTTAAGTTCTCATGTTGAATTTTTCAGCAAATTGTTTCAATTGTTTGAAAAAAAAAAAAACCACCCTGAAATATATAAACAACAAATGGATGAACTTTCAGAGATTTTTTTTTTGTTGTGAAAACATTTATTGGGGTAGAAATTAGGGTTTTTTAAACAGATGGGCACCAAACCCATTTTTAAACTCTCCTGTTAAAAGTTCTCTTCTCCTTTCAAGTCTCATGTGTTCACCTTTTACTGTCAATACTTTTATTAGTTCATTTTGCTCTGTCATAACTGGTATACACAATACTGCTTCCCTTGCTGTTCTTCTTTCAGATTTGTGCTGTGCATCATACAGATACAAAAGCAGTACCCCTTTTCCATCTCAGTAGATCCGTCAAATCTGAACTGAAATTGATATTAAGAAATACCCCACCTATCAGTGATTTTGTATTTCCCCCATTCTATCTTTTTTATTTGTATTTTGTTTTATACAGATCTTCTCAGGTCGGATCAACTGTAATCTCTTTCTGCTCAATGAATTATCATGCACCCACTTCTTAATCCAAGAATTCTGCAACACATGAGGAACAAGTTTGGGCACAACATCAGGCCATTAGTAAGGTGTGCTACAAAGCTATCTGACAATTATAGGATACAAACACAAAATATGAATGTAAAATGTCCCAGTGTACATTAGTCTCACTAGCTTCAGCTGCCCCTCATCTCTCACACATTTTGATTACTGAGTGTAATCAATTACTGACAATTCTCCACCAGCCCTTCTGGTACAACCTGGCTCCTTTCAAACTCAGAAGAATGAAGTAGGTTAAAATGTACCTTTAATTATTCTTTTTTCTCTCCATCTGAGCTTCACAAATGCAGTACAGCCCTGGACCAGAAGGCACATGTCACTTCAACCAAGGGCAAAAGCCTCAAACACATAAAGCTGCCAGTACTGCTCAACTGGAGTGGGGACCAAGCCAGACACTACACTGTTCATCATCTGAGTTTGCTGCAAATACAGCAGGAATCTTTCCTTTGTGCTTTTCAGCTTCACATGACTACTGACAGTAATAAATATGCAGTAGGCATGATGTAATATCTAAATAAAGTTGTATGCTGGCCAAATGCAATCTTCTTTGAGATACAGAAACACTTTTAATTCCCTGCATTCTTTAAAAACATGCTTACTTCTTTCCTCCTGCTGTATTTCCAAGTTCCTTGGCACGTGGATGGTCCTGCCAAACAATTCTGCCCCTAGTTCTTGGGAGTGCTGTAAAAACTGGGATTTGCAGGTAAGATCAAGAAGTCAAAACAAACCTACTGACTTCTACAGCAACATCAGGTTCCATGGAACTTCCCATCCTACCTTCTTCTCCCCTGGATATGATAGACAGGAGAGGAACATCCCCCTGTGCCACCAAACACTCTAAGACAGAGCAATGTACTGAAGAAATGTGGTGAGCACTATGAAAAAAAAAAAATCAACAAGACAGAAACCAGCAGCGACTGAAACAACAGATGGGAGGTAGGAAAGGAAAAGAAAACAAAGAATACTTTCCAATAGTGCAGTAAGTAGGAGTTGGTCCGGGGCTTTTCAGTAAACAGGTTAAAAAAAATAACCATGTAGTGAGGTTAAGGGAAGAAAATTGACAGAATTCCAGGAGATCACATGGAAATTCAAATCTGAGTTTTCTGAGATAATTGCAACTGGCAGTTGATCAGTAACATTTTACTTGTATCATGCAGTAGCTGTTTTGACAGACAATATATGTTATTAAAAAATAAAGTATGTGTTTTTATAACATGAAAGCTCGTGCAATCGTGCAGCTGAGCCTGCTTGCTCTCCTCCATGAACTGTTCCGTTTTGTGCTGTTAGGTCAGTGCTGGTTGTTTTGGGTTTGGGTATTTGTTTTTTTGGTTGGGTGTTTTTGCAATGCAGACATGTGATGCAACCAGAATGAAATCACAGAAGTTCCTACTGATAATCTGAGGATTTTCTACATGAGGTACAAAGGAAAATGAAACAAAAAAAAAAAAATTAAGAGACTTTTAATACTGTTCATTAGTTCATTAATTCTTCATGCAGCAAGTACCTTTTCAGACAGGATTAAGTAACTGCGTTTCTATAGAAACAGAACAGGCAACAAAGAATCATATTCCTTAGATTAGACTGGCCCTTGGGCAAGAGCCAGTGAATTATCCAGGCATCAAATCACATGACTTACACTGATTGCAAATTTTTTCCCATTCTTTCATCAGGTTTCTGACTGCATAATGAAATAAGGGGAGAAATTTCCAATGTAAGAATAGGAAATTTGCAAGCCCTCGTTGAAGTAAGAGGTTTTCATGAGAGAATGTTTAAAGCACATGGTATAATTTGTAGGATTAGAATCTGGCTAATTGAAGGGAGTCCCAGTCCTGAAGGCACTCAAGCATGAGTAACCATTTTTGTACAAACAGTCCCATCACACACACACCAAATTTCTAAAGCAACCATACCTATACATGGGGCAGGAGGGGAAAAGGGAGTGCTAATGCCTTCACTTTGCTTCATACAACTTTTTATTAGGGTCAGGTTCCTCTTTTGCAAACTTGAATCCTAAAGTGAAGGTCCAGAATATTGATCAGTATTCTCCTTCATTTCTGTCAAACAGAGGCATTAGCAGAGGAAAAATAATGATATGTAGTATCTGGAACCAGGGAATACAAAGCCACAATTGGCTGAGGTCCTGGGCAATTGCTCCTGCATCGTGTTACTGGAAGGACATACAATGCACTAGAGGGAATTACTGGAAAAGGGGCTCAGTTACCCGATGCACTTTGTGCTGAAGGAAGAAATCACACTACATTTTACTTATCTGACCACATTCAGTGGTGGCTCACATTTACTCATAAGCTGGAGGGGGAGCCTATAAGCCTTGCAGAAAGTACAGATTAGTAGTCTTTATTCATTAATTTATTTATGATGTGCTCTACTTGCATCCTTACAACAGCAACCAATTTTCAACCTGATTTTTTTAACTAGAAGGGATTATGATCACACAAAGCCTGACCTCCTGCATAACACAGACACCCTTCACAAATTATTCCTATCTCACCAAAGGGTACTTTTCAGAAAGGTAGGTCATCTTGGTTTGAAAACTAAGCCAAGAGCTTCAGCCAGCTGAGATTCCTCCAAGCACCACTGCAGTCCTTGCTCCTTGGAGACCAGTATTCCAGATGGCTTACAGTCCTGCCTGATCACAAACTACCCACAAACAGTAATGAAATCAAGCAGTGACCTGTAGAATCAACCTGGAACATTTTAAGCATGCACATCTTGGAGTACATAGACTCCAACACCTGTCATGACTCTGTGACTATGTGGATATCCATGGCATAAATCTTTGCTGCAGGAATATTTCTGTCTTTTCTTTCATTTATCTTTCATAATAATTTGCAGGTGTCTTTGTAAAACTTCAATTACTGGTGTTTTTAAAGGAAAAGCAAGTTCATGCACTGTACACATGAACAAACTCTTTATTAGCAAAGGATTTTCTTATGAGAAACACTAACCCTCTTCCACAGAAAGCAATGTTTTCATTTAAAAACACAAAGACTGAGTAGTCTTTATCACCCTTATACAGTTCCCCTCACAGCAGTATTATATGTGAGAGCTTTTGTGTTTAACCTGTTCAAAGTAGATTGGATTACATATTCAAGAGTGAGGATCTGGATTATGTATTACCTCTAGTGCACCTCATTAAAACATTGAAGCCAATGAATTATAATAAGTAATGGCACTTCAAAGCTCAAGAATTACCAGCAGCCATGGCTTTGTTGCACAGAAAGCACCAAAAAGCTTGGGATGGTATCAGACAGTGATGCTTCCCAGTCATCTCTAAGCTCAGAGTAGAGGAGCTTTCAGCACACACCAGGGACCTGTGACACATCCATTCCTCAGTGATACAGGCAACTTGTGTCACACCTTGCCTGGAGCTGAAGGATGTCACCCTGCAGTTGGTGCCACTGACTACTGTGCCCTCCCTTCCCCCAGTCTGCCAGAGTACAAACATGTTACTCACATGGCTCCTGGGAGAAAAGCCCTGCCCTGTCTCATCCTCCTTCCAGGCTGACAAGAATCCATACCTCAAAATACCTTCTGTTAGAAGATTTTTATCTAAAAATGTCTAAACAAAGAGCACACGTTTTTAGCACACAGAGTAAACACAAAATAATACCCTGCAAAGGAGCTGAGACATAATACAGGTCAGACTGTGACTCTTGGAGTCAAGCTCATAAGCTGTCACTCAAACAGTCTCATGGATGTCAGCAGCCTATTTGTGTAGGACACCACAACCAGGAAAACTTGGAATGTCACATGTCACAAGCAAAAACGTTTCAAAATAGGCACTGTGGCACTGAATCAAAAACACACTGCTTAAAAAGTCCTCAGCATTTGAAGCATGCTGATGACTCCTCTTTCCACTGAAGTAAGATGGACACATCATGAACACATTAATGAGCTCCAGTCATAAACCTGAAACACCCATGGCACCTATTTAGATTGTAGATGTCAGCTGATTTTCAAGAAAGCTTCAATCAATAGAGTTGATTTAAGCCATATTTACACCCTGAGCATTCAGTTTTATATTGATTTAATGGACAGTGAATAAACTCATCCTAAAGTTTAAGTGTTGCTTCCTGAGCTATAAAAATAACTTCTAACAGCACACAGCTAAAGCATACAGCACAAGGTATTGTTTTTCATAGTAGCAATAATAAGTCATCACTCTTCCATTCTTTCTCAGGGCAGTTTATGTGATTAGCTCTCTCATTTGTTATTACAAGCTGAGATCATCCCATTACTTGTCTGCCAAAACTCAACCCAGAGCAACAACCTGAACTCCACAGACAAATCCTTTTAGAAGGGAGGGCAAATTCTACTTGATTTAATTTTACAGGAAAGTCTATATAAATTGAAAATATTACACACCACACAAAAGTAATTGAGTGTTAAGCTTCCAAAACTGGCATTAATACCCACAAAATTAAGAATATAACCTCTTCATTGTGAACACTGCCCTTTAAAACTTCATGAAGGGCTACACTTTTTAAATAGGTGTTCATTCATATAAATGAAAGTAAAATGACCTCTAAAGACTTATTTCCTGACTGTCTTCCCATGTGGCTTATATGGGCATCTAATGTGGTATGAAGAAAACCAAATTATTCCTCTGAACTAAAGACAATTAATATTCTTTAATTAACTAAAAATTTATTAATTATATCTATTTCTTAAATATTTATGTTTCTTAAATAATTAAGAAATTAGGATTTGTTAAGTTTTCCCTAATGTCTGCCTTTGCTGCTCTCTCTTCCTACAAACACATTTCTATAGAGCACTGATTTGTCCAGCCATCCTTTCTTTTGCACAGCAGTTTTCAAACATGTTCAGTGAAACTGATTTTGAGGAAGAATTGTCACTCTACTGACATCTAGTAAAAAAAGCAGCAAAACCAGTATTTACTTTCTCTGTCTCCAGGCTGATGAATACAAATGAGAAAAGGCTGAAAAAATAACCACTAATACTTAAAAAAAAAAGCTTGGGAAGAGCCAATGTGATATCTGGCTTGATTACCAAGGGATAAAGCAGCAACAAACAGTAAAGCTTTCATCAGCCCTTCAAGTTTAACAATTGTGATTCAATGAGATTATCTTCCAAATATGTTAATTTAAAGGGGATCAGCTGTACTTGTTAAGGTATCAAAAATCGGTATCTTAACTTGAAACTTAAACTGGTTGGGTGTGGCCTTTCAGCTTTTACAACTTTCTGTAACTTCTGCTAAGCTGAAGCTCACAGAAAGAGATGAACACTGACAGGGCATGCCACAGTTACAAGTGTGTGAAGGCTTACAACACAGAGAAAACTGATATTTAGACAAAATCCCAAACAATTTATCTCATGATAATGAAAAAAATAAATTTTATACTACATAGCAATCACACCAGACTATATGAAATTATGGAGAAACAGTGAGAAAAATATAGATGAAGTTATCAAATGCCTTCTAGGTGTGATATAAACAATTACTCATAAGTTTGTTAAAAAACACTTAGGAAAAGCATAATCAAGTGTCCCAGACCAAAACAGCAGAGAAGTCACTGAACTTCACTCACAACTAATTATTTTTAAGTATCCCATTCTGTCAGAGTAGCATAACCAAATATAATATATTTCATCCAACAGCAAAATTTAAATCTGTATCTGCACCAACATAAGATTCAGATAAACTGTCTAAGAGGAAAGAGCAAATCAAGTAAGTATGAGCAAATAAAGAAAAAAAAAAAGCCAACAAAACAGAAAAAACCTCCAAACATCACCGTTGCTGACCAAAGAAAAATTACTGTAAACTGAATCTAGTCAATGAAATTGTTTGAGGACTGAAGTGAGTACAGTAAACTCAGCTTGAACTCAGAAGGAACAGTCCTGAAGCATGCTGAAATACAAGCTAAATCAGAAAAGAAGCAATAGCTTCAGAAAAAGAGAAATTTAAATTCTAACAGTTCTGACTGAATACCTGCAGGCAGATCAGATTTCAATAAGCTATCAGAGGAGGCACTTTACCAGGGAAATGAACAGTGCTGAACAGAAAATCCCAATAACTCTGGCTGATAAAATACTGGAAGAAGCAGAGGGGAAGAACAAGACCATGAGGAAAGAACAGTAAAATCCAAAACATTAAAAATGCACTAGCTGAAACTGATTACTGCTGTGATAGAAATTCAAACACCCCTATTTGGAAACTTCAGGAAAAAAAATAATTACAAATGCAGCATAGAAAATACAACCATTCCTTTGGAAAGAAAACAAAGGGAAAGATTTGGAAGAAGTCCTCTAGAACCTAGGATTACCTAAGCACCAGATTTAAAGTCCAAATGCAAATGTAATTTCTGAATATCAACATTCTGAATATCAGTTTCTGAATATCAACATCAAAAGTAAGATTTCAGTCAAACGCTCACAGATCTTTATACACATTGTATCATCATACTTTAGCAAAAATCAATGGCAGAGACAACCCCTGTCTATTACAGGAAAAGCCACATGAAGTGTGATACTGGAAAGGATAAAAACAAGTAGATTCTACCTACACCAAATATTTACAAGAAATACCACATGAGAACACACGTGTTCAAATTAAGTTCCAAAGGCATTTGAGTATATGCTAACCTACTTTGTGGAACCTTTTTTAGTTCTGCAGGAATCTGATTGAAACGATTAAGGGCCCAAAGCTCTGTGAAATATGATACATTCTTACACGGAGGCATAGCTGGAAATATGGAAACTGATGTGAAGAGGTGCTGCTTCTTCTACACCTTTCAGTGTGGGACCAAAGAACAATAACAAAAAACCCTGCAAGCAATACAAACTCTGTATAAAGTAGATAATTGGTTAGTAAGTGGCCTAGGCACTGCCTAATATCTTGTGATCCTATGCATTTCCAACAGGGTTTCCTACAAATAGACATCTCAGGAGAAATAGCAGGTCACCCTGGAATTCCACCTGTCAAACAGTAACATTATTCCAAAGGCAAAAATGGCAAAAGGCAGCTCAGCTCAGCAGCCTGGATGGGCCACAATACTCACAGAGTAGGAGACAAAGTATCATTCAAGGAAAGTCTTTGACCAAGAAATGTTAGAGAAGGCAAAGCTACACCAAGCAACCTCTCAGGCACTGTGTCTCTAGAGCCAACAGTGCTCTGCTGCAAGAGCTGGAGATGGAGAGAAGCATCAGGCAGGAAGTGAGGAACTGGGAAAAGCATCTGGGAATGCAACAGAAAGACTGTGAGTCAGTCAGGGGAATCAAACACCAATTCAGCCCTAGACATCTGCATGCTCCTGGAAGTGGAAATGCACTGGTGTGGAGAAGTAAACACACCCACAGCAGATCCGAAGGAGCAGCTCAGAGCATCAGAGCAGATTTGGTGTACTGACAAATGAAAGCAGAGCAGAGGAGAGCAGCTTCCACTCTGTGTGCCAAAACAATCATGGAAAGCTGATGGATAGGCTGCCCAGCCCTATCCATTATGCTAATTGCATCCATTTTGATCAGCATTGTGTTTCAAGTATCAGAAAGCACATGCTTTCTACTCAAGCCTGATACACAAAATCCCTACTTGAGTCAACAAGGGCAGAATGTGTCAAGTTTGTTAAAACATGGACCATCAGGCAGATGATCAACTGGCCAAAATTTTTTCTAAATCTTAAGCAGGATTTCAAGTAATCTCTTCCTCAACTCTCTGAACTGAGAGGCTGCAAGACAGAATCTCAGCTCCAAATGTGAAATACTAATTGTGTTGTCCAGTAGGGCTGCAGAAAAGTGAAATCTTGTTCTTTCAAGATAGAACACTGTCACATTATTAAAAATTATATTAGATCTGACATTGATATGTCACATCAGCCAGCCAAGCTCAGAACCTCTCCTTTTTGCCTTTCCAATGGAAACTTAAATGACAACTCCTTTTGCAAAAATATCTGGGGAGAAGTAGTATTTCACCAGATCCTTTTATCACCAGAAGTCAGCAAATTTCCATCTGCTCTCTTCTGCTTAAAGATTTGAATCATTCTTGGCAACATTGCATGGACTTACAACTCCTACTGCATCTCTCACACAGGCACTGTCCCAGCTGTAAGGCACATAAACCCTATTTGCAAAATAATTCACTTCTAGAAACAGTTCTTGCTAAGAACAACTTATTTCCCTTGGGATTCAAAGGACTTCACAGCAACATTTTAAACAAAGTCACTCAGAATTTCATCTCTACTTCACACACACAACTGTACACAGGCAAAAGGAGCACAGCAGCCACCAGTTAATTGTACCACAGCCTCAGTCTCTCTTCCTGAAAGCTCCAAGTGAATACATTGCTCTGCCATCCATTACCAGGCACAATAATTCCTCACTATAATGTCTCAAAGTAGAAGGCTTTGGCAAACATGATCACAGTAAAGCAGAAAGCAGTTAAGAGACATTTTTAAACCTATTTGTTGCATTTGAATGCAAGATACACTTGATAACAGGAGCCTTTTAGTTGTTTGTAAAGATTATGACATGTTCAAGATCTTTACATCCATAAAAGTCATACTGTCCTGCAGGGCACAGTGTCCAAATGATGGTGGAGATCTGGGTTCATGTTCTGTCCAAATGCCTCTGCTACAGCTGATGCAGGCTGCTGTGTAAACAAACACACCACATTCCTCTGGAGAAGGAATTGTTTCATACAGGCCAAACTACCAGGCTGCCCAGGGAAGTAAGAAGAATATGAGGAAAGAAAATACTTTTATCCCTGTTGGTGAACGAAAGGAAGATGGAACATCTGACCAAGGGTCACACAGAGGCAAAATATGGGCATGGCATTATGTGCAAGGCATGAAACAATTTAATTACAGAGAAAGCTCATCAACCATCAAATACTTTCAAAGCAGAAAAGTACATTTTTTGGTCTTGTCCTGGAAGATTAATGCAGTGATGCAAGATAATGTGAGTTCGCAGAACAGCTATGAAAATCCAATTTAAAATCCAATTTACAATCTTTCCTATTTTCTTCTTGTTAAAAAGGAAAATAAAGCCCAAACAACCCTTCAATTAAGGCATGCTTACGAAGAAAAGTCCCACTGATGTGACTGGTACTGACATCGACACAATAACTTAAATGAGCCCAGACCCTAATTCAGTATAAAAATGGATCCACACTGCTTATTACAAAAGCTGTATCTCTGAAGTAAACTATTGATCTAATACACCTTGTTAGCAGAGATTACTTCTATGGACTTGCTAATCAGCACTGCCACAACACATTAAAAGATCAGCACCATTCTCCTAACTTGTTACTATGCAATATAACAGAGAAAATGTCTCCAATTCCAAACAAGTAATTTAAATACGAGTTTTTCTGTTCAACTGCTACATAAACCAAGGTCAAGAGGAGAGAACCAGTGTGTAGAAAGAGCAGATTTTTCACCTCTTTCCCCAAAGTGATTGATACTCCTTTTCCTGCAAAGCATTGGGGCACTCAGAGTGGACCCAGGAGAACAGATAACTCGAGTACTGTTCCTCTGCTCCGACACAAAGCCAACAAGAAGTACTTTCACCCACCCCCAAGACTACATAAAACGCTTGGCTTCAGACTGAGACCTGCCAAAAGAAGTTTGCCATGATCACAGATGGAGAGAAGGGCATTACACTTCACCCTGATCACCTTGCTGATGACAGTTTCACAGCAAACCTGGATTTGAGGGCAGTGCCAGAGAATCAATGATTCTCATTGTCTAGCCCCTGCTTAAGTTACATGGTGAAGCCATCCAAAGTCATCTTACCCACAGTCTCATCAATTTGAAAGTCAATTCTCATTCTACAATTCAAGACAA
>VXBB01012518.1:138029-148836 GCA_013399915.1 Illadopsis cleaveri
CCAGAAAGCCAAACGCGTCCTGGGCTGCGTCCAAAGCACCGTGGGCGGCAGGGGAAGGAGGGGATTCTGCCCCTCTGCTCCGGTGGGAGCCCACCTGAAGGGCTGCGTTCAGCTCTGGGGTCCCCAGCCTCCCCTGCAGACAGTCTGAGAGAGTTCTGGTTGCTCATCCTGGAGAAGAGAAGGCTCGGGAAAATTTTGCAGCACCTTTCAGAACGAGCTACAAGAGAGCTGGAAGAGAGACTTTTTGATAGGACAAGGAATGTTGGCTTCAAACTGCAAAAGGACAGGTGTAGATTAGAAACCAGGAAGAAATTCTTTAGTAGGAGGACAGTGGACAGTGGGCACAGGTTGCCCAGATGTAGATGCCTCATCCCTTAAGGCGTTCAAGGCCAGGTTGGGATGGTGCTGGTCTAGTGGGAGGTGTTCCTGCCCATGGCAGGGGGTTGGAATAAGATGATCTTCAAGGTGCTGTCTGAGCCAAAACATTCTAAGATTCACCTTTGAACTGCGTGCCTTGAAAGATTTGGCTTTCTCATCACGTGGCTCAGAGAATTTTGTAACNCACACCCGCGGCGGAGCCGCGCCCGGCGTCGCTCCGCAGACACGCTGCGGGCAGGAGCCGCGGACCCGGAGCCGCCCAGCCCGGGAGGACTCGGGGTGCCGGGACACCGCAAGCTGGACCCGAGCCGGCGATGCGCGCTCGCAGCCCAGAAAGCCAAACGCGTCCTGGGCTGCGTCCNAGCAGGCTCTGGTCTCAGCCAGAAGGGAGCCATCCACCAGGGGAGGTGGCACTGCCCTCTTGCCACAGCCCCTTTTCTGTACGTGTTCTCTGCCATGCCCCACACCATGTTTAAAGTTCACCTCTGCTGCTGAATACCACCTTGTGTCTACTGCTAAAGGTGGGGGTAATTTTTGAGGACCTGAAGAGCCCTAGAATAAAGCATACTCAAATGGAACACTAGTGTGTATAGATAACATGTTTTCTACCCTTGTAGCTCTGAATGCTGTTTGGTTTCCAAGTTGTCAGGAAAGGACCGGACACACTGACCTCCCCTTAGCTATAAAACTGTTACTTTCCAATCAGATATGTATCTTTGTTTTATTAAACATGTTCAGAAGGCTAAATTAAGCCCCAAAGACAACATAAAGCTACGTTCTGGGCACAAACTGCTCATGGAGGCTGTGCTTTATAGTAGAGCCTAGCCTTTCATCAACTGCTGCTGGCATGGAGCTGATACCCAGTGTCCACCATGTGATGACACAAACATGATCCTGGGAGAAATGACTCTTCATCTGAGGTAGCAGTCATGTGGTTGTTACTCTGTAGGTTAAAAGTTCAGGAAGGTGACTGTCCCTGATGTACATTTAAAACTTGCCAGTTCTGCCCTCAGTTCCACTGCACCATGGAGAATGTTCATCGGCAAAGAGGGCAGCTGCACCTTGAATGGAAATGCAGAAGAGCTTCTTCACCCTTTCCCAGAGCAGTAGAAGAACAACTCCAGTGACAAACTGACGAAAACCCTCACCTCCCTGTCCCCCTGTGCTGTTGGCAGGAAGGAGGGAGGGGTTGGGGAAAAAAGGTAGTTTTTTAAGGGCTTATTTTACTTCTCATTAATCCTTCTCTGACTCTGTTAGTAATAAATTCACTTTGTACTTTTAAGTTGAGCCTGTTTTGCCCTTGGAGTGTTTGGTCCCAGTCCTTATCTCACTCATGACCCAATCATTAATTTTTTTTCTCTCCTCTGTCCAGCTGTGGCAGGGGAAGGTGAATGAGTGGCTTTCGTGGGTTCCTGGCATTTGGCCAGTGTCAAACCATGACAGGAACAAACTAATGAACTTCTGGTCAGTCCATTGAATTAAAATAGGGATTTAGAAAAATCTGAAATGGAAATAAAAGAATATTTGCCCCTGCATGTTTTATAATATTTTGTCGGAAAAACTGTACGAGGTTGCAACCTCACTGTGGTTTTAACACTTAATGGGGGTGTTTAAAGTTCTCTGAGCCACTAGATTTAAAACTACAATGTATGTCATTCAATTTCAAAAAATAAAGAAATCAGGAGCAGATATCAATACAAACTGAGGAGTTATTTCATATAACATATTAAAAACCTCTCAAGGAAGAAGAGAAACATGATTCTAGAAGGACAACCACTCTGTGTAATATCATCATACTAATGGACATTAACGTTACTTAAGTGGGAAAAAGGTGACATAAAGCAGACATTTTATCATTGATTCCCCAGAAGACCTTCTTACAATGGATCTCTTCATTACACAGAGCCAACTAGCATTTGCTAGTGGTTCAAGACAGCCATTCAGCTGACTAGGAGCAAAGTTAAAATATCAAAATTTTGAAAGATTATCTTTGAGGAGTGCACACCTTACTTTGGTTGGAAATACAGGTGTATATATTCAGGAGAAACAAACTGACTGCAAGCTTTCAGTCTGGATGAGGAGCCTACCTTTCCAAGGAAGGTTAAATAAAACAGTTTCATATTCTGAGATGCACTTATTTTTTTAACTCTCTATGATTATGACAGCTGTTCTTCAGTATGCCACTTACTACTTTTTCTCTCATTGTGAATGACAGCTTTCTTTGGCTTTGTTTTTGGTGTGAAGTTCTGCTGTTCCTTCATGACAAATGGACAACGTGTTGCCGGTTGACAAAAAGAGTTTCCTTATATTTAACTCCCCTTAGGTGTCATATTGACCCCTTTACTCTTTCCAAAGCCCTGTTGGTGTTCCAGGTTTTCTCTGGGTCAGGCAGGTGCCTGTCCACAGCCCACACATCTTTTTGTGGACTACCCTGCTTCCTGAGGTGTGTTGGATAAGACTCACAGTTTCCGGATCTCCTTCATGTCTATACCACCCTGTGAAGTCTGATAATTCCTGGAGTGTAGGTGTCAGAGGTAGACTCTGTATGTTAACAGAGCTTTACCAGTTTTGGTTTTGTTTTGACAGGAGCAAAGCCTTTGCTAGTTTGGAGACATTATGTCTGAATTGTTGTTTTTTTTGGTTTTTTTGTTTGGTTTTTTTTTTTTTTTTGGACACAGCACTGCACTGGGAACACACTGAGGATTTTATCCAAAATCCTCATTCATAAAAGCTTTCCAAAGCAGTGGTCCCCCCTTTGCCTTATGCCTGGTTTATGGACATAAGCACTAGGCTATAGCAGAGTGATCTGAGCCCTGATATAGCAGTGACCTACATCACTATTTATCTTGTCAATCCCTATATCATTCAGAAAAAATGTCATAAAATTTCTTTAGCACAGAAGTGATCATGTAGAATATTAAAATTATACAGGAACTCCTACCAGCTTTCCCATGCACTATTATCCTCTTATGCTCCAATATCTCTGTGGGTTTGCTTTACACCCAGATGTTATGATCAAGTTAATTTTGTATACAATCTGTCTTTACAATTAAAATTTCTTTGGCAAAATCCAGGCGTATGATACCAATCCTACTATTTCTATTGACCAGAGATTTCACCCTGCCAAAATAGAAGCAAGCTTTGTTTGACAGGACCTACTTCCACAAGATTGTGCAAGAACAATTATATTCTGAGTCTGGAATTATTTGTTAACACTGTGGCAGATTAATTATTCTATTAATTATTGTAACAAAGTTCAGTGATAGACTAACCAGTCCATAGTTTGTTAAGTCTAAGTAGCTAATTAATAGAACTGCTTGTTTTTAACTGTAGAAACTGCATCACTATACAGATAAATGTATGAATTTTAACATCTGCTATGTTCCAGTGGAATGAAAATAGAAAAGGTTTAAGAATGAAAACTCCAAAGAAGTTATTAAATTTCCTGTGATAACAAAGCTGACAATGATAAAGCTGAGAAGAAAAACAGCTCTTTGAATATGCCTTAGGAGGCTACACACAGCTGAGCCAATGTTACTAACATAAATGGAAAGCCAACAAGCATTTGATGGCAGCTGATATTTTAATGTAACAGTGCATAGTTACCATGTTTCAGTGCAATTCTAGGGGAAAAAAAGAAAAAAAAGAGGTATACATCTTGGTAACAGCAGAATTGGCCCTTTTTCTGAAATTCAGTGATCCAAATCCATGTTGCACCTTCCTTTTGGCACCTTCTGGAGCCACCAGCAACCAGGCAGATGAGAAGTCACCAAACCAGTTCAGCCAACAGCTTCCTTGGCACTGGTTCTTTAGCATGACATGAGTGAGAATGTTTAAAGACAAACACTGGCAAGAAATGAAGTTTCTTTCAAAGATTTTTGGTGGTTTCATTACATGCTCATGTAATTAACAGGTTTAACCAGTTGGAGATGACAGATTTCTTGAGGAATAACATAAGTTATGTTGGACAACAGAGAAATGCTGGACTTAATTTGGCTTTAAGAGTGTTAACCCTCAGTAATTATGCCCCAGAATCCCTTCATTAATTATTTATGCTAAGTACCTGAATTTAAGTACTTTGATATGTCATAAGACTTAATTAACATTGCCCATCCATAAAGTGGTTAGGTTTGTTTATCCTTAAATTCAGAATAATTTTTGTTTACCCTCTGATGAAGTTCCTTGCTTTCCTATGCACTGGTTCTGTTGTCTGTGTTATCCTAAAATAGAGTGCACATCTGAAGTGAAATAATTCAGAGAGGCAACACTCCATGAAAAATGAGGAATAAATCTACCTGCTAAAACAAGTAAAAGCCAAGATACTGGTCTGTCCATTTAAACATTTGTGTATTAAAGGGTTTACAGAGTTAAGTCAATTTGCAGTTATTTATTGGGACAGATGGGGTATAGTTGAATAATCATTACCTTAAGTATTTCACAAGTTATTGTGCTGTTTGTTTTTCTTTCAATTCACCCAGTTTATTTTATCTTTCTTCTTAAGTGTCTGAGATATTCTCTACTTGCTTCCAAAATAGATGACTATGTGCCATACACCAAAGAAACTCATAATGCAACTTCAGTGCAATCAGTGAAGCAAGATTCCTCCCTGATGTTTCTTTCTGTGACTAAATACTTTAAAAATTATTATGTGGCAGCTGGTATCTGAATTGACACTTAAGAACTTCTGTTACATGTTCATGAAGGAACTGGATGGTTGCTGAAATGCTGATAAATATACTTGGTTTGACATCTAAATGATGGGTAATAAACTGTTTACCACTTACTTGCCTGCTTATTGAAAATAATACGACAGCACCAAGATTAGTTAAGATACTGAGATATGAAAAGCTGAATTCTTTCGAAAGTATTGCATCATTTGCAGTGGAATACATTAAAATCCTCCATAAATAATGTCACTGTACTTGGTCTAATTTAGAAGAGGACTGCCATTGCAGTAGTTCCACACAGCCTTGCAAAAACCCAAGTGGATGAACTGGTTTCTGGTAATTTTCTGAGCAAGCCATGAAAATAACACTGACCTGGTTCCTTCTTCTCCACCTCCTTCTTCACTGACCTTCATGCCCACAGTTGATTCTCTCACTGTTGTTTCTCTCACTCTTCTCTGCAGCTGCAATTGTGCAGTTGATGCTTTTCCTCCCCCGTCTTAAACCTCTTGTCCCAGAGGTGCTGCCAGCGTTGCAGATGGGCTTTACTTTGGCCAGCAGCAGATCCATGTTAGAGCTGTCTGGCATTGCCTCCATCAGACACAGGGGAACCTTCTGGCAGCTTCTCACTGGAGCCACTCTGCCATATAAACCTAATACGTGAGCTCTCTTGAAAGCTAAAAGAGGAAAGAATGCAAGTTTTTACTGCTGCTATTATTATTGACTTTGTAGATCAAAAAACCCTGATATATTTCAGGATTCACCAAAAAGGTGTGGACAAAGGAGGCTTTGAAATGCACATCTGTAACTTTGGGATGAGGTAGCACCCACTGTGATGTCTACTGGACCCTGAGTAAATCTGCAATTTCTCTAGGACATTGGCAAGAGAATATTTAGGTGTAGGGAAATAAAAAAGTCTTTCTTTATCAGAGGAAGGGAAAAGGTATGAATCAATTTTGTGAAGCAGCATGGAAGGCCTACTCTGCTTACACTCAAAACAAACAAAAAACCTCAAGTTGCCCCCCCTTCACTGGCTTGAAGTTCAGGCCTTTCCCATCTTCATTCAATGTCTGGGATTAACTTTGCTCCTTCCAATGAGGTAGCTGAGGGAAAGTGAGTCAGAAAATGCCTGGTCACAGGTTTATTTTTTCAAGTGAGTGCTAGCTGGCTCCTGAGCTACCTAGAGTTGCTGAGTGGGGGACATTGCCATCCCCTGGTGGATATTAAGGAGGGGATTTAGTCACAACTCACCCCTCAGCCTGTTTGTTAAATCTGATTGTTCTCACCTCTTGAGTCCAAGCTGCACAATTTGGTATTTCTTCATTAGAATCCTCTTTACTTTCTTCCCTGGAAGCAGAAGAGAGTGGTAGTTTATTTTGGTATTACAGTAGTGTGTCTACCCAAAAGAATGTAGAAACCAACACCGTGGCTGCAATTTCTGCACAGCTCCTGGCTGAGTACCAGCACATATCATTGTGCAAGTTTCAGAAAAATACAGAAGTTGACTGTTTGAACATAAAAATGCAAAATTAGTGGTAAATTTCAGAGTACAACTCACAGCTTCCTCTCCCCTTGGAGGAAATTTCTGCTGTGGGCTCTGGGCAATTACTTCATATTTGCTCATGATTGTGTTGTGGCTCCTGTGGAAGGAGTTGCTCTGTGCTACCTGTCCCGAGGGAAATGTTTGGCAAGAAATTGGAGAGGGAATTAGGGACCAGTAGGTACTGGTAAGAATAAGGAATATTCCCCTCAGGAATATTTACAAATGATTTATCAGTCATTTGTAGCCATTTCCCTTCAATCCCACTGCCTAGGAAAATCTATCTACAGTAAATCAGATTTTGCAGCTGACTACATGTATAGCTAGTAGTTTTCTACAGAAAATTGTATTTTGGATCTTTTCAGGTGAATATTCCAAGTGGTGTAGAGCTCAAAAACCAACTCAAGTGGAATTTCGTGAAATTTTCCTCTTTGCTTAAAAACAGCCACTGAGAGTAGTCATGGAAAATATCAGAAGTCTGTTGAGAAAGTCACACAGCAAACAAGTCATGCACATGCAGAGCTATGGCAATGGCATTAAAACTTTAGTGGCAATTGACTACACAACATGGGCTACCCCAAGAGTTTCCAATACAATTAATATTTTATTTTGCTCTTCATTTGATTGGCAATTCACATGGACTGTTACATCCAAGATGGTCTTGATAACAGCATTTCTAGGGATTTGTGTCATTTTGTTAAATGTCTTACAGGAATTCTGAAATCATTTTACTCTTCTCTGCTCAGTTACCTTGATATAGCAGAAAAGATGTGTAGAAGTTGATCTGTTCCAGAACAGAAACTTCTCTTAAATATGTGCTATTTTCAGCTGGGGTGAAGCTAATTTTCTTCATATCAGATAGCATGGGACTATGTTTTGGACACCATGTCACACACCTTAAAATGGTTTTTGTTCTAAAAACCTGCTACATTTTTTCTCAGTTTAGAGATCAACCTATCAGAGGTATGCCAGAAATCAATAGGAAGAAGTATGTCTGCATGAAGAGCTTTATTTCTAATTTTAGGGGTGGAAACCTGTGTTAGAGAACGCCTTTACAACATCATACAAATTAAATCTGCTGTATCAAAGAGGATCATACCTGTGCTTTATACTGCATGTGCTCAGATCTGTTCCTAAACCTTCCAGAAATCTAGTATACTTGATAGATATACTCCCAGCTGAACTCCCATCCTGTTTGCCACTGGACATGAAGCTATCTATACAACCTTATGTATTGATTTAAACTATAATTTTACACATTACACTTGAGGGGGTGTAGACACCCACAAACGACCTTCGTGGTAAGGATTTTGAAAATTTTAATAAATTACTTCAGTGTTATTTTTAATTTGCATAACATGAACTTTTGTAAATTACAGATACATATTTTATTTATCTATATGCATTTATTTATAGACACTGTATAAGAAGCATTTGCCAATACTAAAGTGTGAGAGTCAGTATGCAGTGAATCATTTGCCAATTTTATTTTCAAACAAAAATATCAGTATACATACTGTGGTCAGATTGCCACGGCAGAAGTTCCAACAGTCTTGAATTGCAACACTCTGGAGAAACTTGTAGTTTTAGAGGTTTCTGAAAACTGAGACAAACAGGAAAGTCAGGGTTCAGATGTAAGAAAAAAAGAAAAGAGTTGAGGGATTTCTGAGCCATGCGCACTACTGTTGTAAGTGAGGTACATCTAAAGTAAATTAAAACTCTTATTTTAAGATGAAATCCAATTAAAAGGTTGATATCTGTGTCTTGGTTTGAAAGACAGCTGTCTGCTAAGGAAGGGAGGAGCCTCCCTTGGAACAGAAAATATGACCCCCTACCCTCCAAATCATTATAACTTTGAAATTGAGGGGCTTTCAGGCAAAGATATTGAAAAAAGGAATAACAGTTCTTTACTAGAATAGATATGTGTATAACAAGGCAAACAAACAGCAGCAGCAGCAGAGCCCCATTGCAGCCTTCTCTGGCTGCCAGGCCCTTTCCCCTCGGGTGCAGTTCCGGGCACAGCCACCAGGGGCGCTGTTGGCTCCCGGCCGGGCAGGGCGGGTGCGATGATTCCCCCGCGCCTGCAGGGGGCGCCGTGGCCGAGCTCAGCCGCCTCTCCCTCATGCGGACAATGGCGGCTCAGGCAGTGGAAAGGCATGGAAAAGGGGTTTCCTTTACAAACTCACAGGCGCAGCTGATCCCAGTGCTCCCTCTGGATAGCAAAGGGAGCTGTAGCAGGAACCTTGGAAGCAGCAAGCTGGAACAGCGGGGATGAGAAAAAACCCAGAGTGGTAGATGAGGTGTATCAGTAACTCCCAGCCGTAGCTGGAACCTCCAAGTGTCCTGGCAGTGCAGGGGGTGTGAGTTACAGTGTAGCAAAAACCTGGAGCAGTGGCAAAGAAACCCTGAGAGATGGACAATGGTGATGCCCTGGGGAGGCTGACCTGAATCAGAGACGGGAAAGAGCTGGTGAATAAAGTAGATATTTATTGAAAGGCCTCTGGGATACACCTTGGGCAGGACAGGAGCCTGAGCAGGGCTACACCCAAGGTGGACTGGGAATGGTCACAAAATGGCTGACCAGTCACGAGGTCTTATACCTTTCTAAGTTTTGGGCCATTTGCATATTGGGGTTTAATTTTCCGATTACAGCACCAGGATGTGAGGTCCCATCCTTCTTGTTCCTCCCTTCAGCCACCGTTGTTTGTGCTTTTGGGCCTGAAAGTTGTCCTTGGTCTTCAGCAGGAAAAGGATTTGTTTTGTCTACCTGCTCTGTGAAGACAGATTACTGGCACTTAATATGAGGCTCAGAACTACACCCCTAGGCAGCACAGAATCTGAAAAACATGAAAGCTAAAACTTAAGGCACCAGTAGCATCCCTGCTCCTGAACATGGCTGGGAGAGTCTCCCCAGTGTTTGTCGCAGGTGCTGGTTGTCCCTGCAGAGGAGGGTGGCCTCTGGAAGGGAATGATATGGGATAATGAGCCATCCCCAAGACATATCTGTCATTTTGTTCTGCTTATAATCAGCACAGTTTTAGTCTTTGCTACCTTGTTGTGCATACCCAGGAAAAACAAAAACCATATCCCACTACTCTTTCTGATGATGGAGAAGTCCTGCTGATGCAACCCAGTGGTTACACAGCCATAGCTACAGGGAGCTGGTCTTCGTTTGGGTTTCTTTGTCAATTAAGCCACAGTAAATCACACAATTTTAACAAGCAAACAAAACCATCTCTTTGGCAGGCTGTGAACTGCTGCCCTCTCTCCATCCCACTCCTCCTGGCTGCCCTCCAAGCAGCTGCTGAGAGTCTGGGACCAGTGTTTCTGTCTCCACACAAAATGCCTACTTTTACTGGCAACAGTGGCAGTCTGGATGCTCAGGCAGCTTCTCCAGCAGTCTGCTTACCATCACACAGCCAGCCTCTGAGAGAAGGGCTGTTTGGAGCTGCAGCTAGACCTAGCATAGCCTAAGTGGCTGTAAGCTGTACAGTTTCAGGTTAGTTCAGTTCAGTACTTGCCTGCTTTCCAGACGTCCAAAAAGGTCCTAATGTCTTCCCCCAGTTCCACTCTGAGGCAAAACCAGGCTGTCCCTTATTTATGGCACTGGGTCAAAACATATCAGTATAAAGCTCCAGGGTACCTACTCATGCACATATGCAGAAATAGCAAAAGAACTCCAAAAAATGTTCCTGATGGAGGCTCATATCCTGTCTAGATACAACTACACAAAATATTTGCCATTACTGGTGGTAAGTCATCACTTGTTAGCATCAGAAGTCAGGGAAAAACCTATGCCTTGGAGCCATTCTGTAACCTGTGCCAGGACTAAGGGAGGAAGATGATTCATTTCTTCAACCCATTCTTGGCTACTGTGAAATGAAAGTGAAAGAAAGGGATGAGAGAAATGAAAGAAGAACACAGAAAGAAATGGCTTACAGTTGAAGGCAAAAGAAGACAAAAGTATATGTAAATATAGAAATAGAGGCAGAAAAAGAGACAACTAATAGAAGTGTATGGAAGAAGGGATGGAGAAGAACAAGAGGGAAGAAATTAAAGGACTGAGACAGCACATCAAATTATCACAGTGTTTTCATGTTGGCAGATCCTTTCGGTACCTTGCCATCTGTTTTGGGTTGGGGTTGGGGTTTTTTTGTGGGTGGTTTTTTTTTTTTTTTTTTTTTTTTTTTTTTTTTTTTTTGTTTTTTTTTTTTTTTTTTTTAAG
>VXBB01012518.1:148844-250139 GCA_013399915.1 Illadopsis cleaveri
GGTTTTTTTGCATCACAGGAGAATTCAGTCAACAAAAACATGCTGGCAATTCATACCAAGGTGTGTGCAGTCAACTCTGCCAGATCCTGGCAAGTGCAGGTGATGAGCAGATAGCAAGGGACTAGTACAAGGACACAGCTGTCTCATTTTTTAGCTCCTGTGGGCAACTTTGTTTTGTTAGGGGTTGTTTCTTTCTGGCTGTCTCTCTCTACTTCAGTTGGAGGGAAATCTCAGTACTTTGTCAAGGATTACACAGGCCCACAGCATCAAAGGAGTGCCACTGTCCCCTCTACAACTGCATTATTTTCCTTCTCCATCACAGTGGGATGTGAGCAGGGTCAGGCTTGCTCCACCACAGCAGAATGAAGTTGTCTACTTTCACTGCACAATTTCAAGGTAAGAAAAAAACTCCAAAATACAAACCACAAAAAACCCATGAATAGCTTCAGAAGAGAGATCAGTTCCCACAGAAAGCCTTCTCCCCACACAACGCTGGATGCCTGGGGAAGTGAGGCTTTGGAAAAGCCCATTGGAGAGCCCCAAGGCTCCCCCCTCCCCTCAGACCCACCTAAAAGATACAAGAACCATTTTGGGCATATGGCAGATGATCAGGGAATAAACTAATTATCATAAAATCACCCCAAGAGAGAAAGGAAAATAGATTGGGTGAGCGTTTAAGTATGACTGAATATGGTGATGAGACACTAGAACAACAAAGAATTAAAGGAACCATTCCAGAAAAGGTTTCATATCAGAAGGGTCAAAAATGCCTTTGGAAAGAAAAAACAGTTAACAAACCAAAGATGACAGAGTAAATGAAAGATGACAACAATGATAAATCAGAAAGGGAATAAAATATGCCTCTACCTATGATTGAAAGTGGAAGAATTTACTTAATAGATTCATGGAGAAAAGTCATTATCTCACAGCTAGTAAGGATATCAATGTGCACACCATGACTGCCTTACTGAAATGAATTATTCTTGAAATCTCTGGTTTTTTTTCCTAAAAAGAAAAAAGTATGATGTATTGAATGAATCTTTCAAAATAATTTGTCAAGAAATACACATTTCAAATTGTATTATATGCTCCACTAAAATACAAAAAAGCTGCTTTGTGGGGTTTTTTCCTGTGCAGCATCCAGAAGTAGAGTTGTTAGTAGCACATAACCACAACAGGAAACCACTTTCAGCACTTTCATTAGTTTTTCTAGGTATGACTAACTATGAAATTGTTTCACAACAAGTAGGGCACCAGAGGCATTACTTAGTCTTTAGCTATGCTGGTTAGTTAAGCATGCTTTTGAAAATACAACATTATCCCATAAAATATCAGCTACAAGTTATGCAGAGGCAGTCCATAAACATAGCAACATACAAAAAAACCCCACAAACTCCTTTCTAAGTAACTCAAAGGGTATCTTAAACTGATTCCAGAATTGAAACAAGTTTTGGTACAAAACACTGAAATTTTCTTTTAACAGCCAGTCTTTGAACAAGTGAACATTTTTACCAGTTGGAAGCTCTGAAATGATACTCAGTACTGTTCTAAAGGCTCCCCATGGAAAAACTTCATTAGTTTCTCTGCAGAATTAATTTATAATGGATTATTAGATTGTATGCACATACATTATCAACAGCTTTGTAAAGCCATACTAATGACTTTGGTTTGTCCCCTTCTAGAAGCTGTCAAATGCCAAAGAAAAACCTGATGACCTGTGGGTGTTTTCTTCTCTATTCAGAAGCATTCATGAGCAGCAACTGTCTCAAAAGTCCACAGCTCATAGCTCTTTACAAATCAGCAACTGCAGACAAGAGAAAATTAGGATTGAAAATAATGGCCATAAAACATTGTACTTTTGGGGGTATTTTCCCTATAGAAGCACAGATGGCTTTCACATAAAGACCAAAGTCTGTGTCATTGCATATTTTGTGGTGTGGAATGGAGGCTTAAGCATTCAATCTCTAAAATTGTACAAGTAATTTAGGAGAAATAGCTATTTCATATCTTAGAATTCAGCTTTTCTGGCAGCCTATCTATGCATGGAAGTGATATTTCTGCAGCCATGAAAGCGAGTTGTGGAAATTCAAGGCAGTTAATCAGGAAAGTTTAGGCTGAAAAGTTTTGAAGGTAATCTGGTACAACAATTTCAGAAAAGATTGGTTTGATTTTACATAAAACAATCACTAGCCCTAACATATTTCAAAATGCATGTACATATATATATATATATGTATATAATGCAAAAACCTCAGAAATCAATCTGTTGATATCTGAGAGAAAAGCAGCCAGAAATACTTTTCATTCTCTGCTCAGCTTCCTGACTTATTTCATTTGTGGCTTGCTCTGAAAAGATGAAATGTAATTGCTCTCAAGGCAAGAAGAGACACAGAGCTTTTCAGAGATTGGAAAGTCATGTGTGTCGGGATCAGACTGATTTTTTTTTCTTTCCTAAAAAAGGCAAGGAGGGGGAAGGAAGCAAGCTCTTGATACAGAAAGATATTGCTATAGAGATGAAGACAATCTCACACAAGCACAAACCCAGATATTAGAACCAGGTGATCCTTAAGGTCTGTTTGAACACAAACCATTCCACAATTCTATTATTTTGGGTAAGAGAAGGCCCAGCTGTTGCTTGCATGTTTCAGCAAAGCAGTTACAGGCCTTCATACCCGTCTACATTTTTATAGTTTTCTTCTCATTCTAAATGATTTCTGGTGGCCCAGTCACAGGTGGATAATGTGCAAAAGAGTTACACACCTGTTTCCACCACATTTCCTCTTAAAAACCAAATAAAACCCCAACCTAGACAATTTGTAGAGAGGCATTCACCTTCTGATCATCTTGATAATAAAGTGCCAGTACTAGTTCCAGAAAGCAGGAAAAAGCAGTGCTAAGGAGACATTGTTCTGAGCTAGTGAGGTTTCCATAGGCTGGCTGCCAGCTCTAGGTCAATCTCTCAGCATTTCCTGCCTGCTTTTTAGTAGCTGAGTATCAAAGTAAATGGAGAAGGAGGAGGAGAAAAAAGGTAAGGGGGAAAAATAAATCAGTGGAATCGGGTAATCTGTTCAAAGAATGAAACTCCAGTGTAATGGATAACCTATAAAATCATTCCAAAATAACTCCTCAGACACATTTAAGAACAAATTCAACTTCTTCAAGCTTAAGTCTGAAAGTGAATTATATTGATTTGGATTAGGTGACTACTTTTTTCCTCTCAGAATAAGATTACACTGCAAGGAATCCTTCAGACACAAATATTGCAGTATAAACCCACACCTCCCACAAGCTATGTTGATTTTCATGTGTAGACCTGTGTTTTGAAGAAGGACAAAATTAAAAATTACTGCTGTTAAAACTATTTTCAAATGATACTTTAGCAGCTGCATCTTAGTTCACGAACATGGGAGCAGGAATAATTTCAAGGTTTGGGGGTTTTCCTTTGATTGCCAATCAGTAGACCCCAGACCAGGGTGAAAACAGAGTGACACCACGGGGAAGAAGACAGTGGCTTCCATCTGATGCAAATCAGCACATCAACAGATTTATGCTGGGGTGTTTCAGATGTGTCTCTGAACTACCATGATCTCTATTTGAAATGTGGTATTTTGTGTCCACATGTGCCAGTATGAACACTCTCCCTTTCTGCTAATGGCCTTTGTGACCAGGAGTGTCCACATGTTTGTTTCCAGATGTTTACCCACATGTTCATATGGAAGGTGGTCTGGTAATGACCAGAACAGTATAAAATACCTGTGGGATATTTTCATGGGGGAGGTTTTCATTCGTGCCTCACTCTGCTTTATTGTCTGTGGCCCTGAAATATTTATTCAATAAAGCTGCACTGCCTGCTTAACAAATTACATCTTTCAAACTTATTTATGAGGGATGACAGATGGGGCTACTGTGCAGGGAAACACTGATGGATGGTGGGAGCATATTATAACACCAACATGGAATGAAAAATTATTCTTTGATTATTGAGAAGGAAGAGGCCTCTCCTAGCACAGATAAACTGCTGCACTTCCCATTCTCTGCTGCACCTCCATTGTCCTCAGTGCAAGAGGAAGGACTGACAAATCAGGGAAACATTATTGCTAATTTGCATCGAACCAGCTTATAAAAATGCATGTACTAAAGCTCAGAGGTCATGAAAGAATACTTATTTACAAGTCACTTGGCAGAAATATTTTCTTTCTCATAGCATACATTTCAGTGGTAAAAGCAGCATCAGAGAAAGACTGAAACACTTCATCCCTTTGAATGTTTAAACCTCTTTTTAACAATTACATTAGTTCAAACAACAGCCAGGTCACTTCCATGGACTTTGCTGTGCTGCTTGATCCAAGTCTTGCCCTTGCTCCTTTGGATCTGGTTTTCAGAGTGAATTAAGCAATCTACCCACTCCCATCTGTGCATCCACTTTGTGAAGCACATTGCTGTTCTCTCATCTCTCTTCAATCTCCAGTAGCATCTAGGCCTGGGGAGGAACTGGAAAAGGGGGGCCACTCCATTCAGCAAGAAAATACACCTGTCTACGGCACTGGGAACCAGGGATAACCAAAGATAGGGTCAACAAAGCTGTGCCCCCTTCCCTCACTGAGGCACATAAAGCTTTTTTCACTGCACAGTGAGGGAGGTGCATTTGGAGAGGAGTTATCCTTCCTCTGCAAGAAATGGAAACCTTTGCCTGGCAAAGGAGGGATCCAGGAGAACACATTGCACATCCTGACTGTTCTGTATGCCCAGCAGCTGAGTACCAGCCTTGGAGGCAGTGCTCCCTCATCCGTGAGGCTCAGCAAGCTGACAGGAAGGTAGCTCCTCCATGGGTCAGTGACCTGAAATTTCAAAGGAGAGAGGCAGTAAGCTCAGGAGGAGCAAGAACCTGGGTGGGGGCAGAGAAACTGCTCCTACCAAGACATCAGCCATCAGTCAGGACACCCCTGCAGCACCACTGTGTGACCCCTTTTCTCAGGGGTGCCCCCCAGCCCTCCCACCCACTGACTCAGGCAATACCGTGGGTCAGTCTTTAAAGGATGAGCACAGGGAATGATGCCAGAGAGGTCACAGCATCCCCATGAGCATCTACTCAGCTGGATGCAGAGGCACATCCATGCCATGGAGGCATCAGGACCAGGGGAACCCCACCCCAGCACTGTTTCTTTTATGTGATTTCACCTTCATGTGCCCACCAGAGCTGTGATGTGCAGGGGGAATGTGATTACTTTTGAGGTGGAAAAGCTATTTGGAGGATGTACCTGCAGAGAGCATCCTGCTGTGCTGCATCAAGCATGATGAGGTCTGTCAGAGAGTCACATTTCCTTCTTCGTCTAAAGGAAAACACCTCAGAAATATCAGGCTAAAATCTTTCCCCCTCTCTTCCTTGTCATTACTGGCAACCTTGTTTAGCTACTAGCCCTAGCAAGAGATCTTTTCATGTAACTTACCATAAACACTGCCTGAAAGCATGTATAGATAGCTTATTTACTTGACTGGATGACTTAAGGACTGTGTGCAGGGGCAGTGTGCTCATCCAAACTATTGTTTTGGTCCTGACTCCCCTTATTCTGGCCACTGGTGAGGAGCACACAGGGGGATGTGAAGGGACTGCCAAAGCTGCAGCAAAGCAATGCTCCCTGCCTGGCACACAAAGCAGACCAATTTACTGGACAGGGTGTTGGCATGCCCACCCGTGTCCTTGCTGTTTCCAGCAGCTTGGCCACATCTGAACATGCCTTTTCTTCTCCCCTTGCCCACATGGGTAGCAGCCTTTGGCTGAGTCCCATGTAAGAAATCAGGAACAAGGAGCAAAGACTTTTCCAGAATTAATTAATGGAAACAGGTAACTCTGCCAGCAAAGCATTATCTGGAAGTAGCTGTCAGGCACCAGTGCCCAACCTGCTCACTGTCAATTCATTCCCTTGTTTCTCCAGATGAGGCATTTCAGGTCTGCCCCCACCACCCTTGGACCACAAACCATTTGGTGTGCCTGGCCCAAGGGACATGTGGCCACCACAGGCTGCTGCTGCAGTGGTTCCACAACTGCTGTGGCACCACATAGGCTTTTAGAGAAATAAGACTAATTTTATTTATTTTCCAAGGCTCTTGATGGAGCTGTAGCCAGATGCTCTTTCAGGTACACCCTCAGCACGTGCAGCAGAGAGGTATTTCTGGCACTGGGGTGTTCTCCTCTCCCTCCATCACCATCTCTGTCCCAGCTCCCCTGCTCAGAGATCAGCTGCTCATCCATTGCATTGGGTGACACTGCACAATTGGTGCTGGAGAGAGATTTTAACTGCATCAGTCCTGGTAAAGGAGATCTGTTCCTCTGGGCAAGTGAAACTCCTCCTGGCAAGGGGAGTTCCACACTCCTCTGCCTGACAAGTTCCCACAGCTGAGCACAGGCACAATGGCTGATCCTCCACCATGTCCCTGGCTTATGGTTGTCCCCAGGCCAGAGTCACAGTACCACATTGCCTCAAGGACAAAAGATTTGCTTCATCTTTAGCCCTGTCCAGTTTTTAATTCCTCATTCCTCTTGCTAGAAGAGCCACACTGCATTTCCAGCCAGACAGTCCCTCTATCCCTTTGCTAATCACATACACTCCTGGGGAGGAGAAAGAAATCTGTTTCTGCATTACCTCTAACAGTTTGGGGGTTTTTTTTAACTCACTACCCATAATTTATTTTATATATATATTTATTTTTAAAAAGCCCAGCTCCATAGTTAAGATCAGGAGCATATCTGGAGGTAGGTAGAATCATGAAAGCTCCTCGTTAATCAGCCAATGACTTTGGCTGGGCTGACATTTTCCTGGCTATTTTTAGAGCATGACTCAGACACTGCGCTATGGAGCCGGCAGAAATCCCTGTGGGCTGATACCAGAGCCTCATTCAAAGCTGTGCTGGAGCATCACACGAGAGGGAAAGGGAGTCAAAATGGGCAAAGGGTTTTGTTCCCTGGGAGAGCCTTTGGGGCTCTCTTTAGAAAAGCAAGTAAACATGGAAAACAAGATATTATGGCAACATTAGGAGCTGAAAATTGTCTTACCTGGCTCTGACAGGAATATTTCCTTCACATATTTTTAGGCTGCTGCATAGAAATACAGAGCCTTATGAGTGCCTGCTCCTAGATGTGCATCTGAAAACCCAGACAAATTTTAAGGCTTTTTTCCATAGCCAGTCCTATGAGTATTTAACTGAAGCCCATTTTCCTGCCTGTGTGAAAGTCTGTAGCACAAGACTCAGCTCCCACCTGGCCTTCTGACCATTTGTTACAGTGAAGAGAAGACCCACAGATCTGATTAATGACTGTTTGGTAAGATCCAAGGGTACAGATGGATATTGGGGTTGGGGGAAGAAAATGGAGATGCAGGAAGAAAGGCATCAGTCTTTTGTGGACTGCCTTGTTCTCATTAATAACTGTTACACATCACTTCACAGAGGGCTGATGGAGTAGCTTTAGGGGCTTGTTTTTAAATCCCTGTGTGGTCTCCAAGACCAGCCCGTTGAAGCAGAATATCACTGGAGAAGAAGCTATTCCTGTGAGCCAGGCTTCTTTTATGAAGGATGATGCAACATGAGTCCTCATCGATCAGCTTTAATGCAAGTTAAAGTAGTCAAACCTTCCCATGAAAAGATTCCCTAGTTCCTCCAGTCACTGGATTTTATTTTTTTTCTTTCTAATAGCAGAAAATATATTTGGCCTGAAGTGTAATGGACACTTCGCTGCATCCTGAAAAGAAATAAACTAGATTGTTATCTATTCAAACAAGCAGCAAGGCATCTCAGTACTCAGCCTGGACTTGGGTACCTTGGAAGCTCTGTGAGGGTGGTGAGGCCAGGAGCCCACTCCCCCAACTTCTGAAGAATGTGACCCTCTCTTTACCCTGGAAAAGGAAGAAATAAAAGCTATTTTAGCAGAATCCTCTAAGTAAGCTGTTCTAGTGCACGCAACAATGGAGCTTAGGGAGAGGTTGAGCTGTGTCGTTACTATCACCTGTCCCCCAGCTCTCACACAGACTCTGTATGTCACCTGGGTTTGCTGGGCTAGTGATTACAGCCATGTATTAACTAGGGCTTGGAATTAAGGCAAATGCTTTCCACTACAGCTCTGTAATGCACTGTAAGTAAAATGAATCATTTCCTTATTGTCATGGTGCTACTGATGACACCACACCTTCCCTGCTACCTTGTGCTATCCAAGCCTCAGCACCTTGTTCCCTGGCCTGCTGTGGATTGCCAGGCTGTTTATCCCCCTAGCAGAAGCAGGGTTTTCTTTCATTTCTTTCTCTCTTAGCTGGACATATTCTGATTTTATTTCATGTGTGAGCTCCCTACTGGTGCTGGAGTGGGACGGAGCTGGCAGGGGCAGGCAGCTCCCAAAGTCAGCAGCACTCCATTGATTTCTGTCAGCCAAGGACCTGGCACTCAGCCTGCCCAGGGAAATGTTATCAGTGGCTCCAGAGTGAGACACAAAACACTCACAGCACATAAAACTGGGCATTGCAGTAATATACAGGAATGGCAGTAATCCCTGGACCCCATCAGCTAACAAGTGAAAAGCAGAATGCTTTAAGCCCTAAGGAGTTTTTGTCATGCTTTGTTTCCATCCTATAATTATTTTAATTCTAGTTAGTACAACTACAAACATTACTTGTGGCGCCATCATTTTAAGCAGTAGAAAATCCCACAGATCAATAGGATATTGCATTAGGTTATTTCCTTTCATTGCTTTTAGGTCTCACATCTTCCATGCCTTTATCTCAGGCAGAAGTAAATAACTACATGACTGTTTTCTGCAATGGCATTTTACACATCCCTTAAGCTTTCTCTACCAAACAAACACTCATTTTCATATCCATCTTTAATGGGGGTAGAAAGTGCTTAGTATCCCACAGTATTTATGACTCTCTAGGTGCTTCTTCTAGGAGATATTGGTTTTCTGAGGACTGACTAGAAGTGCTCAAAGCAGACAGAACACTAGCTAACATAAACCCCTGTGTGATTTCCAGCTCCATCCCATGACCCAGCTATGAAGGCAGCTTTGGCTCCTCTGCCCAAGGCAGCTCCCCAAGATGAGTTGCAAAAAAATTCCCAATCAAAAAAACCCCACCATACTTCAAATTCATACATATACATCCTAGAGAACCATCTTTCTCTCTACCTTTTTTTTGTGATAATCAAATACCAGGCCAGAGTTGCCTGAGCACAGCCAGCACAGAAAGCTGTTGCTGCAGAAAATAGCTCCTGCTGTGTGATCAGAATGTGAACAGCTGAGAACTTGCACTAAAAGGAGGGAAGAAAAAAATGCTCTGCAAAATACAGCAAAGCAGCCAGGCTGCTTTTGACCAGCAATGTGCTACTGCAGGCTGAGCCATCACTGCCTGGCCTTCCTGCACCTTCCCCTATCCAAGCCACTGCTCCTGACATTTAACTCAGCAGTCTCTTCTCCCTCCCCAGTCAGTTCTCCTGCAACAACCACATCTCACTGCCACATGCACATCCTGCCCTTTCTTTCCTCCCCCTTGCTTCTGCTTTGTGAGCTGAACTACATCCTGTCAGCATATATCATACATATAACAGTTTTTCCCAAATATCCTGCTCTATTGTAGCTGTTTTTAAGGGGAAATTCTTTAAAGCACATCTTGTTTGCAGCTGTTTTCGTGTGATGATTTGCCACATGACAAGCCAAAGTCAGGTAAACACAAGGAAACACAGCAGTAATGGAGAAAAGGCAGGGAAGGAGGGGAAATACTCCTGAGCATCAAGGCTTCTGCAGAAGTGAGCAATAAAGGAAATATAAGCATTACCCAAGGAAAAGATGACCTGATTGCAACCTCTCTGAGTGGGAGTCAGGAATAATTCCTGTGGGGTTGGAACAGCAAACTGGGACTGACCAAGAGTCTGGAGGCTGAAAGCTCATAGAAAGGATTAGAAATTTAGAGGACACAATCTATTATCATGTCCTACATATGTGGGAAACAAAGGTAGCCAGCAGGTCTGCAGACAGCTCACAGATCTGGATCCTGCTCTTCATCCTCCACTGATCTTGAAATAACCTGTCTGGGGGGGTCTCTCCTGCTGAGATGCTGCCCCAGCCTGAGCTGCTGGTCTTCTCCTTTGGCCTCCAGCATCCTTCCAGCAAGAAAGTCCCAAACAGCACCTCCCACACAGCCCTGCTGAGCTTGAGCTCTCACAGCTCATAGCTGTCCAGGACAATCAATTCCCAGTTCCAATGGTTTTCATTAAAAAAAAACCCAAAAGCCCTCAAACACCACTTCCTTAACACACCTACCCACTGTGCTCAACACTGAATCCTTCCTTCAGCCAGTTTACCCCCTGAAATCTTCACAGAAAAAGAAAATATTTTAACATGTTGCTTTCAAAAGGTTTTTCTTTCTTCCTTTTTTTTTCTTAAAGAGGTCAGCAGTGTCACCTCATTCTGAACAGTAAAGATGGAAGGATGGACTCTGTTTGAGCTTTAAACACTAATAGAAGCTCTCCATCAGGTCCTGCAGCTTCTGTACCCCCTGTTCACTGTCAGAGGCTCCTAGTCCTTTAAAAGGGGGTAACAAATGCAGTGAGAAATGAGTAACAGGGGTGACAACATTTACAGTAAAGTATTTAAAGATAAAAAAAAAAAGCAAGAAAGGCATAGCTTTTGACTCTCTGGCTATCAGCAAGCACTACAAACAAAAAGGCAGAAACAATCCCTGTTTCCATCCAAGTTCAAGGATAAACAAGACAGATATTTCCTAACAGCAGCAAGAATAGCCCTGTTTGGGAACATTTCTGGCATTACAACCAAGGGCAAACCAAAATGAGCTGACAATTCTTCTGCTAGAAAGTCAAAATCATATTCATGCTTTGCATGCAGTTTGTATTCAATGTATCACTTGTGTGGAGTCAGACTTCACATCCCTGAGAGGGTCAAATGCATTTCTGAATTGCTCTGATGAGCATCTCCAATGTCTGAGGAGCGAGACTCAGTACCATTGATTTGCCTTGCTCCTTTGCTGGTGAGGTTTCATCTCAAGGGACATGATCTCAGTGCTGCACAAGATTATCATCTTTAACAGAGGAGGGAGAGAAATTCTCGTGGTCAAAATGAAGCTGCTTTGCCACTGATGGAGCTTGGTGGCCAACAAAACACATGTACAGGACTCAGAAAATAACCATCACCCCCCAGCCATTCCTGTTTCCACGCCCTTGCTTGGTACATTGGACACTGTCAGTGATTTGCCCAAATTAAGCAGGACCCCAGCTCAGAGTAATGCTTCCCCCTCACCTTGACAAGGAGCCCACCCCAAGTTATTTTGGGTGAAAGAAATATGGCCTTTTATTAAATAAAAAGAAATGCAAACCAAACCTCAAGAAAGTGAAGGGTCCTGTGTAGCAATGCACAGGTGCACTCAGGGAGCATTTTTTGGACCCTGAGCTGGTGGCATGGTTTAGCCCCAGCTGTCAATTAAGTATCACACAACTGCCTGCTCACTCCCCCTCATTCCCAGTGGGTGGGGGAACAGAATCGGGGGGGGGAAAAAAAGTAAAAAAAAAAAGTAACATCCCCTTCCCCCAAACTTTTGTGGGTTGAGATAATAACAGTTTAATAACAGAAACTAATTAAAATAATAATGAAAATACATTTCAAAAAAGAAAAACAGCTGATGCATGATACAATTGCTCACTGANAGGAAAAGGTAAACAAGCAAGCAGTACTCCCCTTTTACAGGCTCAGTAGGTCCACACCACCAGCTCCCTCCAGCCTGCAGAAGAGCATCTCCCTCCCACGCACCTGGCTCAGCAGGAACAGCCCCAGCTGCTCATTGCCAACATTCATCTGGGGAATTTGGGCAGCTGATTGTGTTTAAGACTTTCCTAAGCGTAAGCAAAGAGAGAAGTGGTTTGTTTTGTTTTGTTTGTTTTTTTCCCTTGACACTAATGATCCTCTTTAAAGTAGTTTCACAGCACAAAGCCAGTCGGGTTCAATTTTTCTGTNGGGGGGGAACAGAGTGGGGGGGGGGAAAAAAAGTAAAAAAAAAAAGTAACATCCCCTTCCCCCAAACTTTTGTGGGTTGAGATAATAACAGTTTAATAACAGAAACTAATTAAAATAATAATGAAAATACATTTCAAAAAAGAAAAACAGCTGATGCATGATACAATTGCTCACTGACCAACACTTATCTGATCCCCAAAGAGTGATCAGCCCATTCCTGGGTAACTCCTCACAGTTTGTATCCTGGGATGATTTTCTATAGTAAGGAACATCCTTTTGACCAGTTTGGCTCTGCTGTCCTGACCATACTCCCTTCAAGCTTTCTGTGCACCTCCTTGCTGGCAGAGCATGGGATACTGCAAAATCCTTTATTTAGGGTAAGCACTACTGAGCAACACCCAACACATCAGTGTGTTATCAATTTTATCCTCATACTAAACCCAGAACACAGAATTGAGCAGGTACTTAGAAGAAAATTGACTGTCACAGCTGAAACAAGGACTGCTGGGCAGACTACTCCAGTAAGGGATAACCAACTTCAGGGAAAAAATACATTTTTCCTACCTGTCAAAGCACAGACATGTCTGTAACACCTTGAAGAACAGGGCCCTAGCATTGCTCTGAGTGTTTTTCTTCTGCCAAAAAGAAGGTGAACAAAGCCAAAGCACAGCAAGGAAAAGGTAAACAAGCAAGCAGTACTCCCCTTTTACAGGCTCAGTAGGTCCACACCACCAGCTCCCTCCAGCCTGCAGAAGAGCATCTCCCTCCCACGCACCTGGCTCAGCAGGAACAGCCCCAGCTGCTCATTGCCAACATTCATCTGGGGAATTTGGGCAGCTGATTGTGTTTAAGACTTTCCTAAGCGTAAGCAAAGAGAGAAGTGGTTTGTTTTGTTTTGTTTGTTTTTTTCCCTTGACACTAATGATCCTCTTTAAAGTAGTTTCACAGCACAAAGCCAGTCGGGTTCAATTTTTCTGTAGGAAAATCCCCTGCTCTGTTGTCCTTTAGGACAATTAATTTTAAGTCACCGCCCTCATCAAAGCAGCGCTCTAGCCAACACACCTTTGTGCGATTCTCCTCACCTGCCCTTTGGCATCTTCTGACTTTCACGCTCATGCCAGACTGAAACCCAAACTCATCTCCTGCCTGCCTGGGTGTGAACAACCTCCGCTGCTCCAGCCGGCGCTGCTGGCAGGAGGGAGCTGGTGCCAAGCACCTTTCTGCTGGTGAATGAATGAATGAATGAATGACTGCACCCCAGGGCTGGGGGATGAAGTAAATCGCGCTCTGAAGCTGCACCAGCTTGTGTCGTACCTCGGGGACATGGAACAGCCTGGAGAGGGAGGGGTGATGGCTGAGCTGATGAATGGCACTGAATTAGATCTGGTGGAGCTGTGTCCAGTAAAGATGCCCATGTACAGACAGAGGCCTCTCATGGGTGGGCTGAAATAGGATGTGGGATCCAGGACGCTACAATGGGCATCATGCTCTAAATTGGGACTTTAGCTGCCTTGAAATTCCGCTTCCATCTGAATGCAGTTCCCAATGCAGGCTGACTCTGGCAATTCATGTCTGGACCTGTTCCTGCACAGTCTGATCCATAGCCCAAGCCATGCAAAAATAACCTGCTTTTAAATGGCTTAAGTGCGTGCACAAACAGAAGGTTAACCAATTTACTTTAACAACATCTTTTAGTCAAAGTGTAGCTGAAATGTGCCATTTCCTTCCCCCATGGGATCAGGCTGTGGTAGGGGGTGGAGTGGTGGTCTGCATTTCCACTTTTGTCCCTTTTCTGCTGCTCACCTCCTGCTGAAGCCACTGTCATCAGGTATCCTGGCTGGGTTTTGCTTTGTTTTCTCTGGCTATGACCCGCGGTAGCAGTTCTCAGCTGCCTCTACAAATCTGCTGGCTACTGGGCAAGACAGAACTTTCCTGGGCTTCCCTTCAAATACAGCCTGGGTGACACAGGGAATCTCACTGAGTGCCTGACAAGGGCTAATTGCATCCTTTTAATTAAGTGACCTGCAGCCCATGCCGTAGGTGCTGTGCTGCTCCAGAACATGTAGCTATTCACACCCCAGACCTAGAGGGGATGGTTTTGTGGCTTCCTCTGCTTCCCCACCCACACGATGGACATGAAGGGAGCTCCCCGGGCTGCGCGCAAGGGGGAACGTTCCAGGGAGAGCAGAGAAACACCCCACAGTGGGACCTTTCACTTGTTTAACACGGTAAATAGTCACTGATTTGGCTCAATAAATGAAGCCAGGCGCGGGCAGGCCGCCCGAGGCTGCGCCAGGGATTCGTGAGGCGGGAGAGCCTCCTGCTGGAGAGACACGGCGCGGGATGCGGGCAGCTGCCTCTGCCTGCTGTCCCCACGGAGTGACAAACACCCTTTACCGCTCATTTTTGGAACCACTTTCTTAAGTCCTTGAGGCTGCGCCCCTGCCTGCTTTCCACCTCCTCCAGCCGTTATTCCTTTGCCTCCAGGAGCTGAGGCTTGGCACCCCCGGGCACCCCTGGAGGAGCCCTGGGATGTCCAGGTGGGGGACACTGCTGGTGCTCAGGGCTGGGGCATGCCAGTGACATCCAAAACCCTTGAGAATGAGGAGTGTTTCCTGGCGTGATGCTGGGCAATGCCTTGGCTGTGTTACAGCCACGGGGCTTGTCTCCATCCTCTTTTCCTGACATTGCGCTCTTCCTGGGACTCCTGCCATGCAGTTAAGGAGAGGGCAGTGAGGTCTGGAGAAAGGCAGCAAGGACATAGAGTCACAGAGCAATAGAATTGTTAAGATTAAAAGATCTCTTAGATCATTAAGTCCAACCATTAACCAGTACTGCCAAGCCCACTGCTAAACCGTGTCCCTGAGTGCCATATCTACAGCTTTTTGAATCCTTCCAGGCATGATAATTCCACTGCTTCCTTGGGCAGCCTATACCAACGCCTGACCACCCCTTCAGCAAAGAATTTTCTCCTAACATCCAATCTAAATTCCTATTGCAGCTTGAGGTCATTTCCTCTGTCCTGCCATTTACTTGTTGTCTGGGAGAAAAGACCAAATCCTACCAGGCTACACCCTTCTTTCGGGGAGTTGCAGTGTGTGACGAGATCTTCCCTGGGCCTCCTTTTACCCAGGATAAAACCTCCCAGCTCCCTCAGCTGCTCCTCACAGGACTTGTGTTCCAGACCCTTCCCCAGCTTTGTTACCCTTCTCTGGTCATGCTCCAGCACCTCAGTGTCTTTCCTGTAGTGAGGAAACTGAACACATGCTAAGGCATGGAACAGCATCCCACAAAGTAAGACTGAGCTCAGACCCTGCAGCCAGGCAGCATTTACACCAGTTTTAGCAGTTGAACTTGATGATCTTAGAGGTGTTTATGAACTTCAAGAACTCTGTGATTCTGTAACATAGTAGAGCTTCTTAAAACCAGGTGGTGCATGAAGGGAGGTGACTTGTCCTGGTGTTACTCCTCTGTAGATGTCTGCTCCCAGCCCTGGTTGAGTCAGACTAAGTGGGTTGCTGGCTGGAGCCAGCATGGCTGCCCCAAGCAGGGCCAGAGGAATTTATCTGAGCTCTGGACTCCAACAGATGAATGCTGGGGCTCTGCCAACACATCTAAGGCATCACCACTCCCAGATGGCTGCTCTGTCCCTCTGCCAGGAGGGACATCTGCCTGGGCTTCAGTCACCAGAAGTTGCTGCTGGCCTCCCTGTGCAAGTTTGTGTTTGCTCTCAGGTGAGAGGTTGGACTGTAAACCCAAGCTGCAGATGCAGATGTACAGGAGGATGTCCAGAGGAGCCATCCAGCAGCCTGCAGCAGGGAGTGGCCCAGGCACGTGAGGGTGGTGACACTTTGCCCACTTCCACTGCTGCCAGCACCTGCCAGCAACTTGTTTGCACAGACATCAAAGCTGAGGAATGAGCATTTTGCAAAATTACAGCCTCACCTATTAAGCACTGATTTCCTACAGCTGAATTCTGATAAATGCACTGTCTTATTCGATTTCTTTTGGGCCATGAAGTCCCATTCCCTCAGGGATGCCCCTAAACCTGATCTCCCTGTTCTAGATAATTGCCTTCTCACTGTTTTTTTCCAGAGTGGCTTCCTGAGATCCAGCATAGGTGAACGCATCTCCTTTTTTGGCACCCTAAAAATGCATTTTCTTTCTTAGCACGGTTTGGATATCCCAGGATCCTGTGTTGTACATACTGCTGTGCAGTGCCGACCTGGATAAATTCCCTTTGAATCTCACATCCTCTCTATTGACTGTGATGTATCTGAGTGTCATCTTCTTGAATCAGAGGAGCGAGTACAATTTGCCTTATTCCTTCTGGGAAAAAAAAAACCCACAGAGCACAGAGCAGCACGGCTTCATTTCCACTTTTTGACCAGAAATTAATTCCATACGGAGCAGAGAGTGGTGTAACACGAGCCCCAAGCAGGCGCTCACATCCTGGCACGAATTGCCCGACGCCCTCCTGTTACTTTCAGCGCTGGTGGCGCTCCCGGCAGCTCCGCGTGGCGCTTCTGCCGCGTTGTCCCCGCCAGCTGTGCCGTGTGTGCAGCTCACACGGCAACTGCGCACAGCTGCCTGCCAAGGAAAGCCGGCCCCGCTCCCTCCGAGCCAGCTAGGAAACGCAGACAGGGAACAAAGCAGCTGGCAGGCAGGGAGATGCGTGGGGAAGAGCGAGACCGGATTTCTTGGCTAGCAAGACATAAATCCTCTTTCCAAAGGCAACCCAGGGTTTTGGTGCGGAGGGCTTCTGCCCTTGGAGCAGGGCTGGTGGGATGGGAGCTTCAGGCTGTGCTGCTGACAGGAGTTGAGAGGAGACAAGTAATTCCTGGCGTTGCTGATAAAGCCACGTTAAATCCCATGCTGTTTTCCTGCTCTGAGCCGGCTGCTGCTCCTCTGTCGTGGGCAGAGCAAAGATGAACGGGGTGGGGGTGGGTGCACAGGAGCGAGGAGGCAGCAGGTCTGGGGAGCTGAGAGCGAACTGGCCCACAGCTGCTGCCTTCCCAGCTCCTGGGTGGAATCCAATCCGAGGCTCCAGCCGATCTGGCATGTTGTCACCTCGAACGCGGCGCTGTGGCTGGAAAAGAGAGGTGTGTGTGCTGGCGGCACCAGCCAGAAAGCAAAAAAGGTGGGCCAGGATGGGGGCGGGCTGGACCCGTGGCACGGCTGTAGCTCGAGGCAGGAGTTGGCTCCTTCAGGGATTTCTCTCTGCCTTCTCTTGCATCTACTGGAAAACTTGCCTGGAAGTCTCTTAAATTACATTTAGGCAGGATTTTTACTGTGCCTCAAACCTCTTGCAAGCAGCATACCAAAGAGCCCTGGGCTCTCCTCCTCCCTCTGCTCCCAGGGATGGACAGTGATGTCTGACAAGGCAAGGGAAGAGCAGCTGGATGACTCCTCACAACAGTGGTGCAATTCCCACTGAAACGCGGCAGAGCAGTCATCTTTTAAAGCTGTTTTAACACATCGTGCCGCGTCTGGGCTGAGGCTGCAGCTCTCCCTTGAGGTAGCAGAAGCATTTACCTCTCACACAGCTGCTGCTTTCTGTTGAGAAGCAATGGAAGGGCAGAGGGGACCAGAGCAGTAAGGAGCTGGAGATGTGCCATGAAGACCAGGCTGTCACTTGGGTCCCTTCCCACCGTACCTTCTGCCTCCTATGAACACCAAAGTTTGCAGTGGCTGAGTTCAGGAAGAAACAACCCACAAGTTTCACACATCAGGAAATTCCACGTTTACACAGGCTGTTAGAAAATACATACAACACAATAATCAGATTTGTTTTATTAAAAAACTTGCAATAAAATTCCTTGGAATTCACCATCTTAACTTTGAGAGTTGCAATATTTTACTAGTACGTAGTAACACAGTCTCACATATTTACATTATAATCCTCTATATAACAAAAATAGCCATGTTGGACTACTGAATAATGCTTCCAAGTATTAGCCACAACATTTCAGTATTTCCCCCAGCTGAGTCACTGTCTATGCTCTTTAGCATTTACAGTATCTAACAAAGCAAAAAGGACACAAAATAATAAAAAGTATGTGTCTCATGATTTCAGGCAAATCCCTTTAAGATGGTAGTTCTCAGACTCCCACGTTTTTCAAGAGAGATAAAGTGCATTGGAGAGGAAGATGTATACATTATAAAATGTCAGCAAAGAGTTAAAAGTTTATTTGCAAGACCGTAAAGGAGGGAAAAAAGGCAAAAAAAAAAAATCTTCACAAACTGCTACTGCACAGTTTTGGCAGCATGTCACAGGTAGCGGGGAGAGGGAGGGAATGAAATAAGACAACTCCAAGAAAAAGGATGGCCCATGCCAATGCCACAGTGTGACTTTGCCATGGCCTTTTGGTAGGTGTTTCCCAAACCAAAGTTGCAGCATAGCCAGAGCCACAGTGTAGGAGTGTGACCACCCTGCATCCCCCCAGCTTGCTGAGGCTGGTGGCTCTGCCAGGCAGGGACAGAGAGCTGAAGCCTCCCAGTAAATCTGCTCCTGCTGTCCAGAGCAGGACTGATTACTTTGGAGAATTTCACTGGGACAGACCACTGTCTCTGAACTTAACGAAGTTATTTGGTTAAACTGTGCACTGATCCATATGGTATTTATTTCATTTGGGGTTTTTATTCCTTTTATAACACTGGCATTTGCTGGTATGGCTTTGCTGCATGTGAGAAGAAACATGGCTAGAAAAAGCTTTGTTGCCGTCACGGAAAACCAGGATACTGCTGCTCTGTTCAGGAACTGCATACAAGTGGGATGCCACTTTTTTTTTTTTTTTGTTTGCTTATAAACTACTCTAAATAGAAATAATTCTCTTCTGGAAATGGATGGAATGTATATTTTGACAAGTACAAAACTGTTTTAAATGTTCACTAAATACAAGGAACATCTTGGTATAAAAATAACAGACCCTCCCACCCACTGTCCCCTCTTTACATATCTAATTATAAAATGGTACAGTCATTTCAGGTTCCTAACATGAAACAAGTATTGAGGATGGCATCACATACATATACAAAACATTTAGATATTTGACATCTGAAATAACTGTATACATTCAGAGCAAACAAGCATCTTGATCTGGCTATTGTGTTTAATGCTACTCAGGACCAAAGAATCAAGACATAAACAAGAAAGGGAAAACACTTACTCCTTTTTTTTTCTCTCATTTCTTTTTCCATTCATGACAGAAAGAAGTAACTTCCACCAATTCACAATTAAAATACTTGAGACAAGATTAATTTCAGACGGAAAAATCATCTGGTGGCTTTTCATTCAAAATTCACATCTTTCATTTCTTTATTTCTCCCTTTGAAATACAGCTCCTGCTTAGAAGAGTGCTTCCTTGAAGAAGAAATGGGCAGATAAAGGGGCCAAGTGGGTGTCCAGCCCAGTGGGGTAAGTGGTGTGGCAGAGGGGCAGCCCTCACCCTCGCCCTCTGCCCCAACCCGCAGCTGCCATCTGCTTCACAAACAAACCCTCCCTGAACAGTCCAGCTAGCATTTCTCATTCTCTGAAACTATCAATTAGTTCAGGCAACAGCTTGGTAAAATGAAAGCCGTGCTTATTTTGGATCAATTTCCCCTATTTAAGGAGCCTGTGAAAGCAACACCTCCAGCCTCGTTTTCCCTCAGCCCTAAAATTCCCCACATTGTGTTTCCCGCGCGCGCTAACCAAGCCGATTCACTGCCCTCATCCTGCCTGCCCCAAATACACTCACACGTTTTTGCATCTACAAAACAAACGAGTCACATGGGCTCAGAGTTCATCAGCAAAGTTCCAATCCCAGGGTCAGCACTAGCCATGATGAAGCATGGCTGTCCTGAACCTGCTGAAAGCCCATGGCCTGCTTTTCACCAAGCCCTGGAGCTGAACTTGGACAAGCTCCTTTCCCTTCCCCAAGCTGCTCCAAGAGATACTGGCAGCACAAAACACAGGAGAGGAAGCAGCACTGTGCAAGTTTGATCCCATGATCTCCTTCCCCTGCAACAGAGGCTCACCCTTGGACAAGCACTTGTGAGATGGGCTGGGAAGGAACAGGCTGGATTTCTCTGCTATTTAGTCCTGCCAAATGGATGCACCCCAACATCAATGCCCTTCTTGCAATGACTTCTTTGGGATTTGATCCAGGGGTCATTAGTGAGACCCAAGCGACCATTTATCGTAAGTGATTTCAAAAATCTATTTTTCTAAATTGCCTCTATAGTGCCTTTTTCTTTAGTGCCACAATCTCCCTCAAACAAAAGGCCTAAAAATGACAACTGCTTCTGATTTCACAACAGTACAGTTTCCATACACATATCAATGCATTTTGATATGCATAGATGTCAATTTAATTCTATAGAGTGCTTAAAGAATGAACTGCAGTGCTATGATAGTCCTGATCCTGGTTTAGAGGCTCTAAAGCAATCAGAAAATAAAAAAAGTCAAACCCTCAGTAAGTGCCAGACCTGTATCCCCAGCAGAACAGGTGAGCTGTGGGGAGGGGATGTAGACCTGGTGCCTTGCACATCTGCATGCACACATCAGGTCATTTGAGAGTGCCAAATTCTGCCTGCATAACTTTCTATGCATCCTACCTACTGAACAGACCTTTGGGAAAGCAGTTAGTGAAACCCAAAAAAATCCAAGTGCAGTTTCTGTCTCACCAAGTTTTATCCTGCAACCCAGCCTGAATGATGATGAGCCTCACTAAGGGAAATGCTTCTCCCACCTACCACTTGCTCATGGAAAAGAAGAGAAAAGTGCTTCAGATGGCAAGATAGGAATTGCTGGGAAGGGCACAGGATCAACTTAATGACAAGAGTGCTTTTTCCTGGGAGCCACACAACCCCCTGGCCACAGGCCCTGCACAGGAGATGCCCCTGGGCCCAGCCATGGCACCAGCCTGCAGAATTGTATCCGTGAACACTTGCTTGTCAGAGGGCTCTAGAGGATTTTGTTCTTTCCTGGCTGCATGCTAAAGGCTGCTCTCCCTTCTGAACAGCCACTACTGCATCCCCAGTAGCTGAACCCCACCTACTTAATGGCCAAGCTTGGCGGGCAGCAGTACCAAGGTGTGCAGGGGCACACAGAGGTACAGAATTAAGGCTTTCATACATGTTACAAACACACATCAGGGGCTCTTAACGTTTATAAAGCACCTCAAATTCACAAGGTAGTTCACAGGTTATATGTGCAAAGATTATTGTCAGTCAGGTCGAGCTTTAGGAAAACATTTCCTTTTGACACAGGGGCTGAATTATGCTCATAGAAGACCTGTTGAAAATAATGCAATTTTGGTGCAAGTCCAAAATTAATCATAAGTGTTTTTTTGAAGAAGGACGGAATAAAACATTTACTTAAGTGCTTTCCTAAGTTCAAGCTTCAGTGATGTGTAATCTGGCTTTGCCCTCATCACCACTTAACAGTGCTCAGAGCTGCAGAACACCTGAGGACAGGGATGGAACCACATCTTCCCTGAGTGAACCTGCAGGTAGAACTGGGAAAAAAAACCAGAAAGATTCCTGACCCAGATTTGCTAGGATGCCTCTTCCAAAAGGCATATCACTAACTGGTGATATGTCAAAACCACTCACCCAGCCTGGCACCCTGCCTCTGCCAGTGGCCACCTGTGGACCCCGAGGGATCAGATCTAATGTGGGATATTTAGGAAAAGTGTGTGCACAGCATGAGACCTCAATAAAGTTCCTCATTAACTCTCAGAAATAGATGCAGGGTCTGAATTACCAAATCTGTGATGCCTTTTTGAGCACAGCTCCCTTTAATGATTTTGCTGGGCAAAGGACCCAGCTCAGTATCAGCTGAGTTTCTCCTCCTGCCTCACTTTTCCACCGACTTTGCTCATTCTGCTGTGCCATGGGTGGTTCTGCTACAGCAACAGCTAATTGGTCAATCTATCCATTGAGATCAACTTAACTCAGTTCATGAAATAAAATGAAGACTTGGTGACAGCTCCTCTGAAACCCAAACAGTTTGGCCAGGAGCTCTTTGCCTGTGTGCTGAGCTACAGTGTGAATATGTGAAAGGATCACTGACAACTTGGACATCGTGTTTGTGATGCTCCTGTGACATGTAGCACCCAGGCTCCAGTGGTGGAGAAGAAATTGTACCAGTGTGTGGACTTTCTATAAGGAGCCCTTACTGTATATAGCCAGCCTCACTCCTTCCCCTGCAGTCGTTTGAAATGAATTTCATTCCTGGGTCAAAATTTGATGTAAGCACCACTTAAATCCCATTTCAGCATTATTTACAGAGCTTAAGTGGAGCTGATGCAGTACCTTGTGCAAACACTTGTGTGTAGGGGTCAATTTCAACATTGATGTGTCAGGCCTTTCCCATAGCAGCAAGGAATAGAGAAGACATAAAAGAATACGGAAAACAAGATTACAGAACCACAAATATTGTTAAGAGTGACATAGTGTACCCTCTAGAACAGTCTGTAACTTTCTTTTTTAACCAAGATTTCCAGCTGCCTTTATCTCTTTAACTGAAAAAAGATTTTCATTCCAATGGCTTCTAAAGAAGTAACAGCACATTTATGGGTCACTTTCATAGAATCACAGAATGGCTTGGGTTGGAAGAGATCTTAAAGATCATCTAGTTCCAAACCCTCTGCCATGGCCAGGGACATATTTCCCTATCCCAGGATGCTCAGAGCTCCATCCAACCTGGCCTTGAACACTTTCAGGGATAGGGCATCCACAGTTTCTCTGGGCAACCTCTTCCAGTGCCACACCACCCTTAGAGTAATAATTTATTTCTAATCTCTAATCTAAACCTGCCCTCTTTCAGTTTAAAACCTTTACCTCAAGATTACCCTGCAATTTAGGGACTAAGAACATGAAACAAAATTAAACTAAATGTTTAGTTCTAAATGGACAAAAGAGCATGGAGATTTCTTTTCTTCTTTCTATTCTAAAGAAGCAAGTCAGTCAAAATTTTAGGGATAGTTCTAAACACATTTGTTCCTGAATAAGACCTGACAAATACAAATTTTGGCTGGAAGCTGGTTTTCACATTTAACAAGAAAATCCGCAAGGGATTAAATGCAGTGAGCTCCAGCAGTTGCATTTTGAGATGCTGCCATGACACAGCCAAGTCAAAATGTTTGACCTCTGCATGAAATTTCAATGTAAGATGAATTGTTGATTCTGTGGACTGACTCAGGAGGCAGTAATGTGATTCAAATCATCTGACTCTCAACAGAAACTATGTACTCTTGTGTAACAGTAAGCTTCTTCACAGTTGAGTATTTTGACTGAAAAACCAAATCATACACTGAACAATTAACAATGAGCTTTCACCTGGAAAGCAGAGCTCAGGATGAAATAAATTATAATGTCAGGCCATTATTATTTAGGTGTTTTGATGTATGTTAGTTCTTTTATTTTCAAATTCCCTCCCCAATATATTTTGGTATATGTATCTGTATACAAATTGCAAATATTCCATTATGCTTCTGACAACACTGACAGGGACCCTGGAGGGCAACAAACCACCTGAACTCCTGTTAGATAACAAGCAGACAAAAACTGCTGTCAAAATGGAAGGGAAAAATCCCAAAGCAAACCAGGAATCAAACATTTCAAACAGCTGCCTCTTGCTCCCTTAGCAATTTCTGACACTGACAGCAGCATCTCCAGACCCTTTGTAAGAATACTGGCTCTCACTTAATGCAGAACTGTTAATAAGCAGCTTCCTGAAACCTCTCAGATCCTCCTTTAGCCCACTGATCTGTTTTTGGTCTGTAAAATTAAAAAAAGAAATGATGTTATGCTAGCTCTCTTTTTCCAGCTACTGAATTGTCACTTGAAGGAAGGACATTAATGTACTGACACCTGTGAATAGCATAAAATACAGGACAGGACTACACGGACGGAGTGATGCTTTAAGCTTTTCTTTCTCTCCTTCACACTGTACAATACTTGGCTAGGACAGAGCTCTAAGGAAAAGACAAACTAATGTCGTTTTAACCCAAATTTCTGCTAATTCAGAGCTCTCTTACAAATAAAAGCCTTCAGAATATACCATTTCCAATCCTTCCACTTAATGAAAGCAGGTGTTACATTAATGGAGGGTGCTGGTGCATCATCTTTCTGAAGCCAGCCACATGTAATTCCTGCAGAAACAAGGCAATGATAAATCCTGGTCAGATCATGAAGTGACCAGTGAAAGGGAATTCAGATTTCTGGACTGAACTCTTGAAAAAGCGGGGGTCAGTCAATAAAAACAGAGTGTCCATCCATAACAAACTATAAACAAACAAACAAATAAAATAAACAAATGCCTTTTCAAAAAACCCAACAAAAATTTGATTGAACAAGTGTAGAAAACACTCAAGCTGTCATTTCAGTTGCACGTTTAGGAGCCCCTGGAGAGTTCCACCATGGCTCTCAAGCACGTGGGTAAACTGGAAGCGTCCATCTCCCGTGTGAAGAACCAAAGGAAGGTGTGCAGATGATGAAACCACGTCCAGGCAGACACAACAGTTGCTGTATTGCTTTTCACAACCGTCCCAGTGTGGAGTGTGCAGGAGTGACAGTGCTCTGGAGGCATGTGCATGACTGGTCCAAATCCTAGAAAGCTGACTCGGTCCCTACCTGTGACCCTCCCCTGGAGTTTAGTGCTGGATCTCTGTTTTTCAAGATTTCACCTCTTCGCAGTCTTGATCAGTGGAAAGCTCCACATCGGACAGTCCAACCTCCATTGCCATAATCAATGAAATATCTGAATCACTGCTGACTGCTGGCTCCTGTTCATCTGTCAGGGTAGAAAAGACAGGAAAAGGTCATGTCTTTCTGTTAACGTGTTACCAATTTTTGCTTCTGTAGGTAGAACCCAGAGGTCTCTCCACCAATGAGATTGTGATTAGATTACAAACTTTGCTCTTATTCAATATCTGTCTAAAACGCTTCAAAAATATCCCACAATTCAAGCAATTCATAGTGAAAGGCATGACGAAAAGGAGCCTGAATGGGTAACATTTTCTTCTCTTAATCCTCCCAGGGATTTTCATCCAGGTCTTTCATGAACTTCCTCCCACCACCTGAGAATGTCGCCTTTCACTTCCTTAACCTGGCATCATCCTACTCTCCCCACAAAGATAGCAAGTTAATGACAGAGCCACAGGCACCTGGTAGAGCAACTCAGTCATCAGGAAAACATTCCTAACAGGAAAAAAAATCTGCCCAAACCCTCATTAAATGACAGAATCTAATAGGACATTTTTAAGAGGCCATTGTCTAGTCTAATGGAGGAACATGGGCATTGGACTGGGACAAAACAAATCCAGGACTTTGGACCAGGGTACCTGCCTTCTCAAGTGGCTTCTCTCATCCTTTTCTAGTCTCTTTAAATTCACTCTTTCCTCTGATTTGAAGATACCTTGCAGGTTCTTGATCTAGGCCAAAGGGATCTACCTTAATGCACCACGACCCTAAATACACTAAGAGTTGTATTGTTGATTTCTGCCAAACTGCAAATCACATAGTAGGAAGAGCAACTTGTTTTTGTTTTGATCCCACAGCACTTAACGTGTATATTTAGCAGCAAATAAAACCAACAGATTTTAAAGGACTAAAAGCTAATTTTCTTCCAAGAACAATCAGGGAAGCAAAGCACACTAGGGAGATTTTCAAAGGCATGAAACCCTCATAGGTGGCTGAGTCCCTGAGAGAAAAAAATTGATGGTTTATATTTTCAAGTGGTTTAATTACAAAGATGGTATTTATACTATAACAGTACAATGTATTTAAATCTGTGGCAGTTTTTCCTTTAGATATTTTGTTTTTTAGACAATAGAAGCAGAGCCTGATTGATGCTAAAAAGTCTAGAAGTTGAATATGTAAGCATAAGTAAGAAACATGACAGAGGAGCCAGGAAAATAATGACTCCTCACAGTTTAATTATTCACTTGAAGCTAAGTGAGCACAATTAGTCACCTCTCAAGAGCAGCATGGTTTTTAAATCTTTTATAGGAAAAACCCCCACATGTGTTTACTTGTGCTGGGATTAGACCTCATGTTCTGCAGAGAAGGCTTGAATGGGGTCTGCATTATTCAAACTGAGAGAGTCAGTGTTTTCCTTCATAATTCTTCCAAGTTTTCACCATGGATTACTTTTATACTTTCTTGATTGTAAGACAAATAATTAATGAACACAACATCTTTACATCTCTTTTTTTTTGCCCTTTCAATATGACATTAGTAAACATTTCAAGGCATTGCTTCTGACTAAAAATGTTTCCACTGGATGTGGAGGAAGTATTTATAAGCTGAATGATACATCCTGCAGACTTCAGTGGTCTTCAATGACATTGAACCTTCAGGTGAGCTGCTAGATCCTAGAGTACATCAGAGCATCTCATACACCTCCAACACCTAAAACATCATCTTTAGTGACACCTAAAGCATCATCTTTAGTGGTAACAGCTTTCTGAGTCAGAATAATGTGGTTTCAGACCACTGGATTATTTATCATTCCTCTGTAATTAATAGGATTCTTAAAAACAATGAAAATTATGCTTAAGAGCAAGTTTATATTTGCAAGATGGAGCTCCTGAGGCTTAGCCATGTTGAACAGCCTCTTGGAGCACTCTTGAGAGCCAAGGTGTTTTCCATCTGAACTAGCTGCGCAGAAGAAAAGGACTGGCTGAATCGTGACAGCCAAATGCATGCTGAAGAGGCAGGCAGAGCTGCCAACACCAAATGTCAGAGCATCCAACCAGCACTGTTTAATAATGCTGAAATGTTATTTCAAGAATTGTTGTTTCTTCCAGAGTTGCACAACCGAAAAAAATCTCAACTAAGTTCAAGACAGGCAGATAGAACAGGACCAGATTTGCAGCTCACCTACCTAATATCTGACGGAGGTACAGCAGCACACACTCTCCAAAGCAGCAAACTCAAGTTTTACTTTACAAATCCTTTACAGTTATTCACATTCTTGGATCTTAGTCTTTGCAAAGTGTGGGCTTTGTAGTTTGTCTTCTTTGGAACTGAAATGCAGGTCAGCAGGAACAAACAGCTAAAACACCCATGCCTATGCTCTGACATTGCTTTTCCAGCACTGTGATAGTGCCTAGAAACAGAAGCACTCCACCCTCCTTGCTTGCTACCAGTGCAGCAGTTCAAAATCCTAAAGCTACAGCTTTGGCAGAGTGAGGAGAGCAACTTGGACATCACCATTCTTATCCCTTCCCTTTCAGGGAAGCACTGACATTTCTTTGGAAGCTGTAGGTAACATAAGGAAATGAATGCATCCCTCAGCATTACCTGCTGGCTCCTGTAAACAGGAGTCCTGCTACTGACCCCAACGCACACGGATGAAACTCTGGGAGGCTGCAGAGGTTATACCAGACATGGATCTGTAGGTAACTCTGGCTGCAAGGTCTACAAACTGCCTCACCGTGGCTCTCCCACACATCACAGGCTTGCCAGACTGTGCTGGTTTGTTTTGTTGGGTTTTTTTTGGCTGGCTGCTCAATAACACAAGCCAGCACAGTTACTGTTATTTGTTAAAGGTAAGCAAACCTCAACTACACTGCAAGTGCCAGGAGCTTAGCCTGCGTTTTGCATCCCTGCCTTTCAGATCCTATTTACAATGACAAAGCTTATACAATCACACAGCTTCTACAGAAGACGCTCGACTCACTGTTAACAACCTTTATGACCCTTTTGCAAGTTTTCTGTAATTTGCTGTTTTTCTTAAAGTCCTGAAGTCAGATGAGGATCTCAACTTTCAGTGAAGATCTCAGCTTTCACTTAAAAATAAATGAAGCTTAAGAGGCAAAAAGGAAACAAAGTGTTTTAAAAATTAAATCTCTATTTTCTAGACAGATTTTATGTAGGAATATCTGACTTGTGATTTTAGATACTTGAAATTGGCAACCCTGTCTAACCACACACACTATCGTACTTCCACTGTGTTTTACAGCACTTCTTGCCTGGGGCAGAAAGCCTTTTGCTTCATTAAGCAAAAGGCACATCCCAAGCTGCTTTTCAGCCAGAGTGTTAGTGCCTACAGCAGGGAACTGTAGACCTCCCTGCCACATTCCTCTCATGTCAGTGAAACATAATACACCACAGCATGCTGCCTGTCCAGACAGACTTTTCCACTCACTTGTATTTCCTGACACACATTCTTTTGAGAGGTGAAATCAACCAAACTCCTTCTCTGTCCAATATTACTTTAAATCAATTATACTAGCATGGGAAGAATATCACCACGTTGTAGCAGGGTCGGCCGCCCAAGGTCACGATATGTAGGAGGATCGGACCCGCAGAAGGAACGAGGCAGGCAGCAGCATATGAAAGAAAAGCTAATGATCTTTATTCTATCTTCTTCTCTATTTTTTTCTATCAACAATTCAACTCTGTATATACAGTTTGTACAGAGGCCAAGAGATTGGTCATTTAGGTTACCACCTTTTCAACCTGGATGGTGAACACCACCATCAATCACATTCTCCTCCCAGAGGAGAAATATGAAAAACAATCTAAAAAGATACATTGTTTATGTGAAACTTTGTGAGAAAACAGGACTGCAAAGTCCAAACATTCACGAGCTAGAAAACTGAGGACAACACCACGTCGATTTGGAAGTGGCCTACACAAAGGTGGCACAGCCCTCACTTCTTGCGAAGTGTATCAAGTGATGCTTACACTTGAATATTACAGCAATCAAACAAGGATGGAAATAGCTAAATACTCTGGTGCTTTGACAACAGTAAGATTGTACACTAGTAATAGTTAACTACTGCTGCTGCTATTCGTAACCATTGGTGTAAGTCTGTAGCTGTTGTACACTAATAAATATTCCAAAAGAAAGAGGTCAGACAATGGGTTTCTAAGAATTTGATACTGCTTGCAAGAGGCTTGGGAGGGAGCTAAGCATGGAACAGTGAGTGAAAAGTGCATTTACAAACCCATTCCTCTGCCAAGCATACAGGCATGGGCAGCAGCTGAGATATACCTGCAATGACCCACTCAAGGGTGAGAAACAAGCTGATGAAACTCTGGTGGACTTTGCACTCATGGAGGCCTCACTCCTGCTCACCACTGTGCTCCTCCCGAGGAGGCCACATCCCATACTCTCCTTTGATGTCCCTAGGACAGGGACAGTGCCATGGGGCTTTCCTAAAATTGCTCCAGCTTGCCTCAGAGGCTGAGACTTCCCCCAAGCTCACCGAGCTGTAAAAGCTGTAAAAGTCCATAACTGGGCTCAAATGTCAATAAGCAATTTGCATCCAGGAAATCAGCAGAAAAATGAGACCACACTAAAATGTTAACAACAAAAGCTTCTTGGCATTAAATATATATCAGGTTTGTCTAAGATGGCACTTTTTCCCTTCTCTGGACCTTTGGGTAGCTCTCTGCTATTACACCCATTTGAAAATAAGCAGAGAAGTACTACTATTCCCTTCACATCCTCACTGTGGTGAAACATATCTTATTTCAGAACTCTTCAGTTTGCAGAAGACTTAAACAAAGAGGATTTAAACAAAACCATGAATTCCCTGGTGTTAGTTATGCTCCCAGATCTAGACAAGTCTCTAAAATGCATGCATTACCATGAGCCTTATTCCAGTTCAGGGCTCACTTCTTCTAAGCAAACATTCAGATGTGTCCAGAAGGATTTTGCTTCTTAAGAAACCAGAAATGTCACCATCTCCTAGAGCTTTGAGGACTTGATCAGAAAATACATCCAGAGTCACTAGAGGCATTGATATGTTATCAAAACACATTCTTCTCAGCTTGAAGCCACAGAAGAATGCCAATGCAAGCAGTGCTATTCAGATTTTGTTTCCAGTATAAGAACAACCAGGACACAATTCATCGCATTTGATTTATGACAGAGACATATCTAGAGTCTTCTATTTTTCTTTGTCTGCTTATGAATGCACTTTACCATTGCAGAGTTTATTGTTACCTCCTACTGTGGCCTTGCCATTGCATCACTTCACTGTTCATAGTCTAAGAGGAAGTACATCTTATGAAATTATTACCTCAAAATGGCAACTTCTTTCACAGCAGTACCAATTAAATTTATCACTAAGACCCCTTCTTTTAAAAATATTACTGATTGTTAAAATTATTCTCAAGTTAATAATCTCATACTTTTCCTTGGATCATTTTACAAGTCTCAAATTCCTTCCATATAATCTGGAGAATTGTAACACTTTAGAATGGGCCATAACTGCACTAACATAACATAAAAATCCTGTTAAAAAATGCCTATGAAATCTCTAATGCAAAAGAAACGGGGGGATATGTTTGAGGAGAAAGGGTCATAAAACCCCTTTTTACTAATGCAGTCCTTCTGTACACAGAGTCTAATAAAACAGATGAAGTTTGGCCGGCTACAACTGAGAACAGAGCACTGGGGAAATATTTTATTGCTGTTCCCTCGGATCAGAGGGAGATTTATCGGAGCAGCAAGAGGAACAAGTACTTGCGTGTGGTAACTGCTTTTGGAAGGAAAGGTTAGAGTCTCTTTTGTAAACAACAAGCCAGAGCTCTGTGAATGTACTAATGGCAACTGAGCTTCTTCCAGGAGGTAAAGCAGATGATGTCTGAAACACTTTGCAAAGACTACCCAGACACCAGCACGCAGGGAAGGTACCACATGCCATGACCTGGCAAGATTAATTCAAGAGGACCCCTAAGTAGTTGAGAGATGTGATAGATGGGTCTGGATACGACATAAAGCTCTGGAGGCTCTCCCAAAGTAAACCTGTTTTTTTTCCCTTACCACTGAATAAAAAGGCAACAAAATTTCTTCCCTTAATCTTTTTCTAGGACATGTGGTTTGGGAGAATATACAGCATCTCCTAATGAAAAACAGCTAAAAGCATGGTTCCTTGTCTTTAAACATCCTGCAGGATGAAGGGCTAACATCATCATCTGGAAATCACATCCCAGCACCTCAGGCCAAACTTGGAGAATTTATCATTAATATAACAAATTTTCTGAAGCCTAAATTTGGAGCATGTTGTACTTAAGCAATAAACTTTAACACCAGTTACCTGAGAAGACATTTTGTGCTTTGGCAAGACCAATAAGCTCATTTTCAGAGAGAGTGCAGAAAGTATCAGGACCCAAATGCTTTATCCAAAAGAAAGAAAGAAAAAAATCCATCCAAATAAGGATATATAACACAGGGAGCAGACAGCAAATACATTTGCAGAAAGCTGAGCAAAAAAAGGGCAGAACACACACCAGATGTTATTGTATGGAAGCAGTTGGGTCCAACTGGCTGGAAAAGTAAAACTTCTTGTTTCCCATTGTATATATTTGTATATCTATCTTTAATGAGCACATATTAAATCCTTGAGATTTTACCCAGGAATCAGAACTCAGCCTTTGAAATTAACAGCACATATTAACATTATTTTAGTAGTCAACACTTTGGAGATCAGTCTCCTTTCTGTGAGAGACTGGTTGACATTTTGGGAACTTTTGATCAGCTGTCTTAGTGGGGAGCTGCCAACCTTCTCTGTGATACATCAAACATGCCTCTGCCACAGATGGCACAAGAAAATGTAATATTTTTGCTTTCAGCATTATTTCCTCTTTGTTCTTACTCTAATGGGTCATGCTCATCATGTTCCTGCCCTGGGACCAGCAGGGAAACTCCTTCCATGGCCTAGATACTGCAACATCTTTCTCTTTTCCATGACTAGACTTTCCTCTTTCCCACTGGAAACTCAGTCAAAATTTGGTCACAAAGATTACCAGAACAGTCAATGGAGTCATCATACTGTCTCTTGCACTTTATGCTCTTGGATCAGCTCATCCCCACACTGAAGGTCCTTCACAGTTTATCTGCATATCTGGTCCTCACAGAATCATAGAGAGCCTTGGCTTGGAAGGGACTTTAAAGATCCTCTAGTTCCAACCCCACGCCATAGGCAGGGAAGCCACCTATTGGATTTTATTCACTACAAAGTGGTTTACTCCATCTTTGACCCCATATCTCAGTCCCACACTCTTGTCTTGTTTAACAGACAGACACAAACCACTCTACTTCCTTCACAACAGGGCATCCAGCCTCCTAAACCTTTGCAAAGCTGCTTTTCCTTTCTCCCTCCAGGCTTTCCCAATGCCTAGAAGGAGAGAGGACAGTGGGATGCTGCTGCACACCCTCCTTTACCGTTCACCACTGGCCATTCTCAGTGCCCAAATACTGCACCAGGTGCACCTCAGGTGAGGACATCATGTTCTTCTGATCCCTTGGGAAGTTTCATAAGTAAATGTGGAGGTATTTCACTCACAAAATAACAAAAATATTATTTAAAACATGCAAAATTATTCATGTCCTTGATTGAAAATTAGAAAATGACATCTCCCATAAGAAGGGAAAAGATTAAAAAAACCACTGAAGCACAGGGGTGCAAGTACATGACAGTTTTGATTTTCAAGTACCTTAGCTGCCTTTGGTAATAAATTACTGCACTCAACATCTGCAAGCTGTCCCTGCAGTAACCATGCTGTTATACATCTAAAACATCAGGTGTTGTGGTATGGGGATATTTACTTGGTTTTCTTAGCAGCTGCTGAAGGACCAGCGCTCCTTGGTGTTACTGCAAAACAATGAGCATGAAGTGACAAAGTTACAGAAAAAACATGCTTTGTCATGTCAATGGTGTGTAAGGGATCTTGCAAGGATTATCCCAGTACCATGGTGAGGCATGGAGAGACAAACACCTTTTGAGCAGTGAGCAAACACTTTTACTCACATTGCCAGCCATTCAAAACTCTGAAGGGACAGCAAGTGTGAGACAAAAGCAGAGCTAAATGCTGTATGTACTAGTGTGTGTCGTACAACGCACAGACTATTGGCAGGCTGGCAGAATAAAGAGACTTTTACATCCAAGCAGTATAATCCCATGATTTAATCCTGTGCATCTCAGTTTTCATGGGCTATCCTGGGGACTGCTACTGTGAACTTTCTTATCTATATTTTAAAAACCCGTGTCAGCAGTGTGCTCTGCTTCCAGCAAGCCTGAAAGAAGCAAGTAACAGCCTCACTCAGATACTGGATTGAATGAGAAGGAGTGTTATGGTGAGAGGAATTTCAGTTCTTGTGTTCCTAAGGAACATCAGATCATGCTGCAGTGGTATCCCCAGCTGGATACAATAATAAAGCAGAAGACTCAACGTAAGGTAGTGGTTTCCAAAACGTTTTTTTCTGGTCTGACCATGCAGTAGAGAGCTGTGACCTCTCCTTGGGGAACTCCATGGCAAAAAGCAGCTGCACAAAGTCAGTTGAGATTGCTCCTCCTCAGGACTGCAGGGAAATGCAAGAAAGCATTTGGTGCTTGGAAGAGTAACATACCATGGGCACAGAATGAGACTAGGACATAGAAGTGGACATGCAGCTCCTTGTAGGATGTTAGGAACTTCTCACTCTTCCTTCAGGTTATGTGCAAGGTGGCTACTAGACAGTGAAAATCCACACAGGAGAAATTAATGCTGAGAACTTGATGTATAACATAAGACTGCTGTGACAAACTCCCCCACATTTCTGCCTAATCACTACGAACTGCTTCCTCAATTACAAATATGCACACAGCTGTAACAGAGAACAACAGCTTGCCTCAAAGACAACTCCTGTTGATTTTTGAATGAGGGGGTTGGAAAAGCTCACATAAGTCTGCCTGAGTTTGTCTGTCATGGCAGCACATGCATGATTTTCCAATCTGTCTCTTTAAATACCTTCTACTGCATAAGCTCTCAAAAACTCCAGCAAAGCACAGTATTGAGGAAGCAGATACTAAACTCTCACAAGCAGCTACACCAAACATCCTTGAGCAAAGATGTCACAAAACCACCTGTGCATATATTAGAGGATTTAATGAGCAAATGCACAAGGAGGTGGCTGAAGAGCTCAACAGTGGTGGAATTACTTGAATGAAGAGTGTGTGTATCTTCTCTCCCCCTCTCACACATGATCATGCCTTCCTATCCAATGCTGCTAACAACACTGGGCTCCACCTGAGATGCCAAGACCATTCCCAGGATGACGGGGCAAGTCCTTAGCCCAGAACTTCGTGGGCTTTAATTTTGTGCATTTAATTTTGCAGTAGGAACTCCCTCCTCATCATGCATGTTGGGGACAGTGAACCTTGGCTGAAATTTAATTCCACTAGAAATACCCATAATAAAAATTTCACCCAGGGATGTCTTTCTCATTAGATATTAAAAAAATACACACAGTCATGAAGTCAGAAGAGAAAAATTCCACAGAGGTGGTAGAGGAACCTGCATATCAGATAAGTAATTTTTACTGCTGTCACTAGCAAAATACAATTTTTAACAGTTACCAGCTTTGAAGCTAAACTTTTACTTTAGGGGAAGAACTTTCTTTTTGCTCAGTATAAGGAAAGAACATGCCTGAGAATGGGCCTGACTGTTGCAGCAGCAGCTCCAGTGCCTAAAGGAGGGCACAGCTGTAGGACCACTGTGCCTGACAAGTCAGAGCAGATTAGGACAGCATTCCATGGTCGTCCATCTACACACCCTTCAGCATCCTCTATGCTACCCAAGGGCTGCCCACAAACAACAGACGTGTGCAGAGACCCTAACATTGCATGTCAGCCTTTTTCTTGTTACCCTCTGACACCTCACAGCAAAATCAGTGTCCCTCCCACCAGCTCACACACGTGGACTTGCAGATATTGACCATTTCTAGCCTCCTGCCACATGCTCAAGGACTACCAGGTACATGTCCCCAAACACCTGGGAGATGTTGGACCAAAGTACACTGCTTAGGCTTAAGATTAATTCTTGCAAGTCCATAAAAACAGAGAATACTTGACAGAAACAGCACAGAACTGTTAAAGAAAATATGTGTTTGAACTTTACAAGACTATCTAACCTGATTTGATTTCAACAGCTTATTTATATATTGTCACAGGGCATTGTCACCTTATCTACTTACTGTAGCTCACGACATGAAGATTGATTCAAGTGCAATTCAGCTGTAGACAGATTTGTAACAAGAGAAAAAAAAAAACCAAAATCATGGAGCCCCACCAATTTCTCAATGACTCTGTAAAAAATCCCAGTTTAAAAGCAAAGAACATGCTTTTCAGTCTCCCAGACTCCATGGGGTTGTGGATGTAGTCCTTCTTGATGGTGCGGCACCAGCAATAGTAAATATTCTGCAGACAGGGCTGATGCACATATTAAAACAAAGTAAGAATCTGAACAGATCACTACAGATATACCCTGTAGCTTTACTATTTCTGACAAACAGATAGCTTTACAAACAGATTATAGAATGATCAATTACATAAGAACATCCTTTTTTTTTCATATAAAAGAAACAATTTCTGCTGTTTGTATGTCTGTTAGCAATGAAGGAAAATAATGTGACAAGCTGAAGTGTCACCCCTTAACTTTATGAGAACTGCAGTAGCTTTTAAAAATAAATTGTAGGTGCTTTCAAAGCACTCTACCAATTTAAATCTCTGCCCTATGGACTTCTTACAGTATCCATACACTTCATCTTTTGAAGTCCCTCATTAAAAATTCTGCAAGAAAGTTTTCTTTAACATCCAGTTTCACAGAATCCTTACGGAAGGAAGTTTTAATCCTAATTGAAAACAGTGTACACTTAATTTTTAGTGCCCCCTGTTCAGATACACTCTTGGTAGGTACTTGTATCTGATCCTTCCTCATACTCACACAGAAAGGCCAGTTCTGACCTTTACTGACCACTGAAAGCACTTAAGATTAAGTACTTCTGACTTCTGGAGCTTTCAAAAATGTCTCATTTAAACTAATTAACCTCAAATACTTCAGTACTCTCAGATTTTTCTTCTCAGAAGCCTTATGTGATGATGTTTTAAAACAACAGCAGGAAAAAGGGCAGACAAGTGTAGAAACCAGGCTTTGAAACAGCTTCAGTGTAACAGTACCTTTAACACAGGGAGTACTACTCTGTACTTAGAGTGGAAGCTGTGAGAGGCCTGCTCTGCAAGGGATGTCCTGGGTAGCTGAGCCTACTCTCCACAATTGTAATGGCTGCACGACACAATCCCTTTCAGATTTGCTAGCAATTAGCATCATTCACTGCACCAGCTCCCCATCTACTTCATTCATCCCTGTGCCAGTGCAGAACTGCAGATGGGTGGCAGCTAAAAGCCATAATACCCAGCTCAAAAGAGTCCTTCATGCAACACCAAACCACAGAGATTTTTTTTTCCAATGTCCTACAGTGACAGAGGAGTTCAGCTGCTAACTCTCTTAAACATCACAAGCCTATCAAACCTTGCAACACATTTTATATTCCAGTGTAATTATGCAGCTTTTGAACAGCTTTCTCCCAGATCTGATCTTCCCTGCAGCCTACTCAATAGTTTCACTATCAGTGATGTATCTACAGCTGTGGCCAGTTCTGACTTAGAAGCAAATCTGATCAAGACCCCCAACAGCAAAATGTGAACATTTACACCTAAAAGTTTGTAACTTCTCCCTATTTGGATAGCCTGTGTACTGGGAAGGTCTTTGTGTGCCACTAGGTCTGTGGATCAGCCTTTTGCAGAGGGTGCAAATTACTCAGACTGCTGCTGGCATTTATGGACTGGCAGGTAGGAGATGATACTGTCAGCTGGTAGGATCTATAAATCTCATATAACTGGGACAAAGTACTAGCAAGAAAAATAAAGTAGATTTGCAGTCTGAAACAGCCCATGGTTTCCATCAGGAACATCTCTACAAGGACTTCCTGAAAACTTCAGCAAAACCACTCAATTGAATTGGTCCATGTATAGTTGCTTTAATGGGAAACATGTCTCTTTTCATTAGTTTAGAAACAATAAAAAACCCCAAACTCAGAAATTATAGCAAAAGATTTCCTTTTGGAAAAGTAAACCTTTTTAATGTCCTTTGCCTCTTCTTTGGGTTGCTTTCACGGTTTAGTTAGAAGATTAGGCAATATTTTTTATCTAATCAAAAGCATTCCACAGGAAAGAAAAATGAGCACATTTAAACCCCAGCACTAGCACATGAAATGAAGATTAAAATATGACTAGGAGGGGTGCACTGTTTGTTTGGAACAGAGGTGTTCAAAATGTTACTTGTGTCTTGTGGTAGGGGTAGTGCACCAGATAAAATTCCAACAAGCTTGTCTGAGTACATTAATGCACACTTAATACACTCACAGAGAACACATGAGTACAGAACAACAATGAAAAAAAGCTCTCAAAGGAAGAGGTCAGCTGTTTATCTTGTTCATTTTGGAAAATTTAAATCAGTTGATGCCAATCTCCTTTTAACTGGAACATTCCTTTGACAATCCTGCAATAGCTCAACATTTTTTTTCCCCATTAAAAATAAATCTGATGTGCCAGGCCTGGTCTGCTACACTGAAATATTGTCTGAAAAAAATTTATGAAAATAGCTTTACGCAAAGAAGAAGAAAAATAAAATCAGCCTTTACAACAACTGAAACCAATTTGACAATTTCAATTTAAAGAGTTCAAATGGGAGTCTCCTCCTGATCCTGTGTCTCCTTCCTGCCTGCCTTCCTTCCTGTCCAAAATGAGCTAGTTTTAAAAAGAACATGGCACAGTTTTTCTTGATGAGGTCTGAAACCAAGAGTTTTGTCTCTCCAGCCGAAAGCAAGAGTGCACACATATTCCCTCCTCATTTACCTACCTCCTTTTACTTCTTTGCTCATGGTTCCCACAAGCAACATGGCAAAAAAGTGAGTTTGTTTTACTGGATTGCAAAATGCTGAATGTGACAAAACCCAGAGAGGGGCAACCAGAACAACAAGGCAAAACTAACACTGCAGAAGGAACTCAATCTCACCTAGAGGCCACTAAAGCTGGCTAAAGGGCATCTGAGGATAATTTCTCACCTGCAAAGTGCCCTTGGAGTCTTGGGTCTGGCTGGTAGGAAATCCTGCAGGGACATTGACAGAAACTGGTTTTAGGTTATATAAATCTAGGGCCATTTAGCATTTCCTTTCAAATAAGCCTCCAGTCACAGTGTAGTTTCAACTGAACAACTTCTGGCATCAGCAAATCCCCTCCAAAGCCCAGCTTTTATCAGGGATGCTTGCTGAAATGCTCATGGGAACATGAGAAAGGCCAAACAAACCCAGGATATCCATTTTTCAAGTTTCTTCTTAGAGCAGTGGATGGGAAAGGTCAATTTAAGTTTCGAACAAATTGCAGCTGGAATTTTACTAGCAAATATGTTCATTAGGTCACTTGGCCACCATCACTAGCATCAAGACCTCCCTAACACCCTACATGTGAAACTCAAATTGAAATGGAATAACTTAAAACCACTGTTTCTCTGCATGAAAAACATTTGTCTCTGTTTCAACTTTTTAAGTTAATATATAGTCCTGTTCCTCCTCCTTTTGTGTTCTGAGCATTCACACACGTCAGAGAGGCAGAAGAAAGGGTTTTTACCCTATATAACAATACCTCCCTAGAAAAATAAAGGCAACAAAACCACTCTAACCACCTGGAAACCAATCATGTAACTTCAACAAACATAAATGCCTTTGCACTGTTCATTATTATTTCCCTTGGGTATGCTCCTGTAAAGTTAGAGTCAAAACTCTGTGACATTAAGTTTGGTTTTAACCCCTTTTGCCATTCCTTTTTTATTCAAGTTTCTTCACTTTCCACTCCTCTCACTGAAAAATGGTCATGGTCAAGGAGGTTCCCAGGCAGTTCCAGAAAAAGTTGGACCCCAGGAGCCTTTAGAAAAGATTACATTGTTGGCATATTTTTTATCTAGTCTGGAAAAAGGGCTTTTAGAAGCTGAGTTTATAGTAAATTTTAAGTTTTTAGAAGGGAAGTGGTCTTGCATCTTTCAGTCACAATCAAGCAAAACCTGAAGGATTCATTTAGGAAGAAAAAAGAGACAGAAGGAATTAATTACTGCAAACATATGTAATTCTTTCTGCCCTGTGGAATATGCAGTTATAATAGTTTAACAACTCGCTTTTGAGGGTGGAACAACTGAAAACACAGCCTTTCTACCAAAGCTTTCCTCCAAAACTGCTTCCTTGGAAGTGCACTCCTAGGCTGCTGGTTTCTCCACAGCTGGAAGCATGTTCCATCTCCCAGAGCAGGTTGGCAGAAGGTCATTTTTCTGAAATTTCCTTTTTTAAGACTGACAGCTATTCATGAGCAGAAAGACAATTTGCTGGTGCCACTACCTTTTCAAAATGCAATTACAGGGAAGTAATGAAGTTTAGTAACACCTTAGCTGAATTCAATATCCTGGGCACTCGGGGGCAAAATCTGAAGTCAGGTTTCTCATGCATACGTGACACACCATATTTGGAGGCTGTCTCCCAGAGAAACCTTAGCAGCTGAAAACACTGTGGTACTTAATTACCTGTGCGAGGAACTGGCAGATTTTAAACCCTCTTTTTGTGATTTTTGCCCCCCACTGAGATGGTACAATTTAATAAATTTAATAAAGCTATTTCAGTTAAGTGCTTTTCATGTTCTGACTTTGCCACTGGCACCCTTATTCTATACATTTTCTCTGCACTTTTCCTGTAGGAGTATTTTTCACATTGTCTTATAGCACCATGCTACCTAGAGAGAGGAAAATAGAGCAAAAATTCACAGAGATCTCCAGGTAAGTTGTTTTGCACATTGTGTATATTAATACATGGCTTAATTACTGCCACCCAACAGAGCAGATGTTCTTGCCTACTCCCTCAGATATGTTAACATGAGTTACAATGAAAAGAACAGTCAAATTCATTGGCACTTGCAAAAGACAGTTACAATAAAAGGCCAATTTGAGTGGATATTCATTAATGAAACTCTGATGCTAGTGTGCACTGTGCTGAGGACAGCCTTGAGTATATTCCCCAGGATATCAGCCTTGCCACTGGAGTGGCAAAGATGGCGTCTAGCTGGGCAAGGATATATCCATGTGGGTTCTATTTTCAGCATCCCTAAATGGGAGGGCTTATGCACTCCTCCCATTCCTAGGCTCTCAGGCAGGAGAAAATCCTCTAACATGCGTGCCAGAAGTTGGAGATTTCCTCTTGGATATTGGGCTTGACCTGTTACCTCCTTCTCTTCCAATCAATTCCCATTTTCTATAAATACCCATAAGCCAGTTTCTCCATCTGGCCTATCAGTCTCAAAGCATCAGTTTCAGGCACTGTCTTCACTTAAAATTTCCCACATCCAGAACAACAGAAGGTCCAGGTACTAAGAAGTTAGAACTCTCACTTCTAGGTGAAATGGCCTGGTTACTGTGACAACTCCGGAGGATCCCTGAAGCACCCTAATTTCTGCAGGGGTTGGAGGAAAGTGATGAAAAAATGAGTAGGATTTCCCTAATATTTTATGAGTAAAAACCATGGATTTTTTTTTTAATTTTTTTTTTTTTTTTTGAGGCTGAAATCACAGTGTGTTAGAGACTGTGAAAGTTTGAGCTGTTGCCCCTACAGGAGTCTGGAGAAAATTTAGAGCAGAGCAGCTCTGGATGCTTCTTGCAGGCCAAACATCTCCTGCAAGACTGTTTTTCTACCATACAAAAAAAAAAATAATAATAATAAAAAAAAATCACATAGTTACATGCAAACTCCCCCCTCCCTTTCACTTGATCTCTTCTAAATGCAACTCTTTCATGTTTTTTGAGAAGTCAGAATTGCAGGTTACAACACAAGAACTACAGGTGTAAGCATGCACATGATCCTTTAAATTCTTGTGAGAAACCAGTCAGCTGCCTTGTGCAAACGATTCTCTTGCACCTTCACAGGCTCACAGCCTGGATGAATAAGGAGAAAAACACTATGTACCAATGACTGGAAACACTTTATCAGCAGAGCTCTTGTCTGACTTCTTTCATTTGAGTTACCTTCACTAGGGAGCACTAAGGCTAAGGCACACTCATGAAGGAATGCAGCCAGAACAAAATACATGCAAGCAGAATCCAGAGTGACTGCTGCAGAAATGCCACTACTTTCTGAGTGCCTCCTGTAGCTCAGCCTCTTGTTTTTACTCTTCAAGAGGCACAGCTGCCTTTTCATTGTCTCTCTTTTCTCACTAAATTTACAAGCCCTGTTTGCTCACTGTGATCTGCTCCTACCTGTGAGGTTTCTGGAAGTGGGTCCATATCTGTGTATGTCCTGACTGATTCAGCAGACCCTGACCCCAGTGGAGGTCTCTGAGGTCTGCACAGTACAGGTGAACACTACTTTTACCTTGCCTATCTGAAATGACAGCAGCAACCAGGCACTGACTCTGAAATCCTCCCCTTTCTCTGCCTGCCGTACTAGAAAACCACTGCTCTGCCATACTTCACATTTTCAGGTGCTGATCCAAGCTGGATTCCTTGTGCGTCCCATTTGGTTCTGTTCCTGAATTGATAAGAAAAAGATTCAGAATCAGAGTGGCACATTGTCTCTTAAACAGCACTTCCTGATGATTTCAGTGGAGGCTTTTGTGTAAAAACTGATGAGAATAAAAACTCCACAGATGATAGAAAAGTGAACATGAGTCCTAAATAATCAAGTCAATTGTACGCAACATATTGAACATCTCTTGCAAGGCAAAGCTTTTGCTGTCAAGTACAAATCAAAGAGATTAGCTAGTATGAAGTCATCATTTTTATTTGCTGTGCAGAAATGCTTTGTATTTCACTTCTCAACATATGGAAAGGAGGAGCAGTTTTATAACAGAAAAACTTCCCTGTTCATTCAGAGTCTGGCAGGAGTCTCGTAGGTGTGTGCAGTAATCCAGAGCACATTTTTAGTACCAGCTACACTTCACTTGGTGAATCTTTCAAACCACCAGTGCTATGCTGGCATCAGTGTTAGTCCCAAAACAATCTAGGAACTCAGCTCACTGCAAGTTTCAGTTCATGACAATTATTTAGCACAATATCCACACAAGATTTCAGTAGAGCCACCAGGACCTATGTCACACACCAGGCACACAGGACCCAATCTGCTCAGTCTTTAACTAGGTCCCATCAGTATTCTCACTCTGGGACAGTATTAGGACTTGCTAATGCATGTGCTAAGAACTTGCTGTATTAACTAGTATCTAGGGAGCTTTTCCCACCTTTCCCTCCCCCTTTACATTCCGCCTATAAAACCCCACTATTAATAGCAAGGAGGAACAGTCAAGTGGTTACAAGACAACAGCAGATCAGATTCTCATCATGCACCTTCATCCACTTCCAAAGGCTGACTGTTCTTCTCAAAGACATTTTAGACATACACAGATCAAAATAATTACCTGAAAAGTTATATTAATAGATTTAATGAAGAGCTATCAGAGAGATTTGAAAGGGTCCTAACAGTCACGATGAGCCGTACGTTGGCAGGGTTTTATGGAAAGAACAAAATGAGAGGCATAAAAGGAACTGCTGATATTGTCTAGGCTGCCCACACTGTTGTACAGTGTGCCAAACTCTGTGGACTTTGTAGGTGATATGACACCTTGGGGGAAAGTTTGTGGTTTTTCACACTAAAAGTCCTGCTCATGTGTGCACTAGAATTATTTATGGATCTTCCCCCAGCTACAGAGGTAGTGCTAGTGGGATTTCTGAGGCCCAATGCGGTGGGATGAGACATCCCACTGAATGGAATTTAAAAGCTTGTCTGAACTGAAAAACTGGAAGTATTTATGAAGAGGGCAAAGACAGTGCATATTACTTATTGCAGAAATTAGTAAGTGCTTGAGGGAAACAAATGACCATGGATGCTACAAAAATTAAAACTAACTTTCACCTGCTAGTGTCACCATACCTTTAGAATATCTAGATGCTACTTTCTCAGATAACTACCTTTTTTAACCATATCATTCAGTCCCAGCTGAGCCTGACCCCAAGAATATTGCAATGGCCTCCTCAAATCTTAAATCCACCCTCTGAAGCTGGTGTAGCTCAGAGATCCTTCAAGTTCAGATCTTAGCCAAGTCCAGCTCACACTCATATCATATGTAGAGCAGAAAATTCCACCTGCACTGAGATTTCCAAAAAAGTTAGCATTTTGCATAACTCACTACTAAAAATTAGGCACCACAGAGTGCTATGATGCATTATTGTGGAAAAAGATCCTTAGGTTGTCTTCTTTCATATGCTCTGGAGAGCTGAAAAAGTCTGAGCAGTAAACTCAGCTGAGAGGAACTCTTATGTATTTCACACCATTTTTCCCCATCCACTTCCCTCCTGTTTTTTGTTCCAAAACTCCAGTTTTTCACTTTTTCCATTAATATCTTTTCAGCAACCTGTTACAGAAATATATTACAATATGTTATCCCAGGATCCTACACTGTATCCCACCACAGAGAGCAAACAGTCACTAACACTAAATACTGAATAGACTTTGAGCTGTGGATATGCTCAAGCATATGACTTGATGGAGGTTTGGATCTTGCTAAAATGCAGCTGAGAGAAACTGATGGTCCATTTTAAAGTGCTCAGTGCTACTAAACAGGAGATTCCTGGTTTAGCAAGGAGCCCTAGGGCTTAGTCCCATCCAGATGTTCCTAGTACACTACATTTCTGAGGGCCCCACAGATATCAGAAGCATGGGGAGCAAAAGGGAGGGAGCGAAGGCGAGATGTCTGCTGAGCATACACACAGAAATAAGAAAAGCACTGGCTGAGTTCCAGAAATTGAGATCTGGCCCCACTGAAGTAGGGAGGAGCTTTACCACCAGGGGGACAGAATTTTACCCAATGTGAACAGTATTCTGGGAATACCCTCCCTCCAGACACACTGTGGGAGGTCTTCTGGCTCTGAATATTCACTGGAAACACAAAAGGGAAATGAAACCCAAACCAAGACAACAATACCAGAATGATTCATCAAGAGACAAAAAAGAATGTAACAACAATGAAGTGAAAAGTGTTGCAGAAGTGGGTGGAAAGAAGGTGGCAAGTCCTTTACCTCCTGGACCACTGAACTTTGCGAGGAACAAGGGAGTATGCAAGGACTTGTGGTGCTGGGTGCAGGAGGCCACATCAAGGCTGCACTGGAGTCTTGGAGTCTGCACAGATTCAATAACAAGGGAGAAAAAACCAGCAGTGCAGATTCAGCCTTGGAGTAGGCTCCCATTAGTAATGCTATATAAAGAGGCCAGAACCTAGCAACTTCAGCAAAGATTCCTAGGAGCAATCAGCGTCATCACTTCCAAATTCCCAGGCAGGCTAGTTCACAGAAAGGGCACGCTCAGCAAGCTCTGCAGTTGTGTAACTGAGCATTCTGGATATGAAAAACACAATAAACAGACACAATGCCTATAAAGTTCCATCTCCTCTGACATCTATGACCCAGTATTTAGCCTACAGTTAGCATTTGGATTCATACCACAACTATATTTAAGGTCCTGGATGTTTCCCTTCTCACTGCTTTATGAGTTCAGGTTGCCTACAATGTCAAGTTCTACCTTTTAGACTCCCTGAACCCTACAAATTCACATGAGGCAACTAGAGAGTCAAATTCCCATAACTGTTGAATCTCAGCCCCTAACTCCCAACCAAAGACCTCTTCTTTGCTGCAGCTCTGCTGCAAAAAGGGACTAAGTGGCTTTTCTGGGAACTATTACAAAATGCACCATACTGGGTGTGGGGATGACAGCAGGGAAACTCACACATCCATCACTGCCAAATATTCAAGTATTGCATTGCCCTTTAGATGAGAAATACAGATGAAGATGCACATCTACACATCAATGATGAATGAATGACAGCAGCTAACTAAGCATTAAACCAGATTTCCCTGAGTGACTGTGTGACAACCACAGCATAGGCAGGCTTTTGGAAGGTCTCAAGGTGCTTTGAGCTTTTCCCAGGTCTTCCTTCCTCTCAAAACAACTGGAATTCCTCCTTCCCCATCCACACCTCTGAAGGTGTGAGGTTCACAACCTTCCCAGAGCTTGGGCTGTCTGCCAGCTTTCTCTCATATAACCAGGAAAAAAACCCTTTTTCACAGTCCTTCCCTGGGCATGGCCAGTCTCCTCAGGTGATGAGGATCTCCTGATGTTCCGTGGAGTTTGCTGTCTGTGTGACTGGTCTTGGTGCAAGTTCCTCATCCATGGGCTCTGCTGTCAGCCCTCAAGATTGTCCCATCTTCAGGTCTATTGTCCAATATCACCAAAGGTAAGGGGAAAAATGGAGGGTAGGGTAGAAAACAAAGGGCACCAAGGCAAAATCAAGCATCTTTGTAGGCCTTGCAGTATTCTGCTGGCTTTGAGCAAGCTTTTCACCCAGTTACTTAACTTAGCTGGTAATTTGGAAAATGAATTAAAATGTGTTTGTTCCTTCTGCCAACTCTTGAAACAAATCTGGAGGGAAGACAGTGCCTGCAGAGTTACTGAGCTCTTGTGCTCCCTGGCAGCTTTAACACCATTGTTACCCCTGGTGAGAAACCAGAAGAGCAGCTTCTCAGCCTGACAAGATCCTAGGATGAAAAGCACAGACTGCCCCTCGTGCTGGGCTTTGGAGCAGGCTGCTGACTTTTCCAACATGTGTCATGCAGCTGTGTGTGTAAGGAGCACCCCACAGCCCTCCTTCCTGGCCTTAAGAATGTGGATCTTGCAGAGAACTGCAGGGCAAGGACCATTATCCATGCTTGCTTCTGGAGCCCTACAGGGCAGAGCAGAGAGCAGTATTTAGCCCAGTCTTCATTACACTGTGGTGCCATCTTTCCTTTGTGTTTTAAATCAGCCTTAAATGCATTTCAAAACAATTACTGGAAGGAACAAAATCCCATCTTGTTCTGAACAGCTCTTGCCAGCACTCAAGGAGACTTGAGGAAACTGAATGCCCCCAGCTGGCAGGCTGGCCATGGAAGATGGCTGGGATTATAACCTTGCTGTGCATCCCTTGCTAGATCCAAAACTTAGACCATAAAAGGACCAAACCTGAAACCTGAAATCCATGAAACAGAATATAAAAATCTGTTTCTGGGTCACCTGTATCTGAGGTCACAGGTTCAGTGTTTCTACAAGTTATTTTCCCTTCCATGACACTGGCTACAACATGAGAGAAAACAGGATTATCAAGACTCTCCACAGAGTAAGAGGAGTAATGTAAAACCATTTCAGCCTAGTGCCATCATACCTTTTACACATAATATTATTACTTATCTTCTTTTTCATGCCCAGGCCCATAGCAGTACCCAGAAGTCATTGAAAATGTACATTTTTTCCAGAATCTACACAAACTCTATACACAAACCTGTATTTTATCACATTCTTCTACTTTCCTTCAAGTACATCTGATGATTTTCTGTAATAGTCTTGTCAATACACCAACTGGTATCAAACAGGTAGGTATTTTCTACTGATCTGCTATTTTACCTAAAAATGAGAATTTTTAGCACAGTCCTCACTCAAAACAGCTGACAACATTCCTTTTAAACTGTCAGAAGCAGATTTTCAATAGAGAACATAATTTTTAGGAACAGAAAGACAAGCAGACATTTTGAGAATTACTTGTTCAAATGGTACCGCTTACACATCTTACACAAGTGAAAACTAAAGACACTGAAAGCACGTAAAATTCTCCTTCTGTTTTTGTTCAAATCATCTGTGTTGTTTAACTGCACTCAGGCTTTCAAGTACAGGAACTCTGACCATCAGTCCAGCACAGCAGAACACACGATAATTAAATTTACTTACTCTGTGTCTTCCTGCTGGGTTTAAAATAAGGCCATTGCTCCAGTGAAAAGCACTCAAAGGCTGCTCACTAGAGATAAGTTTGTGGTGGGGGTTTCTAGACATTTATTTCAGTGCAAATCCTGCCAGAAATTGGCACTTACTGCTTGTTGTGAAGTTACCCTCGCCAGCCTGGGGAAAGGAGTCCACATCTTGGATGACTTGTAGCACTCCCACGGCGCGGGCCGGGGGATCCAGGGCCACCGAGCTCTCGTTCACCGTTATGTCACTGGCGCCCGTGATCTGGTTGGTCGGTGGGCCTCCTATGGATGCTTCCAGGTCTGGAGGGATATCATCCATGCAATCTGCATTGGGCTAATGGGAAGAAAATGGAGAAAAATCGAGCTCCTACCTGATAAAAAGATTCAATTTACTTCTTACCTCTTCTTCGGATTTTATCGCATTATTTCAGTATTGAAAATGACAACATATAATGAATAAACACACAGAGTTTGTCATCATGTACTTAATACAATCTGTTGGAAGAGAGACCCAAAGTATGCCATGGAAATATTCAGTATTAAACTGTGTCACCTACAATTGCTAAACATTCTTATTTATACTTTTGAAAGGGTTTGGGAATGTGCACATTAAAATAGTAACTCACTTATTGGTATTATCTGCTCAACATAGGTAGATTGCTGAATCAGATCACAAATGTAAACAGAGATAGAAGCTGAAGGAGAATGATTATCTTTTCCTGAAATATACATTTTACAGAGTCAATATCTGAGCTTACAGTAATAAGAATTCAAGAAGAGCTGCTTGTGGGTGCATCTATGTGGGTGGTGCAAAACTAGAAGGTATAGCTGTTTATAAGACAAGTTTCTAAACATCAAAAGATTATTTCCTTTGCTAATACTGTATTTCCTACAAAATACAATTATGAGAAAACAAACAGACAATAAGGGGAAACTGAAGAGCATTATTTGATTCACAGTCTTTCTTGCTATGTGAAGCAAGACCAGTGCCAGACAGACATAGCAAGACTGAGCTGCAATATGCAGAGGCCCGGTTAAATTAGGAAATATTAATTTGTTTCCATTTATCTTTATTCTCCAGGAGCCAGACAGCTAATCTGGATCGGCCACTTAGGTTTCCTCCAGCTTCAGGGATTTGAAACATTTTTGCTGTGTGATTCATCCCCTAGCCCTAGGTATGAATTTCTCCCTCTGCTCAGCACTAAGCAGAGACAGGGCTTAATCTGCCAGGCTGGAAACCTGACATTTAGATGGCCAGTGTCAGGGGAGGTGTACTCTATTTGGTGGGCCTGATTTTTACCTAAGCTTAGTTGTCTCACATCCCAAGGCACTTTGGAAAATCTCACTACCTCCCTATCTCCAACAACAGGCACCAAGAAACTAAGCAAAGGCTTAAAGATGATACAGCAAAGGCTTAAAGAGAGATTTAACTTTAAGCACAAGAGAAATCCCCTTGATTCAAGCACAGAAGGTTACCATATGTTTACTTTTTTTTTTTCCCCCCCAGAATCAGGAACTTAGCATGTTTTCTCTTTTTCCACACATTCCCTGTCTGATTGTTGTCACCTCTTAAGTATTTTTTTTTCACAAGTGTTCCTAATAAAAAATGACAGGCAATTTAAGCAGTCTTGTATCCACAAACTGAAGTTTGGAATGAAAACTAGAATTGTTGCTGTCTGGCTCCAGTCTAATCCACAAGTAGCAAGAATGCCTCAGATCTGGGATAAAAAAGGCACATTCTACACCAGGTGTTAATGAAACTCATTGAATCTCTCCTTTTCCAAGTGAAGTACCAATCATTTATCTGTAGGACAGGGATCCAAAATTATCCCTTAGATCTATCACTCTTTCCCTCTCTCTTAGCCATTATAAAACAGTATTTTCAGAATTTCATTTTTAATTAAATTTACCTTTGATGGCAGTATATATTAAAAACAAAAGGTCTATTTTTCCTTTCTCCTATAGGAAAAGTTATTTCAATTTTTCAGGAAATGAGTTGTCTGTCCTTTGCTCTGATTCCAGTTATTCCTAGAATGGGGTTTTATTATAAACTTTTAAACCTTTTAAAGAAGGGGATTACAATTGAAAACATTAAAGATGCAAAAATAATATTGCTTGATATAATTAATCCCTTTACTCCTGAATTATTTCAATTGAAAAAAAAAAAAGCTCAAAACTAAGCAGTATGCTATAAAACTAATTATATGAAATACTGATCAGAAAAAAACCCCAAACCATTATGGCTTTGGCTGCCAGAGTGACCCAGATACTGTTGCTAAGTTTAATTATATTGCTTTCACTTGTGCCCTCCATGCAAGTGCTTTGAGAGCACAATTCCACTAAAGTCAAGGGAAAGCTTTGTATTGGCTTCTGAGGGCTTGGCTAAGGCTCTTAGTGAATAGCTTCAAGTCACACAATCTGCTGCCAAAAATGCAGCTGACTGCATATCCAGCAGATGTTTGCAGAAAAGGGGGAGAAGCAGAGGGAAACTATTCTATGTGATATGATTGTCCCAATAGCAATGTAGCTCTTTGAAAGTGAAAGACACTTTCACTGGCAATCCATTTCAAATAGTGCAGGTGTAAATCTGAGCTGGTTCTGCCAGCAAAGAGTGGAAAAGGTCAGGCCAACCTTTTGCTGGTAGAGAGTTAGTTAATAATCCTCTGAAGCTGCTGAGTGCTGCAGAGAAAAGTGGAGGTGTTGGGGGTGCTCAGTGACTGTGAAAATGAGTGCAGGAGTTTTGGTGCCTCACGGCTGCCTGGGGAATCTGAGCTCAGGGTAGATAATATTTTAAGTCTCTATTACTTAAAGTAAATGCAGAGTTTAGTTGTGAATTGAATAGAAACATGTAGATATTTGAGGTTTAACCAATCCTTTCCTGGAAAATCCAAAGTTTTCCTGCAAAATGAAGCACTGATTTAAGAGTTGCATCACCTCTCAATATACTAAAGGCAATATACATACTTAGCAGAAGAAATAGCCAAACTGCTCTGATGTATTACCCTAGCTACAACGCCCTCCTTCTTTTTTCCCCTTTGCATGTTTTTTAGTTTGGATTATATTAGGTTTATTAACATATCTGCCTGCTTCCTTGTCTCTTTGAAACTGGGTCCTCTAAGAATGGCTGTACCAGCTCCCCAGTATGTTCACGTGAGCTGTTTTACTTCATAGAACTCTCTCAAATGTGAACTGGTGCATCATTGAAACTTGGGGGGCTGTTTACTGCACCTGTTAATGCATCAACTGGAGGTGTTTCAGTATTGAACTTCACAAGCCTTGCCCAGTGGGGGAGAGTGACTCACTCCTTCCTGGTGAAGCCTCTGAACTCCATGATAGCTCCAGTTGGGAAACTGTATGGCAGACAGGGCATACACTATCTGAATGCAAACAGGCCACTTAGAAAGATCAATTACTTTGGCAGTTTCCAACCACATCTGAATGTTCCAAATAACAAAGAGCTTAACAATTTCTTGTATGTCATGTGTTCCACCACATGCTTAGTAACTGGGAGAAATGGCCCTTAAATGGAATTAGGAGTACAGATCTTGCTTCAGATAGACTTTAAGAGAAATCTGACAGAAAAAGGACTTGCTTCCCTAGAATGAGCAATTAGTTGTTCTTGACGAGTATAGCAGAGAAAATTTTATTTGCAGACTTTCTGCTTTCAGATTTGAATCGAGGGCATGATTAAAAAAATAAATCCAGTCCTGAAAGTTATGTGAAAGATTCTATAAATCCACCAAAACACCAGTGAACAATCTTCTGCTCCACCAAGCAGGCAGTCCCAGACACACAAATCCCAACCCAACCAAGCCCCATACACACACTCTTCCTTGCTAATACAAGTGGGGTGCAGGACAGAGGTAGAGTCAGACATTTCCAATTGCACTTCCCTTAATAAATCAATTAATTATTCAATAATATAGCAGAAAGAGTAAGATGGGAACAGACAGGCAAAGGCTAGGGATATATTCAGGTGGCTGGTGTTTCTCTTCTGCCCTGATGGGCTGCTCTGCAAAGTGCTTACCGGAATCCCTAGAGCTTTTAGAATATTCATTTTACACATCGGGCAGGTACGATGGTCTAGCAGCCAGGGGTCTACACAGGACTTGTGGAAAAGATGCCTGCAATGAAAACCAGGATATCTTAATCCAAATGCACCACAGCACAATGTACCACTTAGTATCAGCTGATTCTGAATTCCTTTAAGTGAGAGTATTTCAACTGGTGCAGTTTGTGACCTCTGCAAGGACTGCAGAACGAGGTCCTACGCACACAAGGCTAAAATGATTCCTGCAGCAACTCAAGCACATGTGCACATTTCAATGTGTTTGGAATAGAAGACATACATATTTAAAGACCTGGGGAAAATATACAAAATGCATTAGCAAACCCCATATTCTTTAAATGTTAAAGGCTGTCAGTAAACAAAAACTGCTTGCTGGTAAAGGTAAAGATCATGTTAGTTTTTCTTAATAGTTCTACAGACAAACCTGATTACACATAATTTAAATGTGAAGCCATTGAGGGTCTAGTATTTTTCAGGATAGAGGCAAAAAGAAATAAATTGAATTAGAAAAAAGGAGATACTTTTCATTTAAACAGAAAAAACCATTACAATCCTTTTAAAAATATTCTTTCTGACTTCCCTGGTCTTTAGAAGATTCCCATCAGAGAGAGCTCCTACACAATTCCCTGAAGGAATTGTTGCTAATCCTGTTCTGAGTCTGAAGCAACCACCAAGCAACTATGTGAGCCCTGTAGCTACTGGGCACCAGTTTTCCTAGACATTAATCAGGTGGAGGAACTGAAAGTTTCTTGTTTAGCTTTGCCTTTAACACACTGATAATGCCTGTGGAGATCTTTAGTGTGTGTACCTGACTGGCAGACTGCATTCTCTCTTGAGAACATGTTCTGTTACTAGGAATACTAGGAAACATTTCTTAACCCAAAGGGTGGTCAGGCATTGGAACAGGCTGCCCAGGGAAGTGATATCTGAAGGTATTTAAGATGTGTGGATGTGGCACTTGGGGATATGCTTTACTGGTGGGCTTGGCAGTGTGCTGGGTCTGTTGTTAGACTTGAAACACCTAAATATCTGTATGATCCTAAGGCTCTGCCTGGAGCATGGCACATACCAGTCTCTACAAGGAAATGCAATCCCTGAGAAAGCCAGAGTCACCTAATGTACCAAAGTAACTCTAAATATTTAACTGCTACTTATTCAGCTGAGTGGGTCAGCAGACGTATTGTGTTACTACACAGCAAAATATTGCATTCCTGTGCTTTGTATCACCTCACACAACTATGGGAAAGGGCAAACATATTTTTGGAAGTTCAATCTAGTCTAATTATATCAGCTGGCTGGGGTATCAAACCTCATTTGATCCTGTATGTCAACATGATTAATCAAATGAAGCATTGTGATATATGAAGTTTAAGCCACTACTTTACTAAGGCTACTAAAGTTGGCAGCTGTCCTTCCAAACAAGACCTGACCTAATGGATAACAACAAATGAACCAGATTTTGGTCTCTGTCCTGCTTAACATTTCCTTCCTTCTATCTTAGGAGGGGGATATTCAGCACATCATCAGACAAGCATTGTGAATAGGTGAAAGCATAAAGATACAGTTGTTAGGCGTGTGTAATTTTACATTTAAAAGTCTAACCAGCAGATTTTCTTGAGTTTGTTAATTCATGGAGGGTACTGAAAGTCTATGTCTTGCCTTTCAGCTACATGAAATAATGATGAAATTCTCATTAGTGAACCAATTCTTGTTAGTTTTCTTTAATTGTATAATCAAATTCATAAATATGCTTATTGGCAAACATTTGAAGCATGTTTGTGCCAAAATAATCAGTCTGTTTACAAAACCTGAGATATTTATTAATCTCTCAGAAAACAAAACAGATTTCCAAAATCTGTTTTGAATACAGAATACGTAATTTCCACCAAGACATTTTACCATAGACCAGAAAATCCCCTTTCATTTTCAATTTCCAGCTTTGAAAGCCTCAGTCAAACTGGGGTTCATATTAGAGGATTTAATGATGTTTGTTCATCATCAAAAGCTTGGAATGCCTTCATGCCTTAAAGACTTTAAAATCTGATGTTCAGTGTTCCTAAAGTAGGCTTCAAAAACAATATTCTAAAATAAATCCTAACAATGCCAAGTAATTTAAATACATGACAGATCTTGTCACTTTGCACTTCTCAATACTAATTTAGCACAGTGTATTATGACTCCATTAATTTCAGATTTAATATGTACTACAGAAGGAACTTGATTATTTGACAGAAATCCACAGAATAATGGAATGCTACTGAAAATCAGATAAAGATTTGCCTTTTAAAATTTTTGTACTGCATTGCACAATTAGAGCTCTTATGATATATGTTTTGAACATGTAAACATTTGTGCAAAAAAGCAAGGTGGTAGGCTTTGCAGTTTTGGATTTGAGAGTTTATCAGGTATAGCACTATGTACCTATTTATGACATTCAACAAATTGTAAACTGTTTTATGTTCTAAATGCAAGCAAAAGAAAGGTCAGCATAAAGTAAGACAAGAGCAACTGCAATATTTCACTGTCACATGGTAAGACAAAGATGTAAAAATATCGACTGGAACAAAAATCCCTCCCTTTGCAGTTCTGACTGATGCAAGTTTTAAATGGAAGGAGAGGACAGAGCCATCATGGATGATTTCAGAAGTAATGACCCATACAGGGAAACAGTAAGAGATGTTTCAAACTCAGGCTCAGGACATGGCTTTGACAATCAAAGTCAAAGCTAGAAAAAAATACAGGGTTTTTTTTCCCTGTTGTGTGCAACCACATTCGTTGCAAAACAATGTTGATTTGGATGGGTTGAAAAGTTTCTCAAAAGAACTGCAGTTCATGAGTTGATAGAGAGGAAGGTGAGATGTTGTCACAACCTCATACAAAAAGGTTTTCATAAGGGAAAGGAAACAACCATTCTCCACCTCCCCCAGGGATAAGCAGCACAATGATCTTGTTTAAACTGCAGCAAGTGAGATCCAGGTTACACAATAAGAAAGGCTTTGCCACAGTCAAGGTAATGAAGCACTGGAATAAATTATCAAGGGAATTTGCAGTCTTCATCCTGGGAGACTGCAGAGTGTGTTGGAAAAAACTGCCAAGAATGACACGTGCCTGCCAGTGCCCCTGTGCTGTTCCAAAGGTGGTGGCCTCCTGGGATCACTCCTGCACTCTCCTGTGGCTGCACAGGGCTGTGCCAAGCTCAGAGAGCACAAAGCAAAAGAACCTCAAAGTCCCAGAGCATTCCATTTACTATTAGCTAAATAGCACTTCACATTTTTTTAACTAGACATTGCTTTTGTTTGAAATGTATTTATGTTTTCTTTAAAGATGCAATTTTAGTCATACAAGAAAAAAAAATCATGTCATGCTCAGTCCAAATTTATAATATAATATTTTACAATAATTAATAAAATATATAATAAAGATTATAATATAATAATAATAATGATTATGATGATTTTAGGACAACTATTGTAAAGTGTACAGCTTGCCAACAATTTTGAGAGTTTTTTTTACTCTTCTCCTCTCATCTTCCACTCCTAGTCTCACCTATGCAGAAAGAGAAGAACATCCCCCCCATAATCCTAAGTAAGAGCATCAGTTGCCTGGATTAGACATAGGGCTGAAGTAAGGGATTTAGAATTTTTGTGAGAGACTGAGTAGCACTGTAGTATCCAACAGGAAGGTCTGAGATTTTGGGGTGTGTGTGTACAGTATTATTTACTTCTGAGGAGGACAGAAGAAGGTAATGATGAGGGTGAGAGGAAGGAATCAAAGGGAAGAAGGTGTGTGATGAAATAATTTTCACAGAAAGCTAATAAAAAGAGAAAGCAGGAGTGAAAACTCTGAAATCACAGTCGTTCATGGAGTGAAGGTTCAGGGGAAGAAAACGAGCTGAAACGAGGTCAGAGAATGTGTTTATTGGTGAAAGAAATGAAACAGCAAAAAAAAGAACCTATGAGGCATTCAGCAGAGAAGGTGAAAAATGTCTTGCCTCTCTACAGAAGTTTAGTAAAGTTAGTAAAAGCTCAGTAAAAAGGCACACACTTGGAGCAGCAGGACCAGTACCTTCTCCAAAGCTAGAGCAGAAAAGACAATGGTGTTTTGAAGCTGGAGATGGAAGACAAGCAGAATGAAGTAGGGCTGTGACAAGAGATGTCACTCTGGGAATAATGCACTTGGTTACATTCCATCTTGTTTCAGTGCCCCTAAAGACAACTTCAGAGATGTTTACTACCACTAAACTAGCTGCAAGTCAATGCTTGTTACTTTTACCAAGTGTCATTCCTTATTTATTTAATACACTCTGTAGAGTGAAGCATATTACCAGAGTCAGTTGTGGGAACTGCCTGACAAAGAGAGGAAGAAGCACAAGTCAACTTGGAATTCTCCTCAAGCTTTTCAGAGTGGGGTATATAAAAACAGCTATCCCAGTGCCAGCAGAAAAGAGAGGACGTTTGGGAAAACAACCCAAGTCCTAGTAAACATGGATCTATTTGACTCCAGAGCTCATCCACTGTTATACTGGAGGTTTAATGAGGTTCCCATGTTAGAAACTGCACATGGCTCAACTGAGGATGCCGGAGCAGGAAAACTACAGAGTCCTAGGTCTTTATCAAGATATAACATACTCCTACTCACTTCACAGAAACAGAAATCAATCCACTTTCTTTTCTGCTTTGGATGAGGAGATGACATTGAAAACAGCAGAAAGAATCATGAGTACCATTTCATGTTTCAGCAGCTCAAACCCTTGCAAGTACGTAATGCTGCCCTCACAGTTTGTGTAGCAGGAAAGCCAGGGTTGGTGAAATAGCTGCTTGAGAAAGATCTTTGAGTTTTTATAATTCCAGACTGCTAAGGCTCAAACTATGGGTATTTTACAAGACAGTTCTGCTACTGTTACCCTTTTAGCATGAGTCATTTTCTGGGCGACCTTTTAAGTCAGCCAAGAACTAAACACCACCTGTTAACTCTGTGTTTCCTATTCACTTTGCTTGAAGAAATGCTGTGGACGACAAAGGCTCATTGAATTATGAGGTGGGACACAAGTGAAAGCTAAAGCTTAGACATATATTTAAGCTGTTGTTGATCTACCTCCAAACACTGCCTGTTTCTATCAGGCAAAACTTCCAAGCTTTATTCTGCTTCTGTGCAAACAGGCTTGATGCCAAACCAAGCTCCACATTCTTGGTAATTTCTCATTTTTCTGTATTTCTGCTTCATGAAGTGATGTGTTTGTGTCTGCTTGTAGAAAAAAAAAAAAGAGTTTACATGCAATTTGTCATTGTGGGGGATTTACAGTAGGTCAAATTTATGATTAATCTGTTGCTTTGTATTAGCCATTTAGTGATGGCAGTAAACAGATTTAATGAATCACATGAACTAACAGAAATGGACATCTTGTAACATTCAGATATCTACTAGGATATAACACAGGAGGAAAATAAACCAGTATTTTGGTTTCTCAAGCCAGTGAACATGACTCAGGAGAAGAAAGACATTCTATTAAACAAAATAAAATCTCTGCTCTATATGTGCAGCACTTCAGGTCTGTGTTTCTAGGGAAATCAAACACTTGCTGTTGCTCTCCCAGGGGCAATTGATACTAGGAAATTTCTTAAGAAATTGATTTCCTTAGAGAAATCCTCCATTAGGTAACAGTTCACAAATGACAATACAATAGCACCAAGATGAATACAGCTGTTAGGGGTGGCAGGAGGCTGCACTTCCATGTCACACCACTGTGGGTAGATGTGCTGTACAGGGTATCTTCACACAAGGCATGTTTTACTCTGTACGTCACTTTCTATGGCTGGGGATTTTTTTTTTTGGACAAAAGTCATCCTTTTCTCAGGCCCAGGACAGCAAAAGAAGTAGCTCAATGGGGACCAGAAGCCTGCTCTATCCCTGGCTGCTGTGGCCAGGGCTTACCTTCAAGTCAGAGGCAAATTTTCCTAAGGCATTAATTCTAAATTAAAAAACAGTGTGGAAAACAAATGAATCAAAACTTTAGTTTCAAAATCATACTGAAGACTTTGTTATAGGCCCAGGTCAGACAAAATTTCTGACTACCATACTAGACCCTCGGGGTCACATCACCACCTACACTAGTTTCACTTCATGTTGAATGAAGAGGCATTTCAGATATCTTTACCAACAGATTTTGAACAGGCCAAAATAATAAACTCACCCTTCCCTCCCCAAGTTCTCAGGTAATCTCATCAGTGTGAAACTGAGAGCAGAGACTGTCCTGAAGTAGAGATTATTAGAGCTAAAAGCACCTTCAATTTACCTGCAAGGCAATATCCTGACAACATCATTGGGTTTGTAGCCTTCGATACAAACAGCACAGTTATCAAAGTCTGGCTCAGTCTCCTACAGGAAAGAGAATATTAATCATATTCATTTTTTATTTTGTTAGATAATGTCTTCATTTAAGAGCCTACGTGACAAAGTAAAACAATCACTGAGGCAGATTACAAATCCAGTAATGCATTTCAAAACCAGCAAGTCAGATTTTCTGACATGTTTCGAGCTGGAAGCATGTAGATTTAGTTAGCATGTTTTTAACTTCCAGAATTTTCTGCGTCTTTAACTGAATCATCCTCTCTCCCCACCCCGTTCCATTCATAACTCTCTTACCAGCACTCCTCCCCCACCTGAAGGACACAGTAGCTAAATAAGCAATTGGCATTTCTGTTCTGCCTCATTGTCCCAGACGTCTGAAGGAATCCTCAGCACAGTTTCATTTAGTAACAAGCATTTTGAAAAATTACCTTGTCACCTTTCCTGATGGTCCTGACTTGCAGCTTGCTGATTGCTTTCTTCGCAGCATCTCCAAGCCGGCGCTGCAATACAAAATTTGCTCTTAAGCAAAGAACATCTCTTCATGTGGAAATCAAAACTTTTTTTCTCCCTAGGCTTCTTAATAATTTTAAGTACATGGAACAGGATAATGTATAAATATAAACATCATAATTCATAAGAAGGTGACAGTAGGAGTGCTACACTGCAGCAGTGCATACCAATGTAGGTAACAAGTCCATTATTTAGGTATCCTACTTCTTCCCTCTCTTTTTTTAATGACACTTGTTAAAAAAAAAAAATTACTGGTCAGTTAGCAGAGTGAATGCTGAACTTTATTCTTACATTGTTACATAACTAGTTCATGATCTTCAGCAGGATACAACCTCTGAAAGCAAGCTGTTAAGTTTTTAACCACAAAAACTCTGAATAATCTCTCCTGTCTTTTTTCCTGCAATACAGAGTTGTCTACTTTATAAATATGAGGTGGAAGCATCTGCAGTTTCTTACAGGTAAAGAAAGCAGTAACATCCTGTCCATACATAACCATTAGCTCATTCTTTACCTTTCTATCATTCCCTCCAGTGGACCATAAAGTGATTACCACGTGATGTTTCTGACTGTTCTCCTGTATTTCCAAAACACTGTTACTGTGCTGGCAGGGTCACAGCCACCAGGATTAAAGTGTGTAATAACAGCCTGACACAAAACACCCCGTCCTCAGACACTGAAGATGGACGTGCCTGCTCCTTGCAAGAGGCTGGGAACACTGCAGGGCAGTTCACACAATCACAGCCCAGCACCCTGTGCTGCAGAGCTTGCTCCTGTATCAGTGCTCCAAGGAATTGGCTACTCACTTGTGCTAATCCAGCAACAAGGCAGTCTGGAGACAGACTCACAGGCTGGAAAAGTCTTTGGGAGGTCATGTACTCCCACCCCCTGCTCAAGGCTGGGTCAACTTCAAAGTCAGAGCTGCCTTAGTCAAGTTCTGAATATCTCCAGGAAAGGATATTTCACAACCTCTGTGGATAATTTGTTCCAGTGCTTAACCAATCGCAGTCTTTTTTCTTCTCTAAACATACTAATGGAATTTCCCTTGCTGGTAATTTGTGACCATTACCGTGTGCACTTCCAGGAAGAGGCTGATTCTGACTCCTCTCTGATCATCCTTTTTGCAGCTGGAAGCAGAGCCCTTCCTCCTCCTCTGCTCCCCACCCAGCTTAGTATGCTCCCTTCACCCCTCCTCAGATGCCATGTGCTTCCATGTGCTTCTGCCTCCAGACCATTCTGCTGACCCTCCTTTGGGCACTCACCATTTTTTCTATCCCTCTCTCACACAGTTTCATGCAGCAATGCCCACACCAATGTCTTCTTTATGTTTCCACTTTGCCACCAACAAACGACTTGAACCCCTCCCATCACCTCCTCTCCCCAGCCACATTTCCAGCCATGTGCTGTTAGAGAGGAGAGAGACTTAGGGCTTTTGGTGACTCAGAAGACATTCAACTTTCTGAGCTGGGAAACTTCTGTGCCAGAGTTCAGAGGGGCCTGTCAGCAGCAAAGGTTTCCAGCTGGTGGGGGTGAGGGCATGAGGCCAAAAACGGAAGGAAACTCAAGGCAGTTTATAAGTTGAGACCTAATCACCACACAGATATTACCAGTGAATTACCACTTAGGTCTTCAGATTCAATTAAAATCCCTGGATTAAATTTAGAGAGTAAGCTTATTGGATTGGAAGGGCTGACAAAATACACGCAATATTGAAAGCAGAGTGCAATTTCAGATCTGGCGAAAGAGGTGAAAACAATCTTGGCTATCAGGAGATTTACATATGGGCTTTCCAGCAACTTAATTATTGCATCTAAAGGAGCATCTTGTAGTTATTCAACATCTCTTTCTGTAGTCCATTTTTCTTACAGTCTCCCTTAAATAAAAGAATCAAATGAGAGTTGGAAACATTTCTTGTCAGCTGTGTGGTTCTTTAATGTAAATCAAAGACAGACTGATAACACAGCAAGACGAGCCCTTATGTCATGCTTCAGAAAGTGCTCGTGATTCCTTTTTATCATTATTATTACTTCAATGAATGAAATGTCTCAGTTCTTTTTTGCATGTTCTTGAAGGGGAAAGGACAAGATTAAAAACTCATGTACATCTTTGATCTGCTTGCTTTCATGTTTGCTTTCTCTTATCTATCATAAATAGATAAGTTCATAACTCACATGTAAATGAGAGTAATTTAGTTTTTGAAGGAACAGGAATTTCTTGGACTAAAGTCGTACTTTCAAAGGATTCTCCCATTTGAATGCAAAGCATGCTATCAATAACCAATGATTTTTCCTAAAAGATAAGAGGCATTACAGCAGTTTAAGGGTTTAAAGTGAGGCTTAGAGATTTACAGTCACAAATCTCATAATCTCATTAGCAAGGCTGCAACATTCAGTACTGGACTGGAAGGAGTTAAGCATATCAGAGGCAGTGGTCTTGAGGAGATGGCAATGCTCATTAAAAAGGAAGGACAGTCACATGGGGAGCACCACTTCTGTGTTCCTGAGAAAGTGAATGACTGTAAATGCTGTGGAAGAGAAGTTACAGTGAGTGCTTCTCCCCTAATGGCCTTCCTAAACTACCACCTTTGCAGGGAGATCACCTTGTGCAGAATGAGATGCATCACCAGCATGAGGTATCAGACACATCTATCCATGAACTTTGCAGACTCCATCCTGGGAAGCATTTTCCCCAACTGCTTCAAAGATGGACATCCCTATTCAGTGGCCCAAAAACCTCATTCCAAACCACAGCCACCAGTCTTCCTTCTCAGATAAATGCTCCACATGCTGACAGTCACATACTAAAGATTAACCCAGGACATGCAAGATTCTCCTCAACTCCAGTACAATCACTACCTGCTTTGGCTTCCACTATCCTGCAAAACTTAAGGAGCCCAACCAGTTTCAAAATGACCTTGTAGAACTCTGAACAAGAAGTCAATAGAAAGAAGGGACATGGAAGAAATGTGTTAAACCAGTCTGGCACTGAAACATCATCCCCTCTTCATTTTCCCATCTCACAAACAATACTACTGGTGAAATATGAAATCTGACACATTGACAGGGTCGGGTTGTTGCTGTTTTTAAGTCTGTGCCCTGGCTGTCACAGGACTGTAACATCAGGCCATATTTTGCTGAATTACCTCTGGAACTTAACTTGTCATGTAATTCAAAACTTCTTCTAATTAGCTCTGCAATGTGGTATTTCTTGATTTAAACAATTTCCACAGCCTTTTACAAACTCTCTCAACTCTCTCCTCTTCAGGAGCCCTCCAGGAACAAGATGTTGAGGAAACAGATTTTCTTACACAAATTTCTCTTCATGACAAAAGGATTCATCATCAGGGCAGCCACCTACTTCCTGGATATCTTGTTAGGTGAGGGAAAAAAGGTTCAATCATGTGAATATTACTATCTATCTTCTATTTCCATATGTAATGTACAGTTGTCTGTGCTAGAGGTACTCTTAAAAATTAAATGTATTAAAATAAAAATTGATACCTCACCATGTTTGATACCCTGGCTATAGGTGCACAAGCCCATAGTGAAGACAATTCAATGCTCTACTGCATTAATTCCCAGCCAAGTTGGGATGAATAGGCCCTGGCATTCAGCAACAATCTTTGAAATCCGGATTCTCCACTCATCGAAATCAGGCACCTAACTGGAGTAAGCTGTGTCTTCCTTCTGGCACATAAACTTAGACTCTGCACACATGATGAACAAGAGTGGTGGCTGAAGATGTAGATGGACTATGTGTCCAGGTTTCATCTCACTGTGGAGTCACAGGAAATGACTCCAGGAGATTTTTCAGTCTTTCTAGCTGCCTCTCAATAACTGGACTCATTGCTTTCATGATGGATAACTAAATCAGTTTGTTTTGGATTGACTGCTTGCTCAGAAACTTATGTCCAATGAAAGAAGGGAAGTGGATGTGGAAAGGAGAGTCACCACAGAGAGAAGGACTAGACAAGAGTGTTTATGAGGCTTGACAAAAGGACACTACAATTTTAATCAAAAATCTGTGATCCCATCCTTGAGCTACAAGAAAACGTGTCAAAGAAAAGAAACCCAGACCTTGATGGAAAACAGGTCTCGTGAGAAGGGCAAGAGCAAGCTGAGCTCTTCTGAACGACCTACATTGTTATATTCCATAGGCAGGACTAAAAGAAACAAAATTAAATAGTTACAGGAACCCATTAACACAAATCATAGTGTTTTGTTTGTATATTGCTACCATTTTTCATATGAAAAGAGCTAATAAAGAGATTATATGTCAGAGAAACCTGTACGAAGAAAAGTGCATGAAGATTTTTTAGGTTGCCCCTTATTATTGCCCAGTTTTGCCCCCCAAAATTAATAATATGTAATTACTTGGGAGGCATGCTTTCTAATTTTTCTGAAGAACAGAACTAGTATAATAAGCAAGTTATTAAAACCCCTCCATAGGACAGCTGGTTGTGTGGTCTCATTCAAACTTTGGAAAGAAAATACTGAAAAGGAAATATGTTTGAACATATAAACACATCAGTTTCAAACTACAACATATCACCTGAAAGAGCTCCTTATTTTACTGAGTTTCATGTTTATGTACATCTATTTACACTGCCAAGCTGCCTGTATAATTACTTGATTGAAAGCACACTTACTCACACACACAAATTAGGCACGCATGTGCTTTTGCAGACAAAGCATCTAAAAATTATCACAGCCGTTGCAGTCACAGCGAATCTGCTGCCAATGATGTTCAAATTCCAGCTGGGATAGTCTCATTCTTGCTATCCAAAATTTCAGACTGTATATTTAAAAGGAAAATATATTCTTTCTGTCTGTAAATACAGAGCAGCTGCTCTCCATCTCACAGGATGCCTGAATTTCAATGGGGGAAGGCGAGGGATTCCTACACGTCAAGTATTTGCTACCGAGTGTGTAGCAATGCTTTCCTCTACAGGATGATTATTCATACTCTGAGTTTCACCTTTTCTGCAGAATAAGCCAGGCAACCCTCCTGGCCCTGACAGTAATTTATTGAGGGTTCAGAAACCTCTCTGAATTAGAATACATTTTTTTTCCTGCAGTAATATGGTTATCTCTTCAGATTTCATACATCGATAACATTTTGTAGTGTACCATTAGAATGAAATGTAAAAGCCTCAGCTTCCCAGTTCTGCTGAGATAGTTACATCCCGAAAATATTAAATTTATTATTATTGTTGCTATTATTATTCACTGCTGAAATACCATAAAGATGGACAGTGCTTTGTAAAACCATTGCTGCTGACTTCTCTTCAGCTCTATAAGCTTTTTATCTCTTTCAAGTGGTTTGGACAAGATGCCAAAACCCATAGCAATGGTTTAAAAACATTGGTGGCTATCACTACAGTCCTGTTCAGTGATAATTGTCAAATGAAGAGGGATATATTTGTCTTTCTAGCCCAAGACCCTTCTAAGAAAACATTGAAGTGAGAATACTTTTTTCCCCTTTCTTTACTTACCATGAGACATTGCTTCACACACACATACCTCACAGTGTTTTAGTCAGCATTTTGATCTCAAGGGTCCTTAGTTATATACATTGCTATGACATTTCACTCTATGTACCAAAACAATCTTTTCACAAATAAATATCACCTTCCTGTCTATTTTTTTGTGTTTTGCATAAGGAAAAAAACCCCCATAATATGCATACACTATTAATTTCTTTTTTTTTCTAGAATCCCATCTATATTGACAGAAATCTTGGCTTTTCCCAGCCACAGTCATTTTTATATTCCTATTCTTTTCAATTTCTTGGGTTTTCTTTTGATCTTCTGTTTTTGCTACAAATTGACAATTTCTTTAACTTTTACTTCTACACTAAACCCCGTGGTGATTCTTTGGGAACACAAACAGTTACTCCAGCCCCGCTCACCTGATTTCTGTCTCTGGCGTTTGCGTAGCGGAATCTCTGGATGTAGTAGAAGACCAGCCATGCCAAGGAGATGATCATCAGCACGATGAAGGAGATGGAGACGAACACCACCGAGGTCCTGCTGACGTACTTCTGCAGGTTGCGTGTCCCAATGGTTATGTACATCATCACAGTAATGTTCCTCTCCAAGAGGCTCACTATCTCTTTTCCTTTGGGTTCAGGGATCATTATTGCTACAACATCTTCTAAGCCTATCAGACAGAGAGAGAAAAAGAACCTTAAGTAAAACAAGTGATCACCAAAAGGCAATCATAGAATCACAGAGTATCCTGAGTTGGAAGGAACTCACAAAGATCACTGAAGTCCTACTCCTGGCCCTGCACAGGACATCCCAAGAAATCCACCATGTGCCTGAGAACTTTGTCCAAATGCTTCTTGAACTGTGTCAGGCTTGGTGCTGTGACCACTTCCCTGGGGACCCTGTTCCAGTGCCCAACCACCCTCTGGGTTAAAAATCTTTTCTTAACATCCAACCTGAATCTTCCCTGACACAATTTCATGCCATTACTTTGGGTCCCATCACTGCTCACTGGAGTGAAGAGACCAGTGCCTGTGCCTCCACTTCCCCTCCTGATGAAGTTATAACCACACTGAGGTCTCTCCTCAGTCTCCTCTTCTCCAGCCTGAACAGAGCAAGTGACCTCAGCCATTCCCCATATGGTTTCACCTCAAGGCCCTTCACCATCCCTGTGGCCTCCTTTGGACCCTCTCTAATGGTTTCATGTCTTTTTTTACATTGTGGCACCCAAACCTGCCCCCAGCACTGGAGGTGAGGCCGCCCCAGTGCAGAGCAGAGGGGACAATCCCCTCCCTTGCCCAGCTGGCCATGCTGTCCCTGATGCCCCCAGGACAGGGTTGGCCCTCCTGGCTGCCAGGGCACTGCTGGCTCACATTCAGCTTTCCATGGACCAGGACCCCCAGGGCCCTTTGCACAGCGCTGCTCTCCAGCCTCTCATTCCCCTCTGTCCATACAGCCAGGGCTGCCCCACCGCAGGTGCAGAATCTGGCATTTGCCCTTGCTGAACTTCCTGTGGTAGGTGATTGCCCAGCCCTCTGATTTGTCCAGCTTTGGCAAAACAGTAACAAGAAAGCTGTGCTTTCTTCTGCTCCTCCCTTCGATTTATCAAAAGGGAAGTCAGATGGATCTGCTTTCAACTGAAACCAAGTACACAGTGTGTTTCTATGTACTAATCTTGGTGAGATACGTAGAATGTGTTCCATAGGCTGACATAAANCTTAACATCCAACCTGAATCTTCCCTGACACAATTTCATGCCATTACTTTGGGTCCCATCACTGCTCACTGGAGTGAAGAGACCAGTGCCTGTGCCTCCACTTCCCCTCCTGATGAAGTTATAACCACACTGAGGTCTCTCCTCAGTCTCCTCTTCTCCAGCCTGAACAGAGCAAGTGACCTCAGCCATTCCCCATATGGTTTCACCTCAAGGCCCTTCACCATCCCTGTGGCCTCCTTTGGACCCTCTCTAATGGTTTCATGTCTTTTTTNCTCTCCAGCCTCTCATTCCCCTCTGTCCATACAGCCAGGGCTGCCCCACCGCAGGTGCAGAATCTGGCATTTGCCCTTGCTGAACTTCCTGTGGTAGGTGATTGCCCAGCCCTCTGATTTGTCCAGCTTTGGCAAAACAGTAACAAGAAAGCTGTGCTTTCTTCTGCTCCTCCCTTCGATTTATCAAAAGGGAAGTCAGATGGATCTGCTTTCAACTGAAACCAAGTACACAGTGTGTTTCTATGTACTAATCTTGGTGAGATACGTAGAATGTGTTCCATAGGCTGACATAAACACAGATTTCTAGCACCATTGAGGCTTATCTGGATGATATTGCTGTAAACACTGCAGAAAGGGAGGCACACTGCATCCAACACTCCATATACATTTATCACAGTCTGTTTTGTAGGGTCATGAGTCTGCCAGAGAAGCCCCTTCAAACTCCGCATTCAGATCAGAAACGCTTTCAATCACAGATTCCCACATGGTTTCGCAACCGGAATGTGCCAAAGCATCTCTGCTCTTGCACCAGGCTGGCAACCAAAGAGCAGCTCAACATGTTCCCAGTGGCTCCCCAGAGCCCAAATCCATACAGAAATCTGGGACTCTTTGCTGGGAGCTTGACTCTCCAACTGATACAAGTTAAAAGCCAAGAGCACTATTTAATTCCACAGAAAATTGCCACTGCAGCCCAGATCAGCCTCTGACACAGTGTGAAGCGTGGCCATGCAAGTCAGCACAGCTGAGGCAGCAAAATCCCACTAATGGGATGAAGCAGAGACTTCCTACAGTCCTGCCAAGCCTTCTGTCATGACCCCATGAACCGGGCCCTCCATCAATCTCGCTATCCTTGACTCCACACCTGTTTTCCTTTTTGTACAGCATTGTTTGATGTCACTTGCATCACACATTGCTGAAACTATTTTCTTTTCAATTTTATGTCCCCTGCGTACATGAAATATATGGTCTGAAATTATCTGGGATTTGCCAGGTTGTTAAATGCCTTTTATGGCCTCACAAATAAACTATCACTGCTGTACAGTTTAATATTAGGGATATTCTGTTCCATCACTTCATGAGACAAGCACGTAGACTATTTCTATACCTAAACCATGTTTTGCAACAGCAAATTGTTCCAAGTATCTAAGGACAGACAGGGTGTATTGTAATGTAAAAATGTGCTAGGAACAACAGCAAATGAAACAACCACAAACTGGCATTTAGAAAGGTACAAACTAGGGGTGTCTGAACTCAAAGAGCTGTGCTGGGGTGAGGCCTCAGAACTTCAGATGAAATCCCAGGAAATTGGCTGACAGGTTGTTAATCCCATGGATATGTGTATTTTGACTGTGGCAGGAGGAGAAAGCATTGTGTTCATAAGGACACTCACGTAGATGGGAAGAGATCATGTGGCCACAAATGGAGGTGTGGGAGGGTGACTTGCATTTTTAACAGCATCCCTCTCCCTCCAAGCTGGTATCCAGTGTGAGCTTCAGCAGTGCAGCACTGTACCCTTGTCTTCAAAGTCCAGCCTAGACATTTCTTCACTATAAACCCCTGGGAGGTATAAATCAGGTTTTCAAATGGATTTGGATGTTGAAGGCCATGAGGTGTTTGGCAGAACTTTGGATATACACAGGGGAGTGGTGTTCAGCAGCAAACACTAATTCTGGTGGAAATTTTATAAAATTCTGCTGGATGCCTGGATTAACTGGAGGTACTTAGATAGCTGTGGCAGACTGCTGCTACTCAGAGAAATCTGCTATGAAGCTGGGAACTGAGCCCTACTCTCTCAAGTCTCAGAGCAGAAGTGTAAACACCACCCCTCTTGCTCTCATGAGGCTTTCCATCATAGCACTTCCCTGATTATGGACAGGTCAGTCAATGAATAGAGGGGATCAACAGTTTGGCTGAGTCAGGAGTTTTAGATATCCATTATTGGAAACTTAACCTTCCTGCTCCTACTCTTCTATAAAGCATTATTGTTTTTCAGCTGTTTCCCTTTATTTTTTTCTACCAAGAGTTCACCATTAGCAGTCAAGATAAATCTAGCCTTGCAACTCTTCTGATACCTATTCATTACAAAAAGCTAATGCAAACATTACCCTAATGGCCTAGGGAGAATTTGCCAAGTCTCAAAGTGGCTGAGAAGGGCACTGGTGCCATGCCAGTAATTTTCCTGCAGTCAAAAAAGAAAAATTGTCTGGAGCAGGGCTTAGCTGTCCACATGGCTTCTTTTGTTCTTTTCCCTGTCTTTAAAAAAATATAAAAATTTTAAATTCATTCTATGAGAAAACCAAAGCACCAATCTCACACACAGCCAAAAAGAATCCACAGTGAAAAATTCCAAAGCCATAAATACTGAATTTAACCAACTGCCCTCAAAAGCCACCACTCTGTCCAACTCAGTTATCCAGTATTGACCTTTAACATTATTGTCAGTACAACCTAGGACACTGCATGGATATCACCTGAAAGCCTAAAAAATGGAGATAGAGACAAACACATTTCCAGTAGAAAAACACAGGTAGTATCTTAACTGTTTAATTATCTTGAACCTTGCATGTCTTTAAAAATTTTAACGTGTTTAATTATGTTTAATTAAATTATAGTTTTTTATGTTTAATACAGCTTTAATATACTTCTGAACATAGGACACTAAGCAAATTGCCATGGATATATACTAAATAAAACTGTTTTGAAATGCAAAGTAGAAGACACTGTTATTCCTAGAGGAAAGCAGCTGCTTTTATTTATTCAAACTCTTAATATATTAAAATTTCAGGCTATCTCGTTATTTTCTTGGAAAACATTACCACTTGTAACAAAGCATTGTTGGAAAAAATAAGCAAAGCAGTGATAAATAATCAGATTTTTTAAAATGTTTTACTGAGTTTATGATAATTTCTCCAAGACATTATAGAGAATGATATTTAAAAATAGAGCTTAATAACATGATTGATAATCTCAAATATGTTCATCTCAGGAAGAAAAGAAAAAGAAGGTAATTTGTTTATCTTTTCTCCCTTTTTAAACAAAATATTTTTATTATCTCAGTTTCACATAAGCTCCAACATACATAAAAAGTATGCAAATTATAGAAGGGAAATAACATAATAGACATCAGTGTTAGAGGTACATTTTTATGCCCAAGTACACATTTTTTTCTATAGATCTAAAAAAGAGAAAGGATCTAGTAACATGCACTGATGCTTCCCTGGCAAGTTAAATGCTACCACTGCCTTTCATTAAACACACCCACAGTGGGAACTGCATTTTGTGGCACTCTGGTTCCCTAACACATTTCTTTTCCTGGCCAACATTAATGCAGAGTTTGACATGAATTTTTAAGTAGCTGTCAGGATGAATCAGAGATTCATAAATCAAAGGTATTCAGGCTGCAGTGAATGGATTTTATTTTTCTTCTTTTTTTTTTTTTGGCTAAGGAAACATTTAGCATATCAGTGTTCTCTCCTAATGAGCCAATAGCCAAACACGTAAGGTAGAAATTACAGGCATTTGGGATGATTAATGTAATTTTAACTTGCTGAAGTGTATCTGTTTTAGCAAATATTTCTGGGTGGAGAAAATGCATGCTTTGGAAAAAGATCTGGAAGGCCCTCTCCAAACCCACCCTTCTCCATGCAGTACTCTGCTATGGAAATACATTTCAGCAGGTATGCTTTCATACAAAACCTGCAAACTTCAAGAGTAATTATCTATTCACTAGTGACAGAGGAAATGAAAGCCTTTAGTGCAGGAACAGTGGCTTCTGTAGAAGAAATGAACAGGTTTTACATCCAGAAGATGTAAATAAATGTGACACCTTGGCTGCAGGCTGTGCTTGCAAACCTGTGATATTCCTTGATTTTGCTCTGGGAGCTTCAGAGGTGACACTGAACACAGCCCTGTCTTCTCCTCATTAGCAGTCAGGCCCAGCAGTGGCAGGGTTGCTCCTTTAATGCATTGTCAGTTTTTGATGGAGGCTCTAAAATGTGGTCATTCTGACATATTTTAGAATGGGCAGTTTAATTCGTCATCCTTGGCAACAGCTAGAAGTCAGTCAGAGAAGTTAACTGAACTATTTGAATAGAATTTCAGTTTGGGAGGTGTATAGAATATTCTCTCCAAGATATCCTAACAAGATATAAATGAAGATTTGTCTTATATTGTAGATCAAAATCAACTAGTAAAGTGCTTACTTTTACAGATTTTTTTGTAAGTGAAAATCAAAACGCTATTTTGAGTTCAGAAATTGCCCTGACAGTGTTCAACCCAGCTCAGAGCCCAGGAACAGAAACCTTACAGGAAGGTGCAAGAGCCTAAGCAACTCTTCCTTACTTCTTGAAGAAATTCTTTCCTTTTTAGGAATCCATTTCAGTAACCAGCAGCTACTGTAAGGAAGCAAAACAGACACAAATCTAACCAATTCCACATCCCACCCAGGCTCAGCTCAGTCTGTGCCAGCCCCAGGCAGTGTCAGGGAATTCAGTGGTGGTGGTGCTTCCTGGGAGCTCAGCAGTGCTCCCTCTGCATAAGGACTCCCTGTGCTGCCAAGCACAGAGCTCTCCTGCCACAGCTTGTGCTGCTGCCTACAGCCCGGTGAACGGATTTTACGCTATGGTCTAGATGATGAGGAACATTTTAAAGCGAATTTGGAGCAAAGAACAGACATTTGTTAAAAAATACTAACTTTTGCTCTCCAGAACGGCAGCTCAGCTGAAAAGTTACTGCTGAAGAGAATGAAGAGGACTCCGTAGTGATGGTGCTGTGGTGATTGTCTAAGCTATAGCCAAGAATGGTCTGTTTGGCCATCAGAAGATATGTTCTGTTGCAGATCTTGCTCTCTTTAAAAAGGGTATTATTTTATATTTGTGTTTGGTTTCTTTCCAATATAGTTACATGAGAAATGGTATATATGTTAATGAAAATGTAAATTGCCCTAATATCACAGAAGCATAGGAAAGTTTGGGTTGAAAGGGATCTTAAAGGTCACCTAGTTCCAAGTTCCCTGCCATTCATTAGATCAGGTTGCTCAGCACCCCATCCAAGCCGGCCTTGAACTACTATCTCAGCTGCAAAATGTGTCCTTGAACTACTGTCTTCATAATTGCAACAAGGGTTTCATGTCTTTAAGACCATCCACTGAGAGCTCAATCTCAGTTCTTCTATTGTGTATGGTGCAATTCTAAATTGATCAGAATAACAGCTGCTACCTGTTTTGCTCCTTAGAAAAATCCAAAAACTTTGCCTTACATTATGTTTTTGTGATCTCAAAAAGCATATTTGAAAATCAAAGCAATATTTTCAAAAACCTGATTTCTGAACTTCACCCAATTTGGGGAAGAAGTAGCATAATATTATTTAAATAATGTTCTAGACACTTATGTAGGCAAACAGGGAAACATTACATTAGTGGTAAGAAATCAAATGGGTAGAAGAACTGTTCTCTGCAGGAACCTTTCCCTACTGGGCATTCAAGCCATTGGTCTCAAAGTATTAATAAATGATACTACAGGAAAAAACTGGCAGGAGAAGAGCAATATACAGTAAGTGGTAGTAATATATAGTCAACACATCATGTGTCACAAGTGAATGACTACAGACCATCATCTATAATCTTACATAAACTGTCTCAACGCCAGAGGACTAGAAAGGACACCAATTTCTAATGAGGTTTCATAACAGATATGGGCAGCTTCAGATCAGCTTGTCCAAGGTGATTCAGTGAGATTCCTCACCTAAGACTCTTAAGCCAAAAAGGTGGTTCTGAATAAAACAGGAAGGGCCTCACATGAGAGCATAAGGGGTTAAAACACAGGATCTAGGTGTTCAAAACATCCAAGAGCAACCAGGTACACAAAACATCTGGGGATCACAAATTGCTGAAGGCTGAGAGAGCCATTCTGGAGAGGCAGGATTCAATGTTTATACCCTGAGCTTATTCTCTTCCCCAAGCAGCTGCTGTTCACCATTATGAGAAATACCAAATGAGACAGACGGACCTTTGGTCTCAAAGCACAGTTTTGTTTTCACACTAACTGGGAACTGGAAGTTTTAACTCACGTGGAGAGAAGAAAGATTAATTCAAGTCGTGACACCAAAACAACAGGGCCAAAGTCAGAGGTCTGATTATACCAAGAAGTCTCTGTCTAAGCTGAAATAGAGAAACCATACCTGTTTCTGAGACCAGTGATGAACAAGGAAGGACCAGGACTGAGGCAGTCGGTGCCTCTTGCTTTTCAAAGACCCAGCAAGGGTCTGACCCAAGGCAGAAGGGTGCATTTCTGATGTGCAGGCAGGAGGGTGGGCTGGTGGCTCTGAGCTTTGCACCACATATGTGAACATCAAACGTCCAGCTTCCCCCACAGGGGTATAAACACAGCAGCAAGCAGAGGAAAGCAGCAGCAGCAGGTCAGGTGACTGCATCCTCCATCAGCCCTCATGCTCAATATCACACTTAGGTCCTGCAGATGGGCCCAGCCACCTCTTCTCTCAGTGCCCATCCCAGAAAGGCATTCTTGTCACCAAGGGCAAGGGACTGGTGAGGTTTTAGGCAGAATTTCAGCTTACAGTGTGGGAAAGCTGCAGAGCAGGGCACCAAAGTCTTTGTCCACCCATTTCTGTGATCCACAGGCACTGCCATCCCCTAGGTGCCCCCATGCAGCAGCCTCTCTGCCCTCACACCCTGTTGGGTGGAGGAAGAGAGATGCCAGCAGAACACCAAAGCAGGAATACTGCTGTTCTCTGTTCCCACTGCTAAAACTGAGACTCACCAGGCAGGCAGAGTAAACGCCCTTCCAGGGTGTCCAGCCTGAGAAGAAAAAAATGCAGGGGAGGGCCAGAAGCAAAGACAGCCAGCAGCACGTAGCCCTGCTTTTGTGGATATCAAGCTACTGAAGTTATCAGAACACAAGATTTCACCATATAATATTTTTTTCTTTTTTTACTCTAGAGCCCTTGCTTTGTGATGATGTAGGTGCTTTCACCTCCTCCCACCCACATTTCCAATTTGTTTTCCTTGTCTGTTATAAAACAGAGATATTTCCTTCAACTTACCCGCTCGCTAATTTCCCACTTCTCCTTGGCACTGCTAGAACTCGCCTTGGTCCTTCGCCCATCTTCCAAAACATTTAACTATAAATCAGGTTTCCTTTAAAAGGCAAAGGCAGCAACCATGGAGAGAGCAGTGACACCTTTTCCCTACAGCACTTCTCCCATTTGCAAAAGAAGGAAATTAGGAAATTCTTTTACACAAACTATTTTTTTTTCCTTAGACAATCTTATTGCTATGAAACACTCGTCATTGCAGATGCACAAGTATCTCCTATGACATTTAAGTAACACATAGAGAAAAAAATGTACTGATGTAAATGACTGACTACAGTACTTAAGTAAGGGATATAAAAGTTTGCTATTCTGTCCTGAATTGGACACCAACAACCTCCAGCAGAGCTATTCTTGGTTCATTTCTTTTGATGCTAAATCCAGGAGAGGCAAGATGCTTCTGACTGTGATCTTTCCTGTGAAAAGCAGCTTCAGACACTATATTGCTGTTTAGGCACAAAGAAATTTCTGTTCATGATTTTGTAATCAATGCTGATCTTGCCAAGGCTGTAAGAGCTCAGAATATATTGACTTTCTCTAAATTTTATGCAGCAACTGCAGCAAAGGAAAAAGAAGTAAACAGCTACAAAGCTCACAGAATCAAATTCAGCATGATAGCTGCATTTTTCCTGGGCTTCTTTCCTACAATGTCAGCTCATCAGTCTGCTGAACTAACCAATGCTAATGAGCCAATATAGTGATACTTATTCATACTTAGTTACAGAAAACACGCTGTTTTTCCAAGAGGTTTTCTAGATTCCGACCCAACCTAAGGCACAAATTGTCAAGACACTGTTACCTTAACCAGGATAGTACTTCATTATAATTGCTAAGCCTTTGTACTGAAGACCTCCCTAGAAATTTTCTTCAGTTTCTAAACCATATATATACTGCTAGTGGCATATGCCTCTTGTTTTCCCTATTGGAATTTGCACTGGGATGCTCATGGGTTTTTTTATATCCTAAGAGGCCAGACAGACTCCTTCATGCTGGCTTTACAGCTCAGCTATGCTCCAACTCAGACCAAAATATGCTACAGGGATAATTTATTAGTAAAATACAACCTTTTCAGAGTTCTGGCAAAACACACCCACTGTCTAAAGCAGAAGCTGCTTTGCTATTTTCAGTGGAATTGTGCCAAAAGAAAATATGCCTTAAATAGCATCTTATGTAGTCAGGGTAGAGTACAATGCAAACACAACCAGCTAATGTGCCTGGTGCTCTTAGAAGGGTGTAAATATATATTCTCGACACAGAAAAAAAAAGCCATTTAAATGGAGATTAATCATCATTACTACATGCATTATTACAAAGCTTTTAATCTAAACTTAAGAAAAAGAAGTGGTGATTGTTTTCATGTACTGACCAATCCTGCCCACTTATAACATGAGAGAAAGTGTGAAAAAAAATATTAGTGACATATGTTAAACATTTGCCCCTGGAGAGTAGAGAATCATTAAGAAACTTCCAAGCCATTAAAACAGGAAAAAAAGAAAAGAAGGCATGTATGCAAAAATATAATTTCAATAAAAATGCCTGAGTTCCAGTCACTGGTTCTCATCACTAGTCCAAAGACTGGAACTGTATCCGTTCCCAGTGCAAGTCCAACCAGTTTCAAAGGTGCTGTGGCAGCTGCAGGCTGGTGACCCAGCACCTCCTAGGCACAGCAGGTCACCCCACCAGAGCCACCTCAGCACTCCAACCACTGTGCAGGAACAGCTCAAGTCTACCCCAGCTTCCCTGCAATCCCCACTTCCACAGTGACTCAAGGAGGGGACACCATGGGCTGCAGACTGGAGATAAGTGAATAAGGAATGCTGTCTCCTGCTCAGAGGGGCAGGAGACATGCACATCTTCCTCCTGCACCATCAAACCTGCTGCAAGAGCAGCTTCACAGGGCAATGTGTTTTTCTCTTCCAGAGAAGATGAATGAGAATCCCCAGACCAAGAGATTCAGACAACTCTGGTTGAGGCCACACACAGCTCTGATGGCTCTGTGTGGGCTGGAGTGGTTTGTGGTTCAAAAAGCACAGACTGAAAGAGTAAAGTGCTAGAAAAGTGCATGGCACATCTGCTGTGGCTTTAGGCAACATTGCTGGGCATACTCCAGTTCAAGTGACCCTGAATTAGCGGGACAAGAAACAGACTCAGAACAACAATCTGGAAACTTCATAAAATTACTTCAAGGAATTTCCTCTTTCCTCACTCAGGGAAAACTTCCCCAGAAGTGCAAAAACAGCTTTTATCAGTCTATGACAAGAACAATGAACTAAAATGAAGCAAAAAGAGAGCAAAGAGGGAAAATAAGTGATAAAAAAGAAAAACAAAAGGATAAATAAGTCACATCTCAAGTAGAAGGTGAGGAACACATCAGCAGAGTAAAATAAGCCAAAGCTGAGGCAGCATAACACCAGCACACTTCCAAACCCTCCAACACTGCTGAACATCCCTCAGTGCCATTAGATTTGTATGAGAGTTTTCTAGACCTTTACAATATGTGCCATTAGCTCTCTCTTTTCCAAGTTGAGTGATCCCTGCCTTACTCAGCCATTCCACACACTCCTGTGGGTCCAGCAACAGGGGCCCTGTCTTAGCTCATTTTACCTCAGACATAAACATGAATAACAAAGTCTCTGTTGGGCTTTGTTGGAGAAATCCTGTTTGCTCAAGAATCTTGTTAGGGAAACCTTCCATTTCGAGGATGGGGCAGGGCTGCTCAATCTTTGGGCTTCATTTTTCAGGCATTATGGTTAAAAGCAGTTTAAATCTGGGGACCTGTTCCACATACTGAAATAAAAAAGTAAAATCAGCATAAATCAGAAAAGAACCAGGCGATAAGCATATTGGGCAGGTAATAAAATTCATCTCCTTTGTCAAGAAATCAAGTTTTATTTTATTAGTTTCTAACACTGTCAGTTTCCAGCTGTCCCTATGGATCCCTTAGAGTAAGCAATACTTAAAATGTCTAATAAAAAAAGAAAGAAAATCAGGCAGAAGATAAGTATTAGGTCTTTCCTATATGATGAACACCTGACAGTTAATTACCAATTGTCTACACCAATGCCAACAGATCAGAATAATTTTTAAGAACTATGAGAACTTTCAGAGTAAAATACAAGTCCCAGTACATTACAGGTCTCTCTGTACATCATGGGAAAAGGTCTGGGGGGCAATAAACTCCTTTTTAACTATAGTGTCAAGGTTCTCTACACACAAAATTTAGCAACTGGTTGGTTTATGTGATAAAAGCAACACAGAATGACACCAATAGAAACATAATTAAGAATAATTGGGACAAAATTGAGAACAAGCCACCTAAAAACACTGGTTTAGGGTGGTGAAAAGTTTTTTTTATTAGATTTTTGGTTTGTTTGGGGTTTCTTTTATCCAAATGAACTATTGTGGTGTTAGATAATATTCCTCTGACTGACCAATTCAACTATCAGCTCTGTAGTAAGTGTAATTAAATTTAACTTTGTCTGCTGCTTTTCAGTCCAACTAAATAACCAGGCTGAGCCCTGACTCCTAGAGAAAAAGCATGGTGGAAGCAGCTACAATTCTCTCTTCACCATCACAGCCCCTGAGCTCTCTCTGCCAAGTCTTTAGCAGCCCCAGGAAGCAGAACCAACCTGGCTGGCACCATGGATTCTGCTGAGCCAGCTCAGACTGCCCAGGGAAGCTGTGGATGCCCCATCCCTGCCAATTTTCACAGCCAATCCCACCAAAAGGCTCTGCTGCTGCAACACCATCATCATCTATCGAGTGGATGTAATGGTGGGCAAATATTATCAGCTGAAAGTGAGGCAAAGTGTCCAAGGCACAGAGAAAAAGCAAGGAGAACACAGCTCTGGTTTCCCCAACTCATCCATGTCTACAAGTCCCACTTTCTGGCTCCACTAAAGCACAGGAGAGAATAATCCAACTCTCTGAGGACTCAACAGAATTGAGGAATATAAGGAATATTTTCTGATACTTTAGTTCTTACATTTGCTGTCTGTAACTCCCAACACATACCTATTAATGCTCCTGAGGAAAACCCAGCCCAGTCATTTCCCACAATAGTCTGCTTCTTACAAAAATAGCTCAATAAAGCAGAATGAGTGGCAGAGGAGGGATGCCAGGGGTCATCTGTGGCTCTGTACATTTCTTAATGTGCTCCTACAAGCAAGGTGGTATTTCTAGGAATAAGGAAGCCAAAATAGGCAAACAAATCAGGATATAAAAAGAAAAGACCAAAAAACCCCAAACCAACCAAACAAAAAACAAACAAAAACACCAAAACAAAAAAACCCACAAACAAACAAACAAACAACCCCCAACATAACAAAAGCAGGGGAAAAAAAAGAGACTGAAAACTGGAAAGTCTGGCAGAATAGCCAACCAAAATAAAGTCTGCCATACCAGGGTAGAGGTCAGAGGTAACCTAGTGGCAAAGAAAAGTACAATCCTGGGATGTATAAACAGGAAACAATGAGCAGAAGCAAAGGAGAACTGAGAGAAACAGAATAATGGAAATGCTCATGGCTGTGGAGAGAGTCTTTTGGAGAGACCTGAAGATTTGGGGAGTTTTACTGAAAACAGAACCAGGAGATGGTTTGATTATATGTATACACATATAATGTGTATACAGATAGATTTCTATATCTGCATCTAGGTATATGTACATTTGATCTGAATAAGAGGGTCTTTGTCTACATTGGAAAGTGCAGAAATAAGTATTAACGCAGTCTTTTCAAATCAGAACTAAATCACAAATAAAGTATGGAGTTTTAAGCTGTGAGAGTGTTTTGGGAGGAGCATGCTGACTGAAATTTGGATTATCTTTAATAAAGAGATCAGATTAGAAAAATGCAAAAATCCCTCTGATTTTTCAGATGTGCACCCCAGCTTCTCAGAAGCTTTGAAACCGAGATGGTAAACTTCCCTGGTCTTATGTCAGGCACATTCAGCTGAGAAGAAAATTTTACAAAATACTAACTTTCCTGTGTTTCTTTCCACATGGAAAGAAATCCAAACAAGGGTTCAGTAAGCATGCATGCGTGCATGAGTGTGTGTGTGTATGTGTGGTGTTTATTTAAGTCTTGGCAACTGTAACTCTCACTTGCATTTTGGGCTTAAAGGAACAGAGTGATGAAATGAGATTATTTGATGGGAAGCTCAAGATCACCAGAGGCTGCTGTTCACACACGACTCTCATTAATGAATTCCCTAATGTTTATTATTGAGCTGGTCATCCTTGGCTCCAGGAGGGAGACTGGAGAGGCACCACAAGCTGCGCATTGCCAAACACACATGATCTTTCATAAGGTGATGTTCCCACTTGAGCTCAAGAGCATGAAAGCCTAATTCAAAACAAGAAGCAGAACAAACAAAAACATACTGGGAAAGAAAAAAAAAAAGAAAAAAGAAAAAGAAAAACTCCACAAATGAAACACAAGAGAAGTGTTTTTTCAGGCTTCAACGAGACTGAACCACGTGAACCCAGAAATAGCTGGCAGTGCTCACCAAACCTCAAGCTCTGCAAGATATACCCAACTCTAAGTTAAAACTACACATTGAGCCTGAAAATGTTTTGAATATGTAGGCCTTCTTACAGGTGAAAAAAAAAAAAGAAAAACAATCTTCAACACCATATGAAAGTCTAAATGTCTTGGAGGAAAATATTTATATGTCTATAGAGGCACACTGTTTATCTTTGCTGACTTCACAAGCAGAAAGTCACTGAAATGCTTTCTAATGCAATACAGAGAAACAATTATGCTCTGGAACCTCATAGTTATGCAATCCATGTGGAGCTTGGATATATAGCTTCTGTTAAAAATCTTTTTAATGCACATCTTGCTAAGCCAGTAATATAAACACCTCAAAAGTGCTTTTATATTATATGAAAAGCAAATGCCATATAAATGCCATTATTTTCCCACCTTAATCAGGAAGGAAAGGTCTGTGCTTCCAGTCAGAAGTCACACACCTTTTCTCCTTAAAGCTGGTTCTCCCCACAGTGAAATGGAAATAAAATCCCCCCACTGGCTAAAACAATGCAGAACTGGACATTTTGGATGTAAAGTCAGCTACGGAAGGGTTGCTGAAGGGAAGGGAAAACATCTACCTCTACTGAAAAAGCTGTCTGTTTTTATTTATACACTGCTCTTTAGACAACAGGTTTTAACAGACTGGCTCACAGGCCTTATTTTCCCAGCATAGGATATGAGCAATGCTTACTGATTATGTATGGAAGTTACAGACATCCTAGAGAAAGGAAACAGGGCCCCAAATATCCTGGCAGGTAGAAGAGCTAAATGTTTTCTTAAAATCCTGCAGTACGTTCCAGCATTGTACAGGTTGTTATTTTCAGCAAAATAGAAGTGCAGACTTCATGAAACACCACTTTACACAGCATCTGAATGAATCACTGCCAGATATATGCTTTGGCTAAAACAATGCCACAATTTCATTTCAGAGATGCTGTTTCCAAATAATTAATTAAAACCAGTTATAATTATTGAAGAACATTCCCCTGCAGATCAAAAAATCCTCTCTTCAACTGCTCAGCAAACCCTCTTCCCACTGTCAAAAGCACATGGGCATGGTGAGAAGGGCTGTAGCTCTGATGTGCCTTTCAGATGTAAGGTCTGTATTTCTTTAAAGATGCCATTATTTTACATCACTATTATCAAATTCCATAGATCTGTATGCTTCATACTTGAGTGATACAAGGAAATAAATCTTCTTTAGTCTTTCATTTACCACTTCTCAGCCTTTCAAGTATTTGCATGGGAAATGACTTAAGGAAAGACACGATTCAAATCAAGTTGAGATATCTCTGACCACATTAGGAAATGCAGGATATACACACTACTCCATATTTCTGTTGATACATGCTACATTGGGCAAAGAAAATCTTGTGTTTCTTAAAATCACTCTTTGGAACACCAGAGCAGGTAAGACTGATCTCCTTCAGTGAAAATATCAGCTAAAATTGTTATTTCAGGCATTTTTCTTTGCAAACACTTCCAGTCCATTTCTCCTGGAATTGCCTTTATTCCCAGGCTCTCGAGACATTTATAAAGCAAAGGCTGGAAATGAAATCAAGAACTAAGACAGCGTTACCTGCCCTGTGGGAGGTTCTCTGCTCAAATGAGCAATTACTGCATCACTCCTATCTATTACCCAGGGGATTAGCCTGGTTTCCTGGGAACAGTCACTACCACACAGTCCCTCCTGCACAATTTGAAGACATACCAGCTCCTCTAAGCCCACAGCTGTTTCACCTATACCTCAGCTGGAAACATAAAACAAAGTTCGCAATAGTGCGCTGGAAAAAAACCCTGACATTATTCCAGCAGTTAATGTAAAAGGCTCAAAAATATGTTTTTTGTGGCTTTTTTGGCATCATTCTGCACCTGCAGAAGGCATGGGAGCACAGTTCTACCAAGAAGCTGGACTCAGCAGGTACTTGAGCAGTGGCTCAAGGCAAGGGCAGCAGCAACCCTAGAGCATGCGGTCACTTTGCATCAAAGCTGTGCCTGTGCCAAGAGGCAAAACTCATGGATTTCCCAAGAGCACACATTGCCAAAAGATGACAAATCTGAGAATACAAGAATTGTTGGAGGTGTAGGATTTTTCCTTTCTCTCAGGGAATTTTCTTCTATTTGTTGCCTAAGCAATGGTAACAAGGATACTTAAGAGCCTTTGCTCCGAAGAGCAGCTGTTGAACTGAGACGTTTCCAACACTCAACCTCACCAGGAAGGGGACCCCGACTCCCTCCCACTTCTTGGAAGGAGCATCTCCTGAATGCTTGTGGAAACTGCCTGTGGCAGCCTCTTTCTGCTGCCCAGCCCTGCTGTTTTCTGCCCTGATTTGGGCTTTTTTGATACACTTTAACCCAACATCCCATGCCTGCCCGGAACCCCATGGCTTCTGCTAGCGCTTCGGAGTTTTCACTACATTTTGTTTGCCACCCCAGGTGTGCCCATCTCTGCTGTTCCAGCCTGCTGCTCTGAGGTTCCTGCTGGGGTCCATGACAGGGCCCGGAGGGGCCCTGAGACCGGCTCCTTCCTGTGGGTTTGCAAAGCAAAGCCCCTTCTCTCCTCTCCCTCGCCTGAGCCGCCATGACCGTGCGGAGGGGGCCGAGCTCGGCCACAGCGCCCCCTGCAGGCGCGGGGGAATCATCGCACCCGCCCTGCCCGGCCGGGAGCCAACAGCGCCCCTGGTGGCTGTGCCCGGAACTGCACCCAAGGGGAAAGGGCCTGGCAGCCAGAGAAGGCTCCAATGGGGCTCTGCTGCTGCTCTCTTTGCCATGTTTTATATGAGTATATATAGATAGATAGATTCAAGTAAAGAACTGTTATTCCTTTTCCCATATCTTTGCCTGAAAGCCCCTTAATTTCCAAGTTATAATAATTTGGAGTCAAGGCGGCCATATTTTCCATTTCAAGGGAGGTTCCTGCCTTCCTTGGCAGGCACCTGTCTTTCAAACCACGACAAGGATATGGATTTTGTTTTTAATGCAAAGTTACTGTATTAGGTACACATTTAACAATGATAATGCTGCTGTCTGTGTGCTTGGGTGTTTAAATCTCTTGTGTCATGACCTTTGGTCTTCCCCCCTAATTTTTCTGATTCTGGCTTTAAAGCAGTTAAACATCAGTTTCCTGATTCGTGTAGATGTTTTGGCGTTCTTCTTATTAAGGGCAAAGCCTCTAAATGCCACTTGCTTGCATGAATGTCAAGTTTGAATAAATCTCTCACTTCCCTTTGTGTTTGTGGTCATCCAGTCACAAAGCAATTCATAAGCAAGGGTTCAGCAAGGTCAGTGTTATTTATGACATGAAATGAAGGAACTTCAGAAATAAAAGAGGAATTTAGTCAAAAAGCAACACACTTTATGTGACACTTCAATTACGTAACATTTCCCCAGAAGGTGAGCCTGGCAGTCTCAAAGATTAGTACATTAAAAGTCAACACATAGAGGACTTCTATCCCAAAAATATTCTTTCTGACACTTAAACCCAGACAGTCACTTCCAGAAGGCAAATGAGAAAGAACAAAAGAAAGGACCCAAAACTGAATGAAAATTTTCTCTTACCCAGGATTTTAGTGGTGATTTTTTAATGCTCTTTCTACAAAGATGCAGATAAAGTGTACACCAAGAAAGACTTCAGTTTTTTTAGTGCATTCCTTTAGATATTTTTTCTCTCCTGCAGAGGACAAGCCCTTTGGTCTACAAAGCACTGTCTGGTTACCAACAATGCAAGATTCAGTACCATGCACATGGCACAGGCATTTAAGACAGTATTTATCCCATCTACCAACAAAATGCACCTAGCTTAATAAAAGGTGGGCCTTTTAAAGAATCCTGGAGCATCGTGGAAAACATTTAATTCAGTACAGAAAGAGCAGAGTGAGTAAGAGCACTGAGGTTAATAAAGATGCAAACCAAAACTTTGTGCCCTGTAGCAACAGTTGCTTTTACTGTGAAGAGTAGAGCACTGGCCTAAATGACTTTTTAAGGTCCTTTCCAATGCTATTTTGACACGATTCTCTCAGTTACTAGCTTGTAGCACTTACATGCTACATCATGGTGGTACCTAAAAACGTTTAGTAGAAATCTACATGGATAAAAAAGAAGAAAAAGGAAGTTAAGAAAAGCCCCATTGAAACAATGCTTGAGACTGCCATATTTTGAGGTGAAGCTCACAAACAACTAATCCACAGCAATCTAAATGCAAAGAAAGATAATAAAAAAAAAACACAGAAAAATTAAAACTATCACTTTGAACGTGGAATGGCTAAGGCTCTTTCTACAGTCAAAAAAGGTGAGATATTCATCCTCTGCAGATGCATTGCTCTTTACAACAATAAAGGAACCTTACCTGCCTCATTCAGACTAGTGCTCTCACTTTAGGATAACTTTGGTTAAAAAAAGCTGTATGAATGCCTTCCAAAGCAATCCACCCACTGCCATTGGACAAAATCTGTGGGAGACCAAAGAACTCTGTTCCACGCTCTGAAGGCTGCCCCAAACCACAAAATTGTTCATCTAAGTTTAATCTCAGTTGAAAAGTGGTTGGAGAAAGCCACAGGGAATAATGGCCACACAAACCAATACCTATTTTTTTACAAGAAGTAAGAGAAAAGTCAAGGAATATTTTTTTAATATCCATAATCAGAGGTCATAACAGAAGCACATATTGCTAAAAAGGCAGGCTTTGCCAAGGATCCAAAAGGGAGGTCACTAGGCAATTAGTACAGCAGGCTGCACTGACCTAGGGGTTTGAAATCTGTCACTCCATGATATTCTTATTCCCCATGTGTGCAACATGAGCCGTCCAGAAACACACAAAAAAAACCCCAGCATGCAAAAATAAAAGGTTCTCTTCAGTCTGATTTCTTCAGATTTCATTTTAGTAGGAAATACTGTTTGCAGCTTTCAAATCAGTTCTCCCATGTCAGGCAGATTAGACAGTATAAAAATGAGCACACAAAGACAAACAAAGCTGACTTCCATGTAGCCTCAGAGAAAGTGCAGTCATTCCAAGACAGGCAGTCCTGCTGCTGACTGGAACATGCAGCCTAGCTGGTGCTAGTTTGACCAAGAGTGCTACCCAAAATGCTAAAGGGCAGTAGGACCCTTCAAGGAGAGAGCAGTTCAGCTACCCCATTGAAGATAGACATCAGTGGCTTTTGCTGGGATGGTAATTCCCATTTCTGATTAGCTGTGGAAAAACAAAAGTAGCATTTGAGCTAAATGATGCAAATTGACTTTCATAGATCAATGGCAACACTCTTTTCAACTTTGAGAAAAGATTGGTTCACCCAAACTTTCATTACAATGTCAAGATTTTAGAAATCGCCATAGTGTCAAGTTCTCATGAAAAAGGTTACCAGAGAAGGAACTGAAGCTCTCATATCAGGGGAAAACAAATTATGAGTTATCTACAACATTGGTGGAAAATGAGGCAAATGCTGCCGGGTTGTATATTGGTAATGGCTTCAGTAGTTACCAACCCATAATACTGCTAGAGTGTAGCAAACACAGATGTTCAGTTTAGAAATTCCTGTATCACTACCCCTGACCTAAAAGTGAATCCCTAAAAGTTTCAAAGGTTTGATAAAATTCTCTTGCATTTAAAGAGAAGAGGACAGCTGTATTTGCTAATCTGCTTAACCACAGTGGTATTATCAATTCCCCTCACTAAGAAACACTTCAGTGTTAAAACCCATGTTTTTTACTTGGCTGCAAATACCTGTATGCATTAAATAGATGTCTGGATTACAGCAAATGCTGCCCTTTTTGGTTTCCTTGTTTATTAAGCCACTCAGCAGTTCACGTACATTATGTGAACTCTTCCTGAGGGACTTAGTTTTGAATTATACATGACACTTCACATTTCTAGTCAATAATACAATGCTTTTTGTCTTTCAGTAGTTGCTTCATTCATTAACTCACTACAACCAAGTTGTTTACATTAAAAAGTATAATTTCTATTCTTGCTATCCTGTATTTTCACAAAATCCATTTTTGCTCTTGCTATTCCACATTTCATAGAATCACAGAATTATTAAGGTTGGAAAAAACATCTAAGATCATCAAATAGAATTGTTTCCTCATTTTTAGAAAGAAAGAGTCAGTGAAATTAAGCCATAGCTGTCAAAAGTCACCACATAAACAAACCTGTTACATAAGCAAATAGTACATACTCATGACAGGCTGGCAGTTAATCTTCAAAACGTTTTTGTTTGGCATACAATATTAATCAAATGCTCTGATGACAAAACTTTGCTGGTTTTATTGGAGTTTTACAAGTCTACTTAGAATGTACTGGAGAAACTGATCCAAAAGAGGCAGAAACCTGGAACTGTGATGAAAGACTTCTGTATTGTGTCTTGGGCCAAGGCAGATTAACCCCAGGCTACAAAACTAAATAAAATTGGTGCCTGAACTACATGGGGCCAAAGGGGTGTTTTGGTGGTGTTTCAGAGCTGCTTGCTGAACAGGAGGGCTGGGAATGAACACCCTTTGGCACTGGACAAAGTGTCTCTTCTCATCAAATCCCCCAGAATGGGATGAGGGAGGAATGGAATGTGGACTTAGACTGATTGACCATCATAACCAAAGAAGAGTGAAAAGGTTACACTTACAAAAGGACTAAGGGACAGGAGTCTAGAGTCATACATAGATAGGGCAGACCCAAAAAACAACATGGGAAAAGAGCAAACAGATGAACACATGATTCAAGAACCTGGGCTGCCCCAGGCATGGTTACTTGCCAACCTCTGGAAATGGAATGGACGGACCACCACCTACAATGACACTCTTGAGGTTTATCCACAACACTTCTAGCTATTTGTCTAGAAGCTAAAAATCCTTTTGTATTGATCCAGTAGCCCAAAGAGACTCTCTCCTGACTATGGCATCTTCCAGATTACACACAGCCCTTCCAGATTACACACATGCCATTTATACACTCTCCACGGACAGAAGTATCCAGGTAGCAATAACATGGGTATATAATGAGATGGGAACACTTCCCTACAGTTGTCAGTTCACGTTTAGCAAGTCCAGCTAAGCAAACACATTTCCAAAAGATATACACAGACTATGACCCTGTGACTCCACACTGAGGTTTCCTGTTATCATAGAACTGTTTGGGTTGGAAAACGTATTTGAGTACAACCATTTAACCAGTACTGCCAAGTCCAAGACTAAAACGTGGCTGTAAGAGCCACATCTACACATCTTCTAAATACCTCCAGGGAAAATACAGACTTTTAAAATCTCTAATTCCTACCCTCATTGCATGACACCTAGGCATACACCAGAGATACACACATGTGAGCTTACAGAAACAGGTAAAAACACATATTACATTAAGACAGAATTGAAAAGTGAGTTTCCCTACATCATTCAACCTCTTTGGAAGCTGAGGAGGAGGCGGCTTTGAGCTGACGGCACAGAGTTGTCTAGTTCTTTTCTTGTCCCCTACGGTATTAATAGTTCAGCCCTGTCTGTACTGGTTGAAATCTCATCCCTGTGATGTCAAAATACATTCTTACATCATTTTGAGAGAGAAAAGCAAAATGCAATCCTGAAAAGGCAAGGTTATCTGTAGTTTTAGTGCCTATAACCAGGTTTTGACTGTTTCTCAGCATCCCCATTGCACTCACTGCAACCTGTGAGAACTGCACATTTTCTTGATTTCATTAAGCTTTCACCTCCTAGCAAATGCTGCGTGCTAGCCAGCATAATTTGTTTTCCCCTGCGAAGAGGCTTCGTGAAAGCTGGAGCTGCAGAGTCTGGATGCACCCTGCACGAGCACACTGCAGCAATCCATACAGATAAAGCACTCACTCAGGGTCTGCACCACGGTGCCCTTGGGGTGCGCTCTTTGGCTGCGGCACTAATGTGGATAAGAGACAGCAAAGCCTCTGAGCAGCACGTACAAGACACAGATTCGTTCACTCTAATTAGCCTTATGTCCTCCCCGCCCTCCTGTATGGCAGGAAAAGTGAGGGAGAGAACACAACAGGCTTCACCACCCAGACCCGCCAACTACCAAGCACTGCATAAACTGGAACTCAGCAGACATAGCAAGATCTACTGGACTTAATCAAAACAAGAAAAAGACAGTGCAATAAACGTATCCCAATTCCCATCTGCCCTCTAGGTGAAAAGGAAATAGTCTTGCTACATATGGATAGTTTCCACACATACGCTGAGAAATAATAATAGTCGGTCTATAAAGGAAGGAAACTAACAGTAGCATAGCTTGATTTCAGCTCATTTCAGAACTATTCTGTATGTGCTGAAAAGAAAAAATATGATGGAACTGTGAATTTAACCACCCAGGGTCTGGTCAGTGTTAAAAAGTGATGAAAAATGTAATCACAGCCTTAGAAGCTGGTCAAGGGAGACTGATGGTGAAACTATGGTTCTATTTCTTTTCCATAAGGGAAGTAGAAGAGAAAAGCCAATGTGATGAATGTGTTGGCTGTTAATGCCAGGTTCCATAGGCAATAGCCTGAAATTTAATCCTATGAATCACTAAAAGGAAAATGTTTGGTTGAAACAGCTTGCTCTCAGAAGAGCTCCCCCCTCCTGCCCCGAGTCTGTTCCTGAATGAGCTGCTGTTGTTCAGCACATCAACAAAACAGATTAACTGTTAGATAATCGGATTTCAGGGGGGAAGTTCCCCACTAGCCATGCCACACTCTGCTAAAAGCACAGAGCATAAAGAGTCACAAATATTAAGCAGCACAGTCTGGTCTTTCTCTTGTCTTGCACAGACTTTGGAAGTATTTCTTCTCCAGTCAAAAAAGGCAAAAGGATTCCATGTGGCAACAGTATACTCTTAGCTTAAAATGCCCACATAGAACATGGAAGCTGCTCTCTGAGTTAAGATATTATTCTAGAACTATAAGCAATGCATATTATGAAAACCTGCCTTTATAATGACAAATAAGCCTCATCTAAAAACATTTTACTTCTAAATGCATAAAATTGCATGTATGTTTATGATCCTAAGTAGAGAGCTAAACCCCAGTAGTATATATTCTTTTTCTTTTGCTTCCAGCAGCTTTTTATTAGTCAGGCCTATTCCCCTCTATCCTTGCAGTGATCCTTTTCAAATGGTTTATTTCTTGCTGTCAAGTCAGTGTAAACGGCTGTTGCTGAATTAGAGAGATCTGCTTTTCTCCACCCAAAGAAGTGATTTAAATCATAAAGCACCTACCAGGAGAGAAGCAGGCAGTGAGGCACAGCAGCTGCTGCTTTTTTGAGCAGTTGGACAGCAACAAGCTGACAACATCCCAGCAGTACTGGGGGTTTTTCAAAGTTAGGACCTGTGTATCCTCTGCTTACTTTTTTCACATTTACACAGCTTCTAAGAATTTATTTTTTTCAGGCTTCAAAATCGAACCATTATTCTGTGTAACTTTAAGTATTGTGCAAGTATTATACACTACAGTAAGATAAGTACATTGCTCACTGCAAAGAGGAAAGGAGATGGGCACATAGGTACTATGAGGTACCTGGTTCTGAAAGTCATAACCCAGCCTTAATACTTGCTGGAACTTCCCCAGACATCCAGGACAGCCTTGGACTAACCTGGTCCCTCGGGACTGTGCAGACAAGGGATTTTCACTCCGTAAGCCTGTTTAGTACCTTGAGGACAAAGGCATGGCTTAGCACAGGTACCTCAGAAATCACTGCCCCATGGCAGATTAGAGGAGCAAGATCTGCAATGGCTGGGCTGGGCAGGGGTATCTGAGGCCCATCTTCTGCAAATTTCTTTGCCAGACATGGACTGATTTGTCAAGCATCTCCTCCTTGAGCTCACTTTCCTGCAGAGGCATTAAATCCATCCAAAGCTAAAAAAGTAGCAACTCAGACACTACACTGCCACTGCAAACTCTGCTGCCTTTGTTTAGGCTGCAGTGTTACGTGCTGGAGGGCATGGAAGGCATCTCAGAATTGCTGAAATTCTGAAGAACTGACAAATCCTGACAAATGAATTGACTATGTCATTTAATCCAGAGCAGTAAGTACAAGAAGACTTTTTAAGTGCAGCCTTAGGGACCGATTCAGTGCATACGTGTAGGGCCACTGAAATACAGCTGAGTAACAGCACTGACATCCTGCTGTGTGCATGATGTGCCCAGATGTGTGAAATAAAATGGATCTGCAGGAAGAGTGATCCTCAAGTTACAGTACAAACAGGCAGCCATCATGTTGTCCATGCAACACATTTGTGGAGAGAAGAGAACAGGTGCACATTTGGCACTCATGAAGAGTTAGTGCCTGCAATGAGAATCCTTGACCATTAATCCCAGAAATTTCCATTTTCAAAAGATGTTCAGTCATTTGGCCAGATGTTTCTTATAAGCCTTTAAAAGAAACTGCCCTATGTCTGTATCATAAATATTTGACTGACTTAGTCACTTAACAATGGAAATTTATTTAGCCAACAGCTTATTAATAAAAAGACAAACAAACATACAGCTTCCTCTGGGTGCCCCATAAACTACAGGCACAATACAATGAAACAGTACAGTTTCAGATTTTTTTTAGTAGGAAAGTCATCAAGTTTATACTGTCACAAAACCAACTCTGAAATCACAAAAACATTCTTGAGTTCTAGCTTAAGTTTGGTAAATAATTTTCTGTGCAATGCCTTTAGTGATATAGAAATGTACTCTTGCAATGTCAGGCTACTGAACAACTCCTTAAAAATTAACCACCACCCTGCTCAGAGTAGCACACGTATTTTTTTCTAACAATGCCAGTAACAATTTTGGCCAACTAAACAAAGATTCAGGAAGTGGAAGCAGCGGTTATACTAAGTGGAAAAAAATCTCTAATAATGCTTCTCAGAGTTCAAAAATCTGAGACTCACTTCCAGTGTTGAAAGAAAAACAAACCAGATCCTATTCTTCTTGGAATGAAAATGCCTTAATTTCAATGGAAACAGTCAAGTTCCATGTGTGAACTTTTCTTCCACTGCTGTTTAACTAGCAGGAGCCTGGCTGAATTGTTCATAAGTTTATGCTTTAGTTCATTGCTGCAAAGGACCTGCATAGTTCCTGCACTTCTGCAGGACCTCCAACATGGGTTCTGAGCCAAATCCTTGAGTCTGAACATAATCAGCCTCTGAGGATTATGTCTTTATCTAAGCAGAAAGGGGAGATACCTATAAAGACAAAATTCCAGAGGTTCCCCTAAACTGATTTTAAAAGCTAGTCCAAAAGAGTCATTCTTATGATTAAATGTCTTCTGTGGTCAAGATGTTCTCACATAATTTTAGGCAAATCTGTAGACCTCCAAAGTTCTAGCTGGGGCTGTAGTCCAGCTTCTTCTCCCCCAAGAAACATTTTTTACACTAATTTCAGTCTAAGATGGGAGAAATCCTGGGCGAACTGGTGCCATGGCACATACCATGCCTCAGGCATAAGACCTCAGACATTCTGCATTTGAGGATCCATTGCCATTGCCAAAAAGCTCAAGTTGCCAACTTGTGTGTGTGTGGCCATCACATTCTAGAATAGCTTTTCTTCAAAACATTAGCAAGCACCTTCTCAGATACCTCAAATCTGGTTAAACTACATATAAACTATTTCTAAAGTGATTAACCAGTCAAAGTACCCACACTGAAATCAGGACCACCATAGGTAGAAAACCTGCCATCCTCCTCTCTTCTAAGCTAAAGAGATTTATGAGGGCGGTGAGGCACTGGAAGAGGTTGCCTAGAGCAGCTGTGGATGCCCCATCCCTGAAAGTGTTCAAGGCCAGGTTTGGAGAAGCTTTGAGCAACCTGGGATAGGGGAAGGTGTCCCTGCCCACAGCAGAGGGGTTGGAACTCAATGTTCTTTGAAGGTCCCTTCCAACCCAAACCTTCTATGGTTCTAGGATTCTATATAAAAGTTAAAGTTTCCTAAACCTTTTCAGCATTGAGACTCCTTGCACATGGTAACAGAAAAAGGGAGTTTTAAAACCTAGTATCAAAGAAGCATGTCCCAATTAATGTGTGTTTAGTGAAAGTGTTTAAGTTCCTCACTCTCAGGGCCTTGCTTTCACAGAACAGAAGATTGGGGGCCACCTATTCAGCATCTCAATCCTTCAGTTTGCTTCTCCTGCCTGAACACTCTAGTAGGACAAATGAGGTAATTAGACTGCAAGCAGCTGGACTGACAAAGGGTTGGGACCACACCTTGTGCAAAATGCTTTAGGTTTTTGTCTTTTGTGGATCCCCTTTGTAATGCACTTCAAGAAAGCAAGTTCATGAAGCAGGACAAAGAAACCCCAGAGGTTGTTGCTTCTGTGCACACTACTGCCACACACAAGTTTGACATCAATAAAGGAAGTTATGCTAAATCAGGAAACAGAAGGCTGTCAGTAGACCTGTTTCCCATAACTACATCAGTATTTGGTGATTTTTTAAATTTGAATACCCTGTGCTAAACTAGACAGTCTAATTATTCTCTCTCATAACAAACAGTTTTCAAGAAAGAGCTTCCGATGTAGGATGAAAATACCAGATGGATCATCCATTTAAACCATAATGTTGCAGCTAAAGAAAGCATAAGGGTGTCATTCAGATTTTGTGCCTAATCTTCCCCCTATTCTATGCTCCAGGAGGAACCCGACTAAATGAATAACTACTGAGCATGAAGTAGTAAAATACGATTTTTTTTCTATGACTAACAAGAATGAATTTATCCTACCTTTGTGTTTCTCTGCTATGCTATGACTGAGTAATGGAAGATAGTTCAGTACCCATTCATTGTCCTAAATTCACTAAACAACAGAAATCAGCTTTCCAACGTCCAGTAAAAAAGGAACAAAGAAAACTTTTAATTCTCATTCCTCTTCCTACTCTCATCCCACCATCCTGTTATTAGTAAGATGGACTTTAAAAGCCAGTTTTCCCTCTTGGGACAAAGCACGAACCAAACATTTTTGCACCATTCAGGATTTTTTTCTGTAGTCCATTTATAAATCAAGGCTTACTGCATCCATAAAGGAGTATGGAAGAAAGGAAAGCATCATTTTGTGGGCATTATTACAGCAACAAAATGACAAGAAGCAACCACTAATCCACCTACTGGTACATATGTAGGAAATTACCTGAGATCAGTTTAAATTATATAAGAATCACAATCTGCAGTAATGTAAAATATAGGTATATTTTAGTAAAAACAACATTTTTTTTTCCTCCTAAGCAGGTTTCAAGTATTATTATATTTACTTCTCTTTGATGTCTATTCTCATTCCGCATTTAGATACAAGTAATTCTGTTACAGCTCATCTCATAAAATTGTTTAGAAATTTTATCATCATCATTGTACTGTTTTTGCTTAGAACAGTACTCTTCTTTCTTCTCTACTGAAAAAGTGGCTAAAATATGGGAGCAGAAACAACTGGTGTGAGGATTCATGGACCTGATGACAGATCAGACCACTAAAAAATTACTCCCTGTAGGATGAGTCATCCATGTGAGTACAGAATGAAAAAAAAAAATAAATCAACATTTCATTTCTATTAAAAACATTAATAAAACATTGGTGAAGAATGTAAAACTGAACTTTCTCCAAAAATTTTCATGAAATGTTTTGCCATTTCCATACATCTTCCTATCGAAATTCAATGTATGCAACTTTTTAACGTAAAAAAAAATCCAGAAATCAAAATTTTTTCTGTGTTCTACATTAAAAGAACATTTGTTTACCTCTTCTAAATCATTCAGCCTTCAATATAAGGTGCAGCAGAACATGGCCTTTTAACACCAGCTTAAATGGGGCTTTTCAGAGTGCAGGACACACAAACAAGGAGTGGATCCAAAGAAAACCATTACGGGAACTGTACTATGATTCTAATGACAAAGGTCACTGGTCACAATGGACACATATTACAAACAGTATTAAATATACAAGGTAATATTCTAATGCTTCATCACATTATGCTCTAATGACAGAAGATCTCTCCTGAACCTTGAGTAAACAAACTGAAATACTCAGAAAAGATGGAGCCAACAGAATTCATGAGATGAGAAAGAGAAGGTTTTTATTGTAAAATTACACTAAGAAAGAAATAACTTTCTGCACTGTACCAATAATTTTACACCTAGTACAGTGCACTTTTTCACCAGGAAAAAAGAAAGTAGCCAGACATGGTCATTTGCAGTGGGATTCAAAAGCAGCAGAACTCCCCCTCAGATACTAGAAATTTTCTTCTTGATCACCTTGAGTAATAGTTAAAGGCCATAAAATTGAAGAAACCAAACATATAATTTATGAGCTGAAAGGATTTCACACTTTTTGTGTATTAGAAATAAATTTCTCCATGCCTTTATTTTAATTTCTGAAGCACATTGAAGAAAAAAAAAAAAAAAAGAAAAAGAAAGCAGGGTAGTTCAAGTGCTGACAATCACCTAAACATCACATTTGAATCTTGCATCAAGACAAAAACTTTATGATTTCTTTTATTTTTATTTAGGACTTTTCTACCACAATAGCTCTATAGACTTGGAAAAGTCTTGCTACGATCAGATATATTGTAAAACATAGAGGAGAAAATCTTTAAATTACCTTTTTTTCCCCCTCCAGATTTCCTAATTTCCCTGTTTTAACAAGGTCTTAGAACCATTAGTATAATCTGTGACACAACTAAGCATGAAGTCTGTAAAAGACTTCGCCATCATCAAGCAAGCTCTTCTGAAATTGATGCTGTATGAGAAATGTTGGTACCAGCAGGACCATAGAGATTTTAGGTATGCAGGGTTGTTGTCTTCCTCTCTATTATTCCCTACCCATTACATCATTACGTATTACAGGTTTCTACAAGCAAGCATCACAAAGCAAGGAATAATGAAGAAAAAAAGAGAAAAAGGAATAAATCGAGAGAAAAGAAAACTCTTAAGTTGGCAAATGTGAAGAACCCAGCTTCTTCTCACAGAATTGTCTCTTTTGCATTCAAAACATGAGGCTTCAGCCAGAATGCTTATTATGAGTAACTGTGTTTTTGAAGTCAGAGGCTCCTGCAGTTAAACACATCTGTATTTTTCCAGGATCACATATTACATATTCCACAGTGCCTTTCACAAACTCAGATGTAGGTATCACTTCAGCACTTTTTTACTGAAAAGCAGTACACAATGAAAATCTCAGGGAATTCAGATACTCTACCTTTTCATGCTTTGTCTGCTGAGACCTTTGTGTGAATAATTCATTAACGGGCAAGTAAAAAAAAAGAAAGGGAGAAGGTATAAGAGCTTTCTGCTATCATGTACAAAGTGTAAAAGAGTGAGTTTTCAGAACAAATCCAGCTCGTCTTTCTAAGTACATGCATATTCATAACAGCACAAAGGGAAAAGACAAGGAACAGAAAAGTTAGTATCTCTACATTTCTTTGGGGATTCTGTAACAAGCATAGTTCATCTTAAGACCTGAAATCATATTTGTGGAAATATAATGCAAATCTTAAATGTACCCAGAAATCAATGTATTGGGCTCGATTAACATCTCACAGACATAACTGGAAAACTTGACTGTGACTGGGGCTCTGATTTGGGCTGATAAATTCATGGAAGCACTCAGAAAGGTGGTCTTATTCCCTGGTGACTTTGTTATGTGCCTGTCCCTCCCACCTGCAAATGTCACTACAAAGCAGACTGGAGAACACACAGCTCTCCACGAGTCTTTCCTGAAATAAAACCCCACCAGTTTAGGATCCTGCTGCAGAAGCTGCACATCCTCACATCTTCCTGAAGCTGTGGGTAGCCACAAAGCACTCAACAACTATGGGATGTTACCAGTGTGGGATGCTCCAGCAACCTCTTAAAAGAGTGTGGCTGCTGGGCTTGTCCAAAGACACTGATGAGATTGAGGGGAAGCTATCCCTCTTTTGTCCAGAAATAAGTCCTCAGATAAAAATGACCTGAATGTCAAGCAGAAGTACTAAGGAAATGAGAGGGGGGAAGGAAAAAATAAGTAGTTCTGCATGAACCTCACCTTTTCTTGTTTCTGGACTCATAGCTTTTTTTGGGAATAAAAAGGAAGAAAAGCCTTAATAAAAACAAAAAAAAGTGGAAACTTACAAGGACTACACTTTCAAGTCTCTCACAGAAAAGTGACAAAGAAGAAACCTACAGCACTTATGGTCTCATTTTGAATAATTGACAGATTGGAGAAACAGGTTAGAAAGAGGAACTTAACTGATGGACATTTGAATGATAAGGGTTGGAGGCCTGCAATGAAATATGTGACAATGAACTACATCAGTGTAGGTAAAAAGAGTACTTTGAAATATAACAAAATTCATAGCAGGGGACTGCAATATTCATGGTGGATAAGGAAGGGAGAGGAATATTAAAATATGGTTTTCAACTTTTCTCTTTTTACTTTCTGACACTCTGGCAGTCATTCTCCAGGAATAAGCAATGCTACGTAAAAAGGGTCATTAAGAAAAATAACCCTACTCATATTTAATTAACACTGTATCTCTTATATTTTTTCTTTATTTAAAGAAATTTAACTACATAGGAATCAGAGCTCATAATATATTAAAAGGAGGATTAATTAGCATCACCACTTCTTCCATTTTGGGAGATTATTCAACTGTCAAAAATTCAGAGGACAATTACAAGTTTTGGCCTCTGTAACACTGATAGTAGTGTTAGACTTGTCTGAAAAAGGTCCCCTTATAGCAGCTTCCCTTAGCAGTGCTGACAGTGAAAAAAGGTTCTTGTAAAGTACTGAAATGGTAAGTTCAAAACAATAAGAAAATAGCATATTTTAGAAAACCAAACAAAAACCCTAACACATTAACCAGGGAAAAAACAAAACTAAACCAAAATGTATGCCACTGCCAGTGGATATGGAGAGCTCAGCATTTAATTAACCCACTTTCATACCTGCCTACCATTTGTCTTTGTTGTTTGGTTTGGGTTTTTTTTCTTTCCTACATTTAATTACAACATGAACCAGGCACGTCTTTTTTCTGGCAGGTGGATCTCTTCCTCTTTGTTTAGAACAACATTGGTAAAGATTCAAGTGAACAAACTCTTAGTATACAGGATGTGTTGATAAATTAAACAATAACATTATTAAAAATTTAAGGAAATAATTTTCTTTTTCAAAAGTTATTACCTGAAGCAGATCTAGCTTTTATATCACATATGCCACCTGTTGCAGCAGCCCTCTTGTTAGAGGGTAGAAATGAGCCAAGACACAGACTCCTTATTCATCACAGCATGAAAAGGGTCCTGGTTTAGTCCTCTTTACAGCTCACCCATCCTGACTCAACCATTCACTGACTCTGCCTGCAGCAGCTCCTGCTGGAGGTTTCCCTTGCAGCCTCTGACTGCTGGTTATTTCCTGCTGAACTCTGACTGCAGGGATCAGTTTGCAGACTCTGACTGCAGCTTTTACCTGGCTAGACTGTGACTGCAACAGGCTCTGACTGAAGACCCAGACTGACCTCACAGCAGTGATTCTCTCTCCCCAGGATCCTTCTTGTTCATGGTCCTCTTGTTCCTTCATCCTCAAGGTTCCTCCTCCTTCATGATTTCCCCTCAGCAGCTAAGCCACTCCCTTTTATCACACTTACCTTTATTGGATACGGCTGTGACTCCTCAGGGGCAAGGCTGTATTGGGTAATTAACACAGCTGTTACTTGTCAGGGATGAGGTCACCTGTATTCCCTTCTCCTACAGCCACCAACACACAAATATTAGACACCATGTAGCATACCTTTTTGTCAAGAAATAACAGCCCTCAACAATATCAAAGCTATCCTTGAAAGGAAGATATAAAAGATATAAAACTCAGTCATAGTGCCTTTATAATCCCATGCAGTATTCCCAGTATTATTTTTTTCCTGTGATCTCAGTAAGTTTTGTGATATAGCTATTTATGGACCATGACTGGATGCATATTTAATGTGTTAAGCAATCCATTTTATTAATTGCAGAAGTTTTTATCCACTTTTCTTATGGCAAAATCTTAATTATCCTTTAGCCATGGTACTTTGTTAATACCAGCTTTGTCACACCTGTTCCAAGTATGTAATTGTGTCTCATCTAGGGACACATTTGCCATTTCGAGCTAGGAAAAGAAAGAAAACTATCCCGGGACCTTGTACAAGCACTGTCAGCTAAAATGTCTGATATTTTTGACTTGAAGACATTATTTTGTAGTTGATACTGCAACTAAAAACTATGGAAGAGGTAAAGGAGATGCTAAGGGATATGGCAGTGCTAAAAAGGAAATTCCTGTTTAGAAGAAACACAGCTTAAACAATATAATCAACTGTTTTCTTTCTTTACAATGTTAAAAATAACAATCCAAATGTACTGACAACATGTTGCTGGCTAATATCTGAGCTCTTGATAACTCATTAAGAATAATAATGAGTACTTCACCGGGTAACTTGGAGCCAGCTCCAGGCTTAGACAGATCAGGCAGATGCCCGAGACAGCTTCAGGTCAGGGCAGGACAGAGCCTTTTCAGCTGCCGGTGCCGTGCCAGGACTCGGAGCACATGGCTCCACAGCCACTGCACAGGCACAGTCCTGCAAACCATTCCCTCCAGGCTCCCCACCTCTTGGTTTTCCCCTGCTCCCTCCTCGCCTCTTCCTTTGGAGGACCCGTGCCCGTGCTGGGCTGCCACAGAGAGCAGGTTTGCCCAGCAGTGGTGGCTTGGCTCGGCTCCATCCTGAGCAGCACTCCCAACCAGCTCCTGGCCACCAGGCTGGCTCACTCCCAAGTCAGTCTGTCTACAGCCAGATTTTTAAATGCATGAACTTTTTGTTTAAATTCATAAAACTCACATTCCTCTGTGGTTCATTCAGATACCACTTCCCTCTGCAGCACACATAATCCACATTTCTTCCCACTTGGATCTTAAGTCTGGCCTAGTTAGTGATATCATTGCTAATGACTCTCCAGTCATGGTTCTGCTGCATATATTTTCTTTACCCCTATTTTTGGGCTTCCTACTTCCTTGAAAATATCTCCTCGTGACAAGACCAATCTACTTCAAAACAATTGTGGACCATCAATTTGGTTCACCTACAGTATTGACAAATAAGTGAATTTGCAGACTGTAAACCCTTTGGAGAGGAATTTTGTCAAGTCTAACCTACAGAACATCAACATATTTTATACATTAAAAGATCTATGAAAAGACAAATCCAGCCTGAACTACTTTTCTGCTACAGCAGGAAGAAGTCACTAATGTGATTTTCTGTCAAGAAGCACATGCCAGTGTATAAAAACCAGGCTTCTATATTTTAAGTTTCTTTAATTATCTGCCCGCCACAAAGAACCGACACTCTTTATAAGCCTCACACGTATCTCCCTTATCACATGCTCTGGCTGTTCTTCCCCTGCAGTCCAATGCTCCTGGCATTTTTCCCAGTAGTCCCCCCAGATACTTCTCCTGCCACCAAATTCAATGGCCTTAAGAGAGGCGTGCTGTGCCACTTTCTGCTCCTTAGGGTATGTGAGGAAGATGCCCAGGGCTGGCAGTTACAATGCAGGACCTCTGGAAGCCCAGGTCACGCTACAATGCCTACAAGGGTATTGGAAATTTCTGTTCAAGCAACTAAATCCCACTCTCAAAGCCAGTATTTTTTCTCTGGACATATAACATCCTGGTGGCATGCTTACCATTTGAGGCTGTGTGCATAAATCCCATGTTTTCTGGCAATATAATGTCCTTTAAATGGTCTGTCACCTGTTTTTTCAATATCTGTGCCTTTTCAAAGCTGAGGAATCATACCTCCAGTAAAGGTTTAAATGCCAACTTTGATGCATAAATGGCAAAGCCAAGCTGGGCAGAGCAGAAGAGCAGGTGCTTTTGGATCAGTGAACAGATGCTGTCCCATCTCACTGGGATCTCTTTTCTGGGTACATATTACACAATCATGTGTGACTCTGGGATATACTCTGACGGCTTTAGGCTTCAGAATCTTTAGGCTCCTTCATGCTTTTTTCTAAAGCACACCAATAGCAAAACACTTGTAATTACTCCAGACTTGCCTATTAAAATGCAGTGTTTCCAGATCCGAAGCCTGCTCATTTTCACTTGAGAACATATTACCACACAAATATACAGGGACTGAAGAGACAGAATGCTAGGAAACAGGAGCACACTGGAGTCTTGCTATTAATTATTACTTTTTTAAGGAGTACAGAAAAAAACCTCATCAAAATGTGTCCATCTGTGTTAAGCCCTGGGACTGTGGTGGAGACACATGGAATAGGGGTCAGAAACAGTTACTCATCAGCAGGCTCCTGCAGCACCAATGTCTTCAGCAAAAGTAGCAACTCCAAGAAAAGAAACACTGGTCTGTGGGATTCTTTTTAGGAGACAAGAAATGGAAAGATGGAAATAGAGGCAAAGGAGGAGACAGAAAGCCTGAGGATCTCTCATCTTTACGCCTCTCGGAAAGAAAACAATGGAGCTCTGAAACTTACTTCTCAACATGTGTGTGCATGCATGAGGAGGGAGCAAAGTTACAAGGACAGCTCAAAGAAACTGAGAATTCAGACAGAAAACTAAAAGAGAGCAAGGGAAAAAAAGTCTGATAATCTTAAAATTAAATATAAATAAATAAATTTTAAAAAACAAAAAATTCACCCAGAATCATGTCCCTGGTCCCAGATAATGCAATATTCAGCTTAGACTCAGTTATTTTTCAAAACACTAGTACTTTGGTGTGAAACAACAGCAAGACAACCTGATTCTTCCAGTCACACACTCATCAACCTCATCCTTTTTCCTGACCTTCACTGAATTCATCAGCACATCAATCTGCCCACCAGATCAGTTTCTGTTTAAGTACAAGAATATGATTAATTAGCAAAGAAGGAGAACTCAGTCACAAAAGCAACCAGGAAAATACATCTAAATAAACGTGACTGCTGTGGGAAAGGAGAGGTGAATTGCTGTGTGCACTACATGATTCTAATTTTCTGTTTGTACCAAATCCCACCACCATCTTCCCCTAGACGGGAAGTGTCAAAAAGTGTGGCCCAGAAACCTGTCAGACACAATGAGTGTTACCTAGAAGGGCTGGGTTTCATTGCCAAAAGGCTGCAGGCATATTCCTCATAGATCTGTGTATGTGAAGAATATTACAAAAGGAACAAGAGACCAAATTTTGGGACTGAGACCCACCTCATTAGTGGAGCTATATATCAAAGCACAGAAAAAGTAGTTTCATAGATGAACACATCAATTATATAATTATCCTGCTGGCAGCAGTTCAGCCTCTTCTACTGCTACTGCATTTATATTCAGTTTATGTAAAAACTTTCTGTACACATATGCATATTTCTCCATGCATTTCTTATTCATAATTGCTGTTTATTTTATGTTGTTAGCTTTTGCACTCACTTGCCTGTGACCTTTTTGTTAATTTAAAAAAAAACAACAAGCAACAAATCCCACAAAAAGAAACACTTGCAGAGTGTTTAAAGGAGAAACATCTATTCAAGGAAGAGAGAACACCACCACGTATGCAAAGCAGTGTGGTGACAAACTCATGAAATGATTAGGTATTCATATTCTGTCCTGTAACTCCCTTTGCATTTAGCTTTTGAAGAAGGGAAGCAAAATAGAAAGGTGATCATTCTGAAGATCACTCCCAAAAAGGAATAAAAATTAAACAAACCCAGCTTTTGCAGCCAGATTTTTCTCATCAAATCCTTTTCTTCCACTAGCTTTGACACATCACTCCCAAATGCACACATCTGCAAGACTCCAGGCAGAGGACACAAAGCCTCTCCCTGATGTTCAGGTTTAGGGAACAGTGAAGAACTGGCACCTCTCTTCTCTGCCCTTTCATTCCTACTACACTGCAGCTGAGCAGATCACTCTTTCAGCTGCTGTTTTCCAGGCAGTCTTTCCCCACCACGCTGTTTCCTGGCAGACGCAGTGGTGGGTTCATCCAAGCACCAGGAAAATGAACCAGCAGTTGAAGCAAAAACGTGAGCGCAGCTGGCAGAAAAACCAGGCTCATGGCATGCTGTTTGGAAGGCAGTCCTCACAGCTTATGCTACTGTCATATTTAGATTAATGATGCATTTTATTTTCTAAACAAGCTAAAATCCCTCCCTTCTTCTCCTCTTGCTCATACACATTCAGATGCTCCCATCACACGAATCTCTCTCATTATGTACAATTCAGCTACAGCTTGCTACAAGCTGATCAAGTTATCTTTGACACTGAAATAGGAATTCAATATGAAACAGGCTTTCAGAGAAAGGAAGAGTATTGATTGACCAATCAATCTTTGCTTGATAAGCAGTACCAAATCATCTCTCTTTAATTCCATCAAGTCAGATTAAACCCTCACCCAATGTGAATGCCTTTCTAAGGAACATGTAACATCTTTTTTGACCAAAATCATCTTCATGAGAATTTAGAATTCAGACTTGGTTAGAACTACTTTTTCTACTTTCAGAACAGAAGAAAAGAAAAAAAAAAAAGTTGCCAAAGGATGCCTAATGAAACATTCCAGTAATCCTACTTTTGAACTGCTGAATAGACAATGAAATTCAAACATTTCCCAACAGCACAAACACAGAGACAAACCACAGTCAGTATCTATTGTCACAGTTGTGCATCACAATCTGCCTGATTGCACCAGGAGCTCTGTGAAAGTCTGTGAGCTGTGACATGAAAACAGGGGTCCAAAGTGAGAGACACCACTTTACCAACATCATCTAAATTGGATTTTTGGACTGAAAATCTGTGTACCAAACCAGAGTTACAGCCTGAAATGTCTCATTCTCTGTGCACCCTCCTGAAGTACTTAGTTTCCATGAGTTATGCAGCACTCAGGACTTCCAACTGATCCATATGCAGTACATTTCCCAACAACAGAGATGATAACGGAGTGACTTTTTTTTAACTTGAGTGTTAATAAATGAAAATATATATTTGATTTTCCACCCAGTCATCATCACTGGCAACTGTATTCCTGACCATCAATATATTGTGCATCTCTTGTCCAAGTTCTTATCTCATGTCCTGTCCTGTTGATAATCTTTTCCATATTCATCCTTAATATATCTCATGAGGAAGCTTAGTCCTAATTTTATCCCTCTGGGGGCTTGCAATCACTCAGGCACGTTACATGTTACTCAAATCCTCAGTATGCAACAGAAAGTACTCCGAAAATGAAACCAAGTTATTCCACTGGAAACTCTCCAAAAAGAGATCAGTAAGTATTGGGAAGCTCTTGGTATTCATTCCACTGGGAAGGGACTGCAGGTCAATTCATTATGACTGCTATGATCTGACAAGTGTTCTTGGTACCAGGCCTCCATACAAACGAGCCTTGCTGCATCTTAAGTAACAGCTCTCGCAGACGGAATAGGCACTGCACATTCCATGGACCTGCTGAAGCATATTTGGTCAATATTAAAGAGAAAGGGACAACCCAAGTACTCCAAGAATCCATGACTCAGTGATTACAGAAACTTTTCCAATAATGACATGCACCTAGTCAAGTTCATTTTCCAGCTTTTTATCCCGATTCTGGTCTACTGTTAACTGCACTCACCTTTTTTTTTTTTTTTTTTAAGTAACCATCTTTTTTCTGC